>JANAVB010042420.1:30852964-31138936 GCA_029216955.1 Iris pallida
AGACTCCATTATCAGGCTCTATAGGCTGAGCTGGCTGAACTGGTGGCTCTCGATCCCCGGAAGGCAGAACTCGGGAGGCTGCTCCTGAGAGCTAGGCTTGGTCTCCGTGTTGAGGCTGGTTCACTGGTGGTTCTCCTTCCGGCTGATCGGTAGGACCAGGAGCAATATCACTGAAGAAGATGACATGAGGAACATTAAGGAAGGACCAAGATAGATCAAGGATATAAGCATGTGACCAGGCAAAGATTTTAGAAAGATTAGAAGACACGAGTAGAGATCAAAGACGAGTGCTGATTGAGACATCTATTCGGTAAAACCCTCACACATCTTAATTTACAAGACCTGCATGGGCCACCACTTAAACCGTGTCACACCCCAAAACCAGAATACTGGAGAGCGGGGGATAGACACAGCCAGCTACGTATATAGAAGTATAATCTATCTCGATATACGGTCACGACTGTCTATATGTATGAGGGTTTATCTACAAGCCATCAGTCTCTTATAGTCAAGAACAAGCCTAGTGTCTCAATCTCAAGCAAGTAATAATAGTTACAAGATGTTAGACCATCAGATATTCAATAGTAAGGCATCCCATACATTTTATATACATATGATCATGAAGCTAGTCGTACAAAATACGAGGACTAGCAAGAGTTTTAGTCATACATGATCAACCCTAGGATTTGTCAATTATGTTACAGCCCTTAGGCACACAAATATGAGTATTCAACACAAGCTAACACTTGCTCAGTGGCTAAACGCCTCAAAAGAATAATTTACAATAGAGTGGGAGAGCAAAATAAAATCTACTTGTTGCCAGGGTTACGTCTAGTGTTCACCATCTGGCTGGACGGCTGGAAGATCCTCGGGTGCTGCTCCGAAATCTGGCCATACAAAACCAGCTTGGTCAGACCCCAGAAAGAGCAAGTGCCACAAGGAAGGCTTCACTTAGGAACTAAAACCAGCATATCAGAACATAAACAAGAATAATAATAGGAAAACATGAAGTCTAAATAAGGTAACAAGTAACTAGGGGACGAGGAACTATTCCGGAAGCCAGGTTACAATCCTTAAACCAAATAAGGACCGGGGTTGTAACCCTTCGCCTGAACAGAACCGGGTCTCTAGCCATTTATTGCTAAGAGTAAAGCGTAAGCAAGCATGTCCTGAGATAGCCATGTACTGGATCTAGACAAGACTAGACAGGATTGGACTCCATCCAACATTCACGGCCAAGCAAAGAGTATAGCTTGATACTTGAACTAACTAGGGTTATCACAAGCCTAGTTACTAACAAAATGCAATGAGATGTTCCGACAATCACAAGCCCTACATCTATCCAGGTTATCCAGGCGAGATTCATGTAAGAGTTATCAAGAATTATTAGGTGACTTTGAGTGCAACACATGACAGTGTGCCAAGAACTTATTTCATGAAGTGCCCCACATGACAGTGGGCTGGAAGTGTGCCCTACTCGACGGTAGGCTACAAGTCCATCAGGTGTGGCCGGGATAATGGGATCGCATATAACTGGAAATATTTCTCTATATAAATTACTTGATCAATCTAGTCATTAACCTAGTCCGATTCAGTATAAATCTCTGACCGTAGAAAATCAAGAATTCATGTCCTAGACATGATACAAGACGAGACATGTAGCTTGTTCACACATACACAAGGTTCAACCACGGTGTCAAGATAAAAGTACCTAGCATGTCGAGATAGCCGTCGCAACTGCATTCAAGATTACATGTCATGTTTACTTGTCAAGAGTGCACCACGACGGGCCACTATCATGTATTATCGTGTCAAAGTTACTTGTTAAGAGTGCGCCTTAACAGGCCACTATCGTATTCTATTCTTATATTATCATGAATGAGAGAAACTTGCATAAATAGCTAATAACATATTCTTGAAGTGAAAAAAAAGATCTACAACTTTAATGTTGGGAGTTGGGAGAAATTATGGCCACAATTCAGCCAAATAGGACATAAAACAGCCAAAAACAGCCAAAATAGGCACTATGCGGCACTAAGCGGCCTTCTGTGGCACTATGCAGCATTCTGCGGCACTATACCATAGGCTGCGGTACTATGCGGGCTATTCATCATCCCTGCCAAATTCAGGACAGATGAACTAGAAAAGGTCCAAATCTTATTTTGGCCATACTTCCTCAAAACAAGTCAAAATCTAAGTTTTCAAAGGTCCATGTAAAATCGAATTCTCTACCACATAGAACAATCAAAACTTGAAAATAATAAAGTTTAATAGATCAAAATCCAAGAAAACCGAAAAGACTACAAACTTAGATCTACAAAAATCCATCCGTCCAAACCGAAAACTCCAAATCCTAAAGATGCTTAGAATCATGTAGAAAAGAAGAAAGAACAATAAAATAGAAGATCCATCATGAAGCAAGTTGCACTTGCCTAAGCTCTCTAGGTTGGTAGGAAAGTAATGGAGAAAAAGTAGAAGAAATAAATGGAAGTAATAAAGAGAGAAAGGGGTGGTTGGGATTTATAAAGAGAGGGTTTTCTCATAATGAACCAAGCCCAATCAAACCGAGCCAAGCCAAAATAAACCAAGCCAAGTCATGACCAACCAAGACTAGGCTAGCAAGTCAAGTCCAACTACGGGTTACTTGACAACCGTCAGAGATCTCGTATACGCATACGGAAATACGTATAATAGGAATGGGAGTGACAGAGCTACGAGCCGTCGGCGCTAAAGCTTGTCTCGATGGTCCCCGCTCGTTGTCACCAGAAGAGGTCATGCCGTCGTCGGGAGATGATCAAGTAGCTACCGTCGCTCGTCGTCACCAGAAGAGGTCGAATCGTCGTGGAGATCGGAGCTCAATCGCTATGGCTTGGATCTCAAGAAATTAGGGTTAGGGTTCAGTGCTTGGAGAAGCGGGAAATAAAAAAGAATAAGGAGAGAGAAAACTCAAGCAGAGGCTCTGCTCTGTGAATAAGAGTGAATAATGAATTTTAGAGAGAGGGAGAGAGAGAGAGGGGCTCTTTAAATAGAGCTGAGATGAAAGTGAGGGATTTTACAAAAAGAAAAAATAGGTTTAATACCAAAAATTAGTTTTTATTACCAACTAGATTCAAAAGTTTGTTATAGGTAGTTAGAGTTCTTAGAGAACACTCTAGATTAGTTGCTAGAGTCTTTTCTTCTCAATCCCTAAATAATTAATAAACAATATTTCATTCATAAAATTATAAAGAGACTATCAGAAAAATTACTATTCCATAAAATAACTGAAAATCATATTTCTAAAATTCTAAAATATCAGGAAAATACCAAAATTTAATAATTCTAAGAAAGCAGGATTACATCTGCTGTGTGGTGAACGAGTGAAGAAAGAGAGAGAGAGTGTGTGTGTGAAGGAGAGGTTATATGTTAAGGGTTGAGTAGTGGGCCGGGTCAGAAGGCTTTGGTTTGGGCCGAGGCTGCGCTTTAAAAAAAAAAGAAATCAACTAAAACAGGCCGGGTTTGTTGTTTTGGAACTGGGCTTGTGTAGGGGCCAGGCTGATGGGTTGTACTGATTGATATAGAATTAGAAAAAAATCATAAATAAAAGAAGAAACAGTAGCAGTAACAGTGTATTGGGCTAGGCTCTGGTTTGGACAAGCCCAATAGAGTTTAGTCTGGTTTATTATTGATGTTATTATTCTGTGCTAAATTCATGTTATTTATATTATTATTTCTATTATTACTAATAATTACTATTAAACCATTTTCAGTTAATTATTGATCAATATTAGTAATATTATCAAAAAGAAAATTTGTAAGATTTGTTATGTATATTTTGTTATTGTAATTAGATAATATCCTAACTATCAAGTATTTCTAAATAAATAGGTTAAGATACTTCAAATATCTATCGTATATATTGGTTATAAATTATATAGAATATGTATATAGTCAGTAGTATCATAATAGTGTATAATAGCTAGCTAGTGTCATTTATTTAGAATCTAACCAAACTTCCAATTTATTCTAGGAGGACCTAGAGATTTCTACATTCCTATTACCGACCTTCTAGAGCAAGGCAAATACTTATATGATTTTGATTCATTTACTTTATGCCATGGTCTTTTTATATTAGACACATGGATACATGATTTGGTCTATTGTTCTAGATCACGATCATTTACTTGTATCTGGAGAAGGGGAAATACTAAGAATATGTGATAAAACCCAACTTAGGATTCATATTGATCGCTTAATCGCACACCTATGCACGTGTGATTAAGCCGTACCATTTACTTGCCCTTACTCATGATCTTTATACAGCCGGTCATAGATTTTAGTATATATTTCAAATTCACATGTCATTATCTATTGATTACATGTTTCAGTCTGTTAGATTATGTATTTACAGTTCTTGTTCATTTTGTTACATTGTTCCTTTACTTGTTTATATGTTGTACTTGTTTCATTATTATATATTGTACTTTACTCCGCTTCTGACTGGATATATTGCAGGTGAGCTTGAGGCTATATGTTCTACCATATATGGGTATGAGCCCGAGGTCTTAGTTAAGCAGGACGACACTACGACTAAGGACTTAGGAGTTGCAGAGATCTAGCTTTAGTTTCATTTTTTAGATTTGTCTAGTGACTTTACTTTTGGATATTATATTGTGAGGGTACTTGTGGATGTAGACTGACACCTTTATTTCTGTCTCCGGATTTGTCTCCGAGGCAAATCAGCGTCTGAACGAACATCATCGACAACATGTTGAAGAGCAGCAGAGACAGGCTGCGGCACGATAGACTCAGTTCGAGGCCCGATTCGATGTACAGTTCAAGTTGCAGCAGAAGCAGCTTGATACTCTTTAGGAAATCGTCCAGACGGTTGTGGCCAACGAAAATTCTGCGATGACTCACACTGCAGCCGAGCCTGCGGTTCGACCGATTCAAATCGAGCCGGAGGCGCCCGAGAATTCACCTGTGACACCAAGAAGCTCCAACTTTGAGGTGTCAAAATTCACGAAAAATTGTCGTACTTCCTTCTGCTGTACTGAAGACCCTTCTTTGGAGATCGATTGGTTGGAGGAGTTGGATGACCGGTTCGAGCTTTTGGGCGTCGATGAGTCCAAGAAAGTTGCATGCGCTCAACTTCTACTCCGATTGAACGCGCACGACTGGTGGGCCGTACAAAAGCGAGCGATCAGACGTGAAGACGAGACAGCGGCAATCTCTTGGGCCACCTTTCAAAAGGCGTTCGAGATCGAGTACCTCCCTGCAGCAGTTCGACAAGACAAAGAAAATGAATTTATGCAGCCGAAACAAGGGAATAAGACGGTGAGGCAGTACGCATCAGAATTCAATAAGTTAGCCAAATTCGCTGGAGCATTCTTGCCAACAATAAAGAGTCGCGCTCGACGGTTCAAAGTGGCACTGCGGCCCTCCATCTCTGCTTATATGTCAGTTCCCGAATACAAGACAATGGGCGAGTCCATGAATCACGCTCTCCGCCTTGAACGCCAATATCCTCCAGAAGCCGTCGGCGCTGTTCATACCTACAATCACAAATGCCCTAGCCACGCAGGAGGAAACATTACGACCAAGCGTCCAAACAATAAGCAACAAGGGGGATATCAAGGGCGTAATCCACGGCCTTACTACAACCGATGTCACCATGTCAGTCACACTCAGTGACAATCAAGAACAGATATCCTCTTCCGAGGATAGATGACTTGTTTGATCAACTCAAAGGGGCGTCCGTATTTTTGAAGATTGACTTGCGGTCAGGATACCACCAGATCAGAGTCAGAGAGCAGGACATCCCGAAGACGACATTTAGATCCAGGTATGGGCATTAGAAGTTCCATGTTATGCCCTTTGGAGCAACCAATGCGCCGGTTGTATTCATGGACCTCATGAATCGTATCTTCATGCCTTATTTGGATTAGTTCGTGATTATGTTCATAGACGACATCCTGGTCTACAGCAAGAGTGAAGCGGATCATGAGCAGCATCTTCGTGTGATTCTTCAGATTCTCAGATAGCACCATTTGTATGCGAAGTTCAGTAAATACGAGTTCTGCCTTGATCGCATTTCATACTTGGGTCATATCATCACCGGAGGTGGAGTAGAAGTGGATCCCCAGAAGATCGTGGCTATTGAGACGTGGCCGGTACCTAGCACAGTTGCAGAAGTTCACAGTTTTTT
This sequence comes from Iris pallida, assembly GCA_029216955.1. Taxonomy (NCBI): domain Eukaryota; kingdom Viridiplantae; phylum Streptophyta; class Magnoliopsida; order Asparagales; family Iridaceae; genus Iris; species Iris pallida. The sequence continues at coordinate 30,859,152 of JANAVB010042420.1, forward strand.
GGCTTGGCCGCCTACTACCGGCGATTTGTTTCAGACTTTGCACGGATTTCAGCACCTATGACCCAGTTGACCCGCAAGGATGTGCAGTTTTCTTGGACAGCAGATTATCAGGATTCTTTTGAGATGTTGAAGTGAGACTTAATGACGGCACCCATTTTCACGCTTCCCGATAGGACCGGGTGATTCTCAGTGTATTGTGATGCTTCAGGAAGAGGTTTAGGATATGTTTTGATGCAACATGGGAAGGTAATAGCGTATGCGTCACGTCAACTTCATGATCATAAGAGAAATTACCCGACCCACGACTTGGAGCTGGCAGCAGTAGTGTTTGCACTTAAGCTTTGGAGACACTATTTGTATGGAGATAGGGTGGAGATTTTCATCGACCATAAGAGCCTGAAGTATGTGTTTACTCAGAAAGATCTTAACATGCGTCAGAGAAGATGGCTAGAGCTACTTATGGATTATGACATCAACCTGCAGTATCATCCTGGAAAGGCCAACGTTGTTGCAGATACATTGAGCAGAAGAGCCGGAGTTTATTTTCTAACAGAACAACCAGAGTTGTTAGCAGATCTTCAGAAGATGGGTATAGAAATTATCCTTCCTAACAATGTGGCATTGATGTCCAGTATGCAAGTTCAGTCCAGTATAGTTGAGAGGATCAAGTTAGCTCAGTCATCAGATTCTAAGCTTCAGCGGCTTAGGGCAGAATGTGTAGCAGGACGAAGACCAGAGTTGTGTATCCATGAGGACGGTACACTTCGGCATGGGAGGCGTCTTTGTGTACCTAATGGTGATATCAGACATGAGATCATGGCAGAAGCTCACAGTTCTCAGTATTCGATTCATCCGGGCGGTATGAAAATGTATCGTGATATCCGGTAGCATTTTTGGTGGAATGGCATGAAGATGGAGATAGCCCGATTTGTCTTCCGATGTTTAGTTTGTCAACAAGTTAAAGATAAACATCAGAGACCGGCTGGACTTTTTCAACCTTTACCGATCCCAGAATGGAAATGGGAGCACATTACCATGGATTTTGTAACTGGATTACCTAGATCCCCAGCTGGGAGGGATGCTATCTGGGTTATGTAGAAGCATGGAAAAGGACAAGAAAAGCCTATGCGGCTCCAAACAGAAGGAGCCTCATGCGGCTCAGGAATCCTTCAGAACTTTATGCGGCTCGGAACTCCCCAACAACTTTATGCGGCTCAGGCAAAGACACGTGGCCATACGTTGTCCGCTTCTACAGCTGGCCATAAAGCAGCCTTCCAATTAATTGCTCTGATGATAGCTCTGATGCAATGAATGACAGCTCTGACACAATGAATAACAGCTCTGACATAAAGCTGAAATAATGATGGCATGCTTCTTGGGAAAAGAAGAAAATCTTTTATAACTGGCAGGATCTGTCGAGTCCCAAGCACCCTTATGCGGCTGCCCTCTTTATGCGGCTGCCATCTTCATGCGACTGTCTCCTTCATGCGGCTGTCTCCTTCATGCGGCTGCCACCTTCATACGGCTGCCACCTTCATGCGGCTGCCTCCATCATGCGGCTACCTCCTTCACGAGGATGCCACCCTCATGCGGCTGCTTCCTTTATGTGGCTAGGATCATGGGGGCCATCCGTATGCGGTTCACTTAGAAACCGCACTCTTGCGGCTCTGTCAGAATATCCCACTCATGACTGTTGAGACATGTGGCAATCCTCACGACAGTTGAGACACGTGGCGGTCCTCGCAACAGTTGAGACACGTGGCGTTCTTATTCCCCTCAGAATTATGGCTGCTAGCAAATCATAACAAACTCAGATTTGTTACAATCATCATAATTACCCGAATCAAATCAGATCAGACAAATCGAACACGTGGCAGGAGATCCGAGCCTATCATCACAAATTATGAAAATTCATGGCAATCAACATTAATTGTCCATCGGATTTGGTACAATCTACAATAATTGCCCAGATTCGTTGCAATCAAAATTAATGGTCCAGATGATTGGTCGCCGAATTTTTAAGGGGAAATTATCGCAAACCCTAATGATTACACCCCCACTTCTATAAATAGCAAGGTGCCATTCTCTTGCAAAGGACCTGGAGAGCTGGACCCCTAGACACCTGGAGACCCCGAAGGCTGAACACACAGAGAGAAAAAAAGGCACGCACAGAAGAGCCTCCCCACGCATCCCGAGAGTATTTCTTCACCAGAGCCAAGGCTACGTCCGATCGTCCAAGGAGTAAGGCAGAGCTGTCGTCGCTTTTTCGAGCCTCTACCGTCACCCTCCAGAATAAAAAATAAACAATCGTACTTAGATTACTGTACCTTGGTTTTCGTCCCTAGGCTTTTTTTGTACGAGCGAGTTTGTATTTTGAGTCAAAGTTCAGTCCTCCTATATAATTGTTCTGTACTTTTACAATCAATGGCAAACACGATGGCGACTCTGCTGGGTACTAACTTTTCCACGGCTGAGGAATTGGTGACACAATCGGACGCAGCCAAACTTGGCTCCACTCAACAAATGCTGGTCGTCCGGTTCGACCAGATAATGTAGTATCTTCCACACTGCACCAATACTTCAAGTACGTCGATAAGCATGGCTTCGTGAAGACAGAATTTGCTGACATCGACCCCTTTAAAGGGGTTGAATCTTACTACTCCGACTCATGCTTGTACGAGAAGTCGAAAAGGCACCTCGTCGAAGAAGATACTCAAGCTCCAACTGAGGCAGCAACTGGATCGAAAGGACCTCTAACGATCCACCTCCAAGCCCGCAAACTGGCAGAACTGCACCCCTTACGGCCACTCTGCATAAGAACGCAATCAGCCTCTCTGCACAGGAGGAGCAGATGATAATCCGACTGCCGAGGTCTGGCCAAGCGCCAAGACCCACGACAGAGCCACTGACCATCAGGCTGCCTAGAGTGAGTCAGCAACAAATAGAAGAGCGCAATCCCTCTGTCAAGCCGATGATGATCCATCTTTCCAGAAATAATCAGCAGCCGAGTACTAAGTCGAGGACTGCTAACCAGCCAACAATCCCCCGCCCAGCACCAAACACCAAAATAGGGGTGGCTAGTATGCCAACGACTCCACGTTCTGCTCCACCCATGGAGTCCCTGATGATTAAGCTGCCCAAGTCATCCACCCAATCTACATTGACACAGGGGGTGATTGAAGCAGAGCCAGAGCTGGCCAAGTATGTGGCTGCTCACACGGATGTTCCATCCGCAGATGATGTAATCCCACTGGAAAAGATACCTTACTTCATCAATAAAGGGCTATCTTTGAACTACCTTGAGCTTAATAAGCTTTGTACAATGTATGCTATGGAACACGGTATAGGCACCCACCTTCACACACAGGTGACGAATGTCTACACCACAAACCAATTTACTCCAGTGGAAGACGCTTACCGCATAATCGAGGGAGAGGATCATCCAATCATTTTCGGCCGGAAGAATGACCCACAACCCTTCAGGGTAGAAGAAGTTGATCTCGAACCCGACACCGAGAGATTGCCCCTTTATCTATATAGTTCCCGATCCAAGTACCTCATGCAAAAATAGGGGTATGATCTAGAAACTACACCAGGCTTGAACTATGGCACTGGATGGTGGCTACCCTTACAGTTGCCGGTCCCGGCTGGAAAACCACGGGATTACTACAAAAAGACCAGATATGGGCTAGGTTATGTTACACCTGCAACGACCCCTGAAAGCTCAGATGAGGAATGCGACTGGCATTCACACTCAACCGGATCACCAACTTCTGATTCAGACGTCAGCACTGGGGACATGCTCAAGCAAGTCTGGTCCGTCAATATGGAATTTGCCGACACCTACGAAGAAGATGAAGACATTCCTGAACTTCTTGAGTTAGAGCCGTGGACACAACAACTAGATGCGCAATAGGAGAAGCGGTTCGAACAAAGAGAGCCTCCCACCGAAGATGAGGTTGTACAAGTTGATCTCGGTAATGAGTCCTCTCCCAAGCCCATCTTTGTTAGCAAAAATCTGACAGAGGAAGAGCGAGAATCGCTACTACAGCTCGTCAGAGAATACATCGACGTGTTCGCCTGGAGCTACGAAGACATGCCAGGACTGAACCCAGAGGTTACACTTCACAAACTCAACATCCGTTCGGACGCAAAACCGGTCTAGCAACAGCAACGACGGTTCCGCCCCGACGTCATGAATGCCATTGAAGCTGAGGTCAACAAAATTATAGCTAGTGGCTTCATCAGCGAGGAACAACATCCAGATTGGGTAGCCAATATAGTACCAGTCCAAAAGAAGAACGGGAAGATTCGAATCTGTATTAACTTCCGCAATCTGAACGAGGTATGTCCCAAGGATGAAATTTCTCTCCCTATCACAGACATCATGATTGACAACACCTGCGGCTTCGAGCATATGTCATTCATGGATGGTTTTTCGGGGTACAACCAAATCAAGATGTTTCCCGATGACGAAAAGCATACATCATTCCGAACACCAATTGGCACATACTGCTACAACGTCATGCCTTTCGGTTTAAAGAATACTGGCGCCACCTATCAAAGAGCTATAAGTGTCATCTTTAGAGACCACCTACGCAAGACAGTGGAATGCTACGTCGACGACATCGCCGTCAAGAGCCGCTCTAAGGAAGATCATCTACAGGATTTGAAGACAGTGTTCGACCGGATGCGAGGGCACAATTTAAAGATGAATCCCACAAAATACTTCTTGGGCGTATCCAGCGGGAAGTTCCTTCGGTTTTATCATTACTTTCCAGGGTATCCACATAGACCCTAAAAAGACAAAGGCAATCATGGAGATGGGTCCCCCAAGAAATCTTCGTAAACTCTGAGGCCTTCAAGGGAGACTGGCCTACATCAGGAGGTTCATCTCTAACCTCTCCGGGCGATGTCAGCCATTCACCCACCTCATGAAGAAGGGCGTTTCATTCATATGGGACGAAGAATGTCAGCGCACCTTCGACAGCATCAAAGAATATCTGACGAACCCTCCAGTCCTGGTGGCTTCGGTTGCTGGAAAACCATTCCTGCTCTATGTACGAGCTATGGAGCATTCTTTCGGTGCTCTACTAGCATAAAACAATGATGCAGGCCATGAGCAAGCTATATATTATCTCAGCCGAATGATGATGGGGCCAGAACACCGGTACACTGCCATAGAAAAGGAGTATCTTGTACTAGTGTTCGCCATTCAGAAGACGCGATACTACGTCACGGGACAAACCATTCATGTCATATCAAGAGTCAACCCTCTCAGGGTCCTCATGACTAAGCCGGACGTACTCAGCTCTCGCCTTGCTACCTGGGCGATACTACTGTCCTCCTATCACATGATCTTCGTTCCACAGAAAGCAGTTAAAGGTCAAGCTCTGGCAGACTTTTTAGCGGCTCATCCAGGTTCGGAGTCAACCAGAATAGACGAAAAAATTCCAGATGAGGTCGCCAATTTAAATATGGCCTCTCATGATACCGTATGGCGAATGTTCTTCGACGGTGCTTCCAGAATGGGGCCCAAGGGCAACATCGTCGCTGGAGTCGGAGTGGTGCTGATTTCTCCCTCCGAGCTGGTGATCAATCGGGCTTACTCCCTCACGGAGTCCTGCTCAAACAATGTGGCCGAATACAACGCTCTGGTCATTAGCCTCCGACTTGTAAAGGAGCTGGGGGTAGAATACCTCGAAGTATATGACGATTCACAGCTAATCGTCAATCAGATTTGGGGTTCATACGAGGTTCGCTATGAAGACATGATCCCCTATCACCAAATAGCGATTGGCATCATCTTGTCCTTGGAAGGGTTCTTCATAGAACATATTCCCAGGCTCCAGAACATTGAAGCTGATGCCCTAGCAGGTCTCGCCGCTTCCTTAGCAGTTCCGAATCATGCTCATCATCTGGTTGACATAATAGGCCGTGAGTTGGTCTGTCCCAGGAATAATATTCAATGTATTGAGAGTTACTCCGCACTGGCAGTCGACGAAGCACCAGATTGGAGACAACCATTCATTGACTTCGTAGTCTACGACATCCTACCAGAGAATCAGAAGAAAGCCACTTCTATCAGAAGACGTTCCCTCAGATTCTTCTACGATACAGAGACGAAAATGCTGTATCAGCGATCATACGATGGATTACTGCTTCGGTGTTTGTCAAATACAGAAGCCAAAGAAGCCATACGTGAAGCTCATGACGGCATCCGTGGGGCCCATCAGCCTGGCCCAAAATTACAGGATCGCCTTCGACGAATGGGCTATTATTGGCCCACGATGGTTGCAGATGCAATAGACTATGCACGAAAATACAAAGCCTGTCAAGTCCACACAGATTTCATCCACCAGCCATCCGAGTTTCTATATCCAACGGTGGCATCCTGGCCATTCGAAGCATGGGGAATGGACATCATTGGTCCGATCACTCCACCTTCGTCCAGAGGACATCGCTTCAAACTCGCAATCACAGACTACTTCTCTAAATGGGCGGAGGCTATCCCGCTGGCAGAAGTCAAGACTTCAAACGTGATCAGCTTCCTCAAGCATCACGTTATTTACCGCTTTAGACTGCCCCGAAGGATCATCCATGATAATGGTCAACAGTTCGCTAGCCACGCCTTCTATCGGTTCTGCGACAAATACCGAATCCAGAATATTGCTTCAACACCATACAACCCAGCGGCTAATGGTCTGGCTGAAGCATTCAACAAAACAATCATCAAGCTTCTCAAGAAGTTCGTGTCATCAAACAAACGTGACTGGAATGAAAAGTTCAGCGAATGCTTATGGGCGTACCGTACTACAGTACGAACGGCCACTGGGAACACGCCGTTCTCTCTGGTATATGAAAGTGAGCTAATTCTCCCACTGGAGACTCAAATCCCCTCGTTCCGCATCGCTCTCACCTATCGACTGACAACAGATGATAATCACCATCGCCGGCTGCAAGAGTTGGAGGCCCTAGACGAGAGACGCCTGTTAGCTCAACAACGAATTGAGTTGTATCAAGTCCGAATATCCGGAGCTTTCAACAAGAAGGTCAAAATCAGAACGTTTCAAGTAGGCGATCTTGTTTTGGCAATTCGGAGGCCGATGGTCATGAATCACAAAACCGTCGGCAAATTTCAGCCAAAGTGGGAAGGCTCGTTCATCATCGATGTTGTATTCTCCAATGGAGCTTACCGTCTCGCAAATCAAAACGGAGACTTGCTTATGTTGCCCAACAACGGCAAGTTCCTAAAGAAGTATTATGTCTGAAATGACATACCGCAAATATCTCAGATTGTTGAGTTATGTACCCTTCGGTACCGCTGAACCCACAGTCTGCCTCCAAATATCTCAGACTGTTGAGTTATGTACCCTCCGGTACCGCTGAACCCACAGTCTGCCTCTAAAATATCTCAGACTGTTGAGTTATGTACCCTCCGGTACCGCTGAACTCATATTCGACCTCCAAACATTTTAGATTATCGGATCATGTACCCATCGGTACCACTGAACTCACCTACATTCATCCTCAAAATATCCTAGATTGTAGAGTTATGTACCCTCAGGTACCACTGAACTTGCATTCTGCTTTCGAATATTCTAGATAGTTGAGTTATGTACCCTCTAGTACCGCTGAACTCACATTCTGCCTCCAAATCTTCCAGACTGTCGAGTTATGTACCCGCAGGTACCGCTGAACTCCCATCCTGGTCAATCTATATTGCATCTTTTGGGTAGTAAGTCACGTATGATCATACCTCTGAACTTTCTTCCTAAAAGGAGCTCCTTTCTCATGATCTACTACCCGCACTTCTAGTGCACAAAAAGGGTAACAGATCCACAAATTTCCTAAGACAACCATGTCGATGCTACCTCTGAGTTGTCTCACTTCTATCAAAAACAAATCGCCCCCTCACATAGAACTTCCATGTTCTCATTACCTTTGAGTTGTTCTATGTACCCCTTCATGGAGCCCACTCCTGCCATGTCCTCATTATCTCTGAGTGGGAAGGCTCCATCGAAGAAACTCTCATATTTACCATGTTCTCATTACCTCTGAGTAAGTATGTTGGTTCTCTCTCGACTTATTATCCGTACCAAAAAAAAACCCAGGGTACGCCAAGGATAATAGGCCCACAAATGTCTTCCGACGACCACAAATGTCCTCTGTTGACCGCCAATGTCCACTGTTGACCACAAATGTCTGCAGTCGACCATAAATGTTGTACTAAGTTTTCTAGTACATGCCACTCTTTTCTTATCATGTCTTGGGAGCCCAGCTGCTCCCTAGCATTCTTTCAATACCAAGAACTTCCACAACCCCCTCATCGCAAAGTTGTTCTAGGTATCCCTCTCAAACTTGTTATCCGTACCTAAAACCAAGGTATGCCCAGGGTAACATGTCCACAAATAGTCCTCCAGTGGGACAAAAAATGTCACAAACACAACAAGTACAAAAAATGAAGGATGAGTCGAAACATGCTCATTTATTCAGAATCCAAGGTACTACATTATCTGGGATTATGTCCCTATTACATGATGGAAAAAGAAAGAAAAAGAACATAAACAAAAGAAGGAAAAAGCTGACTATTGTTCGACGATACATAATGCCATGAGACGGTCTCTCAACAGGATAGTCGACCGCTCAAACCTCTGTTTGGCCCGGCGCTCGGCCTCCTGATTCAGCAGCGCCACATCTTCCAGGTGCGCATGAGCCCGCCAGCCATCCTCAAACTTCTTTAGAGCACGCTCCAGGTTAGCAGAAGTTCGGAAAACCCTTTCGACGTCCTGAATGATCAACTCTTTATTCGTACGAGAAGCTTCAAGCTCAGACTCCAAGAATGCCAGCTTCTTCTGAAGTTCGAGGATCTGCTCCCGTGTATCGATTACTCCACGGGAGGCGGCCGCTTCCCGAGCTCTGCAAACCTCGCTCCAGCGGCTCAGCTGGTCGTACAAGAGAGATAGGTCGCCAAGGTCCTTTATTATGACCAGCTTGGACATATCTCGCGCAAGCCTTATCTTCTCCAAGGCAGTGGTGAGGAAGCCCTGCTCCTGATCTATTGCTGCAGACAAATCAGCTTGCCACAGCGTTCGAAATTGGGCCACAAGCTGATCGGCCTCTAACAACTTGGGCTCCAGAAGCGCAGCTATCCCCTCCCCGCTAGGAAGGGTTTTAAGAATCTCAATTTGCCTATGAGCGCATTGTCGGGCCAGGGCAAAGGGGGTCCCCCGCTCTACAGCAGCATCGACTCCTCTTTTCAAATAGCGGTAGAAGCTGTCAATCACATCCTGTGACACCTCATCCAGAACTTCCGTAGAGGATGGCGTCAAAGGAAGTGTGGCTGGAAGTGTCGAAGAAGACGCAACAGAACTTGCTGCCCCTGCCACAAGGGAGATAAATTCTGAGCGAAAGGAAGCTTGAACAGCGGCCAATTCTTCCTCCGCGGCCCGAAGAACTAAGATACTCGGTAAGGCTGAGAGGTCAACCCCCAAAATCATACGAGCAGAGAAGGATGAAGGGACCATTGTTTCCTGTCCAGGATGTGCCACCATCTGATCTCCCAAACTTGATCCGGCAGGAGGCCTTTCGAGATAAATCGGAAGAGGAGGAGGCACGCTCCCTTCCACCAGATCCCTGCTAGCAGAGCCTTCCCTGACAATATCCGTCATGGGCAGTGAAGAGGCAGGACCTGTATGTCCAGAGCAACTATCGATCATCTTAACCCGAAGGATGTGATGATAGAACGAATAAACCTCCTCACTAGTCAAGATCTGACTTAGCTTACCAGGGGAGGGTTACGGAAGTTGAGGCTCGATCTCAGGGATGGTGCCCTCCTCACCGGCGACATCCGAGATGAATGCCGTGGGTTCCTCCACTCCAGCACTCCCGGAGGTAGATGCAGTAGGGTCGCCATCACCCGGCTGGAATCTATCACCGTCGAAGATTGGCTCGGAAGGGTCCACATCGCCCTGAATGGAGACCTCCGCGACGGGAGGAGCTTCAGCCATCGCCGGGAGAACCCCGGCAGCAACGATCTCGGTACACAGGTCACTAACCAAAGTGGCTATGACCGGATCAGCTTCAGGAACATCAGCTGGTTTCGAGAAATCCCTTTCTTCTTACGCCTACAGAGAGAAGAAAAAAATGATTAAGCAACAGTTCAGGGAAAAAGAAGGACTAAAGGAGAAGATGGCTGTAGTTCAATTCACCTCCGAAGCGGCATCATCACCTTTACCTCTCTCTTTAATGAACAGCATGTGGCGTCTTACCGCAGCCAACTTCATAAAGTAGGTTCTGCCACCATCAGTGGACACGCGCCTGCCCCGCTTGTGCGAAGGACCAGGCGCAACGGGCGACTGATTCACCACCATCTCATCTGGCACAACAGGCGGCTGATCCGCCTCAACATCTTCTACAGGAAGGGAAGAGTTATCTGCCTCATGCTCGTTATTTTCTTCGTCTGCGGTTGTGGACTCCGAGTCAGGCGCAGGAACCGCATTCGCCCGCCTCTTCCTCGTCTTAGACCCCTTGGGCTTCTCCGCCAAGCTGGTACCCACAATGAAGCTGGTACTCGGATCAAAATTAACGGGAGGCTTGCTCGTCGTAATATGGTATAAGGCCGCCATATACAAAATCTCTCCTAGCACCCCACCATCAGGGACTGAAAAGGTGGTTCGGGTATAAACCGTGTCATAATAATGCCATGCCCTGATACCATCCAGCACGCTACCTTCAAAGCCCAGGCAAGAGCTGGAACTGTCAAAGAACAACTGGCTATACCCAAACTGGCGGGCGAACCTGCTGGGCAAGTAAGGCTCCAGGTAGACGATGTTGCGGTTACGATACACTAGGTGCGCTGGACGGATATTACGCAGCCAAAGGAACAATTTCTCAGGTAAGAGGAGTGGAGGTTCGGTACCATCAACATGTACGCTCCTCACTTCTTCAGCAGTAAAACGAGGTACGGACACAAAAAAGTTGTATCCGTCCACTCTCGCCAGCGCTCTCCGGCAGGCTGGCATGGTGCTGCACTCCCAGGGCTGATGGTGGAATCGAAAAATAAAAGCGTCATCAACTGTAACGCCATCTTATGCTCCATGCCTCATCAAAGAACGGTTGTGCATTAATAGCCACCCCATCAGATAATGGTATGGCAGCTCTATACGCTCAAAATCTATCGTCGTGTCACGGGCGATGACCTTGGAAGAAAAGGTGCGAAGGCCATGGTGTATGCTGCACACCATGGCCGGAAGAAGAGCCAGCTTGACCCCGAAAACCAGCTTTACGGCGGGGAGGATGAAGTGGCGGCTGATCCTCTCAATAGAACCTGCCTCTCTGGAGACTACGCAGTTCCGTAGCCACACCATCAGGAATCTCGCTAAAAGCCCCTTCTCCGACAGTTTCTGAGTACCGTGATAAAAATAGCTGAAAGAGTCAGTTCGACTCCCAAAAATGTCGCCCGTGGACCTCGATCTCTTGGCAGTCGACGCCAGGTGTTATACCTCCTCTGGGGTTTAAGGATCTCGAGAAAAAACTCGGCCTGAGGCACTAAGGGTAAAAAGGTATGAGACCTAGGACCTGGTATGAGGAATGCTCCCCTCCGAGCTGCCATCCTTCTTGATGGCCATCTGGTGATAAGTGTTGTGATGACATAACAATTCCCGATACACGGCAACAAAGCCTGGGAACTGTCGATCCAAATCTTCGAGCTCTTCGCTCGTAGGGGTGTACACTTCAAAGACTTCTTCCCCCAAGGGCAGCTTGGAGATAACATACATCTCGTGGAGAGCAAGTCCCAGCTCCCCTCCCGGTGTGAAGAAGGTTCCCGTCCGCCGGTTGTACATCTCCAAAAGAGCCATGAACAACGGCTTATTTATGGGCAGACCATGACAGGTGCCCCGAATGGCGTAATAGAGGTCGATCTCACGCAGGGAAGTCGCATACTTCTACAGAATCCACGTGGTCAAATTGGCCCATGCAGGGATAGGGTTTATCCAGTTCAACAACGCCAACCGGCCGACGGGATACGACCCTTTACGAGCAAGCTGGTTCAAAAAGGTATCAGCCTGAGAGAATGTGAAGTTGGGACCCGTTACGTTTATAAAGGTACCCGGAGCCAGTCCCATCACGTACCGACTGACTGGTTCCCTTCCTGCATAGGCTGACCCCAGATTCCTATTGTAATGGATGTTTCCCACAAACATCCCCGACTTGCTTGGGGTCAAAGAGTCTACCATCTTTCTGTCTAGCAGAAACATGTTGAACCATGAGAGAGGAAAATGACGCTCTATCGGAGGGATATGGATCTCCACCCCGTCAAGAACAAAGTCCCAGCTCTTCGATATATCCAGTACCCGGGTGTTCTTTACAGACAAAGCATCCCCAAAGAGGAATGCAGGCTTCAGGTATTCCCCCTCCAATTGCCCCGAGTTCATCATGGCGCAGAGAAAGTGAAAGGACTGTTTCTTGATGGCATTCAGCCTCTCCAGAGGCTCTTTTGGAAACCGGTTCGTCACATACTCGACTATATGGTCATATCTATAGCCCATAGCCGATTGGCCACGACCCACCAGAGGCTCTCCTGCTGCATTAACTGGCAAATTTACTGGAAAAACACAAAAGAAACAAGATTAAAAGATGGCTAAAATAAAACTACTGAGTGCTTTGGCTTACATGAGCTTATGCGGCTCTGTTTAAAGACGAGCTTATGTGACTCTATTTAAAGACGAGCTTATGGGGTTCCATTTTAAAAGAGCTCATACGGATCTGTTCGAACATGAGCTTATGCGGCACTGTTTAGCGTAAGCTTATGCGGCTCTGTTTAGCGTGGGCTTATGCGGTTCTACTTAGCGGAGCATTATGCGGCTCATCTCAGAGGAGCTCATGTGGCTCGGTTCAGCACAGCCTTATGTGGCCCAGTCCAGATAAGCTTATGCGGTCCTATTTGAGGGGCTTCATGCGGTTCGATTCAGGAAGACTCATGCGGCTCTGTTCGAAGGGTCATTATGCGGTTCAGTTGTGAAGTATTTATGTGGCTATTTCCTATGTGGCTCGAACATGGGGTATACCTCCATACGGCTCGGACGTGGGACATACATGCGGCCCATACAATTTGAACTGTTCGATGAAGACGAGAGACGCATTAAAGGCTTGTGCATAAAGCATGCAACAGAGCCGTCTTTGTTAGGGTTTCAAAGTATACGATATTCCCAAACCCTTACCAGCAATGATGGGGTGAACGTCGGGGTGAACTTCAGGCGCCGTGGCTGATGAAGAAGCCACTCCCTTACCCTTTGCCGCGGCTTTGGAAGACTTGGGGGCCATTGTTAATTGATGAGCGGAGAAGGAAGACGAAGACAGCAACTTAGGGCAAGAAGAGTTGAAGACGAGAGAAGGTAAAGAAGTCTCTCTGACCAAAAATGTTCCTATTTATAGGCGGAAGGAAAGGGGGCTCATGAACCGTCGTACGCTTCGATCCGCGTGCTACATAAAAACAAAATCGACTCTTCGGTCATCGAGGAAAATCTGGATATTTAAAACCGACCCTTGGGATCCTGCCCCAAAAGACGGCTTTAAATCCGAAGCAAATTAAGAGTAATTAATGAGACGCACACGTGGCAGGGAGTCTATGCGGCCAGACCGTCTATGCGGCCAGAAACGACCCATGCGGCTTGGAAGGTCATGCGGCTAAGAAGTCCATGCGGCCAGAACATCCTATGCGGCTAGGAAGTCCATGCGTCTAAGAATACCCTATACGGCCAGAAGAGCTTATATATAGCCATGCTTCTTATTCAAAGTATTTCAATTTTTCAAATTGAAAACTTTGAAGGGGGTCTTGTAGAAGCATAAAGAAGGACAAGAAAAGCCCATGCGGCTCCAAACAGAAGGAGCCTCATGCGGCTCAGGAATCCTTCAGAACTTTATGCGGCTCGGAACTCCCCAACAGCTTTATGCGGCTCAGGCAAAGACACGTGGCCATACGCTGTCCACTTCTACAGCTGGCCATAAAGCAGCCTTCCAATTAATTACTCTGATGACAGCTCTGACGTAATGAATGACAGCTCTGACACAATGAATGACACCTCTGACATAAAGCTGAAATAATGATGGCGTGCTCCTTGGGAAAAGAAGAAAATCTTTTATAACTGGCAGGATCCGTCGAGTCCCAAGCATCCCTATGCGGCTGCCCTCTTCATGCGGCTGCCTCCTTCATGCGGCTATCTCCTTCATGCGGCTGCCACCTTTATGCGGCTGCCTCCTTCATGCGGCTGCCTCCTTCACGAGGCTGCCACCCTCATGCGGCTGCAACCTTCATGCGGCTAAGATCGTGGGGGCCACCCGTATACGGTTCACTTAGAAACCGCACTCATGCTACTCTGTCAGAACATCCTACTCACGACAGTTGAGACACATGGCGATCCTCACGATAGTTGAGACACGTAGCGGTTCTCGCAACAGTTGAGACACGTGGCGTTCTTATCCCCCTCGGAATTATGGCTGCTAGCAAATCATAACAAACTCAGATTTGTTACAATCATCATAATTATCCGAATCAAATCAGATCAGATAAATCGAACACGTGGTAGGAGATCCGAGCCTATCATCACAAATTATAAAAATTTATGGCAAACAACATTAATTGCCCATAGGATTTGGTGTAATCCATATTAATTGTCCAGATTCGTTGTAATCAAAATTAATGGTCCAGATGATTGGCCGTCGACTTTTCAAGGAGGAAATCATCGCAAACCCTAATGATCACACCCCCAGCTCTATAAATAGCAAGGTGTCATTCCCTTGCAAAGGACCTGGAGAGCTGGATCCCTGGACACCTAGAGACCCTGAAGGCTGAACACACAGAGAGAAAAAAAAGGTATGCACAGAAGAGTCTCCCCACGCATCCCGAGAGTATTTCTTCACCAGAGCCAAGGCTACGTCCGATCGTCCAAGGAGTAAGGCAGAGCTGCCGTCGCTTTCCCGAGCCTCTACCATCACCCCCCAGAATAAAAAATAAACAATCGTACTTAGATTATTGTACCTAGGTTTTTGTCCCTAGGCATTCTTTGTACGAGCGAGTTTGTATTGTGAGTCTAAGTTCTGTCCTCCTATATAATTGTTCTGTACTTTTACAATCAATGGCAAACAGGTTATAGTTGACAAACTCACTAAGGTAGCTCATTTTCTTCCTTTCAGGGTTGGTCAGTCGACGGATCAGCTTACGGAGATGTACCTTAGGCAGATAGTCAGGTTGCATGGAGTACCAGTCAGTATTGTGTCAGACAGAGATTTAAGATTCACATCGTACTTTTGGCAGAGTCTTCAGAAAAGTTTGGGGACTCGTCTCAAGTTCAGTTCAGCTTATCATCTGCAGACAGATAGTCAGTCAGAATGCACGATCCAGACTCTTGAAGATATGTTACGGTCATGTACACTCGACTTCGGTGGTTCGTGGGAAGATCACCTGCATCTTATGGAGTTCTCCTATAACAACGGTTTCTAGGCCAGTATCAGATGGCATCCTTTGAGGCCTTATACGATAGAAAGTGCAGATCTCCGCTAGCATGGGATGATGTAGACGAGAGGCAGATGCTTGGTCCAGAGATAATCACGCAGACTATTAAAGTGGTCAGGCAAGTCAGAGATCATCTTCGAGTTGCACAAGATCGCTAGCGTCATTGGACCGATTCTCATCGGCGTCCTCTTGAATTTTCTGTCGACGACCATGTATTCCTTAGGATCTCGCCTACCCGTAGCGTTATTTGTTTTGGCGTACGGGGAAAGCTTAGTCCCAGGTATATAGGACCATTCGATATTCTAGAGCGAGTAGATGATGTGTCCTATCATCTCGATCTTCCACCGTCGTTACATGAGGTGCATGATGTCTTCCATGTATCCCAATTGTGATGGTATATTCTAGATCCGAGTCATATCTTTGATCATTCGAAATTAGTTGTTGGTGCCAACCTTTCGTATGAGGAGAGATCCGTATCCATATTGGACCGAAGAGAGAAGATACTGAAGAACAAGACTATCAAGTTAGTCCGTGTTGCTTGGGGTCATCACTCTTTGGGTGAGTCAACGTGGGAGCGTGAGAATGATATCCGATCGTGATATCCCGACCAGCTCGATTCGTAAGGTATAATATCTTCTTATGCCTTATGCCTTCAACTTCATTGCTTGTATGAATGATTGCTTGATTGATTGCTTAGTATAACTTGCCTGTGATTAGTATAACTTGCTCGACATCTCTAGCCTCTTGATTAAATCTCGAGGACAGAATTCTTTTAAGGTGGGTAGAGTTGTCACCCTCGTATTTTGTTATACGTATTTTGGTATACGTGTACATTCCTCGGACCCGTATTTCGACTTATCCTGGCTAGCTGTAATGCCCTGAATCCGTTGCGGAGCACGGTGCGGGCTAGCGGCCGAATGGCCGAGTCGGATGAGAATTGGGGAAACTTTACCAGGATCGCGGGATAATAAATTGAGATCCTTTCCTCGTTATGGATTGGACTCTTTTGAAATGATGCCCAAGATGCAGTGGCGCGCGTCTTGGGGGAAGAGTTCTATATAAGAGTCGCTTGCCCCGAGACCGTTGCCCTGCTGGTTTTCGATGTCGCTTTTGCTGTTGGCTTTTGTGTGCATTTTCGTGATTGTTTTCGATGAATGTTTTCATGGATTTACTTTCACCGTCTACGCATTTCATATCGAATAACTGAGAGAAAGAGAAGAAGTATGCTGACCAGACGTTGGTGCCAATGCAGGTGCTAACGCGGTGAACCTCGGGTGACGTTGCGTGGAAGACCTCTTTCTCTCGGCAATTCACCAACAAGTGAGTGGCTTTGATCCTTCGACGATCCTTGATCTTCGCGCATAACAATGGTAGACTTGTTATTGCGTTCGGTGCTTAATAAAAGATGCCTAGTAATAATATGGGAAAGATAATGAAAGATAAATTATCACATGGCTAGGCTTATGTTGTAAATCGAATGATGCTCGTATGCTATATGAATTGTTTAACAGGTGATGCAAAGACCCAAGTATTGGGCGGTAAGTATATCGGACTTCGGTTCGAAAGAATGAGTTAAACATGAATAGTCCCTTGGTTGGATGAACGAATATACGAGCCTATGGCTCAAAGTAAGATGGGAAAATGGCAAGATGAAATGAGAACTATGAATATGTGTGGAAGATGCTATTATCATGCATGTCGTGTCTCTTATTAGTTAAGTTGCATTGCATGCATGGTCATGGACAACTTGTATACAAGGTAGTTCCTCGAACGGTACTCCGAGGCCACAGAACCGATTCGGCCTAGGAGGAACGCCGTGCTGAAGTAGTAGCATAGTGCTGAAGTAGTAGCACGGTCTTTCGGGAACCTTCCGGATGGGCTAGCTACCCACCGATGAAGGGGAGCCGTCCGACCAAGATGTCCCAGATGGCGTGTAGTCAGTGACCTTCATATAGACAGGTGGCATAGCTAACATTGTCTTATGCAGACAGAGTAAGTGGTATTCATAAATATGTACAGGGATGGCTATCGACCGTGGGTAAGATTCACCAAATTGGTGATCAATATGAACTGCTTATGTTAGAACAACATGAATTGCTTATGTTTCTAACATCACTGTATGCTTCTTATATTTCTCATCAAATATATGAATTGTTAATGGACCCTAAGGCAAGATAGAAAGAATACAAATCAATAGTGAACATTCATGTAATTTTACTACTGTTGATTTATGGTGAGATTGGTTACGGCCGCTCACCAGTACATATGTGGCAATGTACTGACCCTCGTCTCCACAGGTGCCGGGAACCTAGTGGATAATCATAGACGCTGAAGGCTTGCTGTCCGACTCTTTAGAAGCTTCGTACATCTTGAAGTTTCCACTTGAAGAAGAAGGCATTTTGCTGAAGGTGGTTATTGCTGCATTATTAATAAAGGGATATGATGTATGGAACAAGTTGTATCTCATTTCAATATTTCTGCAATGTTGTAGCCAAGTTTGGCCTTTCATCTCGGCTGTTTGAGAGCCTTATGTTTATGCAATGTAATTTCAAAGAAATCAATAAAGAACTTATTTCAGATCATATCTGTGTTGCCAAAACTTCTCTATCATCCGCTGCGAATCTCTATTCAAAATGTCTCTTTTATAAAAGGAACACGAGCACGCCTTGTATAAGTGCAATTCCAGACTTGTACGGCATCACGCCTTAGCGAGGACGAACGATTCGGCGTGAATCTAAGCGGAGGCGAACGATTCCCGAATCGGGGCGTGACAGTTTGGTATCAGAGCACGGCTTTACATCCTTGGGAATTTCTTGGTTTTAAAGATTTCGAAAATGACACAAGCTTTATTGCTTCTCGAACAACTTTGGTTTTAAATGTCCCGAAATGAGATGTTCCATACAATAAGTCCATAAATATATTATGAGACTAACAAGCTCCTCTGTTTTGCAGAGATGCAAAGGCGGGTGCGACAAACAACGCGAGTAGCTCAAGGGTGGTAGCCTCAACCGACCCTATGGAGAGGATGCTGGCTATGATGGAGAGCCAGCAGAGGCAGAACGCGAAGCAATTCGAGGCCCAACAAAAGCAGCTAGATACCCTGCAACAGTTGGTCCGAACAGTGGTGAACAATGGGGCTCAAGGAACTCCAGTCTCCCGAGAGAGCGAACTAGTGGAGGCAGAGGAACCCCCGGCGGCTAAGAAGACCACTGCTGTGGCCGACATAACAAAGTTTAAGAAGATCTGTAATAAAGAATTCAAAGGGACAGAAGAAGCCACCATTGCTATGGATTGGCTAGTTGAAGTGGAAGATCACCTGGAAGCTTTGGGTATTGTTGGATCCAAGAGGGTCTCGTGTGTGAAACTACTGCTGGTTTCCAACGCACACTACTGGTGGCAAAGTCAGAAAAGAATTCTAGCGGGAGTGAATGGAACAACGAAAATCACTTGGCTGATGTTCCGCGAGGCATTTCTGGCTCAGTACTTCTCTTCGACTGAGCAGCGAGCTAAGGAATTGGAGTTCCAGAAGCTCGAACAGGGGAACATGACGGTGAAGGAGTATGAGGCAGAGTTTTCTAGACTGTCTCAGTATGCGATCACGAAGTTTACTGACGAAGCATCTAAGGCTCGTCGGTTTGAGCAGGGCTTGAGGCCTGCTCTGAAGGCTCAAGTTGTGGTTCAGAAATATAAGACTTTTCAGGAGTCTTATGAGCACGCGAAGGAATTGGACCCACACTACCCTGCAACGGCGCCAGTGCAAGCGTCGGTGCAGAATCTGCATAACAAGAGACCGAACAACGGGGGCAGATATGAGGTGCCTAAGCGTCAGAACCACGGTGGCTTTCAACGACCCAACCAGGGTGGACCATTCTGCAACAAGTGCCGCAACAAAGGGCACTTTGCTAACGAATGTCAGGTGCTAGAGGGTGGATGCTTCAAATGTGGTCGCATGGGCCACGGATTCAGAGACTGTCCAGGGAGGGGCCACCAGAACCCTCCGAGGCAGCAGCATCACCAACAATATCAACAGAATCGTGGACAGGCACCACGACCTCCTCAGCCACAACAGAATCAGAGGCCCGGTGCCCAGGGCCGAGTCTTTGCATTGACTCAGGAGGAAGCATCATTTGCATCAGATACTGTCGTGACAGGTATATTGTTATTTAATGGCATTCATGCACGTACTTTATTTGATTCTGGTGCTTCACATAGTTTTATATCTAAAGACTATGTTAAGGAACATGAAATAAAAATGACAATGTTGGATATGTACCTTAGTGTTAGTACTCCATCAGGAGTGGAGATGCCTACTAACATGATGTGTAGGGATGGTTACATATGTATTGGGAAGAGAAGGCTACCATTAGATGTAGTCGAGCTTGATATGAAAGATTTTGATATCATTCTGGGAATGGACTGGTTAAGTGCATGTTGTGCGACGATTGACTGTGCGAAGAAGCGAGTTATGTTTCGCCTACCTGGAGGAACAAAATTCTCTTACTCGGCCAGTTCATCGGCGAAGGCTTCGATGGTGATTTCAGCTACTACGGCCCGGCGATTGCTTCATTCTGGCTGCGAAGGGTACCTTGCTTCTGTTCGAGACACACGTAAGAATGGTGCAGACTCAGCTAACACTGAAGTCGTGGCAGAATTTCCTGATGTGTTTCCTGACGAGATACCCGGAATGCCTCCGGACCGAGAGATTGAATTCACTATCGATACATTTCCAGATGCTCGTCCGATCTCAAGGGCACCATACAGAATGGCACCTGCTGAATTGAAGGAACTCAAAGTACAGCTACAGGAATTATTAGACAAGGGATACATCAGACCCAGTGTTTCACCATGGGGTGCTCCGGTGCTATTTGTGAAAAAGAAAGATGGATCGATGCGGCTGTGCATCGACTACCGTGAGCTAAACAAAGTTACAATTCGGAACCAGTACCCGTTGCCTCGAATAGACGACCTCTTCGATCAGTTGCAAGGGGCGTCTGTATTTTCAAAGATTGATCTTCGCTCAGGCTACCATCAGTTAAAGATCAAACCAGATGACATTTCTAAGTCCGCATTCCGAACCAGATACGGACACTATGAATTCTTGGTCATGCCCTTCGGACTGACCAACGCCCCTGCCGCTTTCATGGATATGATGAACAGAGTCTTCCGGCCCTTTTTGGATAAATTTGCGGTCGTGTTCATCGACGACATCCTAATCTACTCGAAGAACAGAGAAGACCATGCAGAACATTTGAGGACAGTGTTACAGACTCTACGGGACAATCAGCTCTATGCCAAGCTGAGCAAATGTGAGTTTTGGATGAGTAGCGTGTCGTTCCTAGGGCACGTTATCTCGGCGGAAGGTGTGTCCGTTGACCCAAAGAAAATTGAAGCCGTAGTGGATTGGAAGCAACCCACGTCGGCGAGCGAGATTCGAAGTTTCCTCGGCTTGGCAGGCTACTACAGGAAGTTTGTCAAGGATTTTTCAAAAGTGGCAGCGCCTTTAACTCGGCTAACCCAGAAGGGAGTGGCATTCGATTGGACTGATGAGTGCGAGTCTTGCTTTCAAAATCTGAAGCAACGTCTCGTATCAGCTCCAATCCTTACACTTCCAGACGGCGTCGAGGGATTCCAGATATACAGCGATGCGTTCGAATTGGGTTTGGGATGTGTGTTGACTCAGAGAGGGAAAGTGATATCTTATGCCTCGAGACAGCTTAAGCCGCACGAGAAAAATTATCCAACGCATGATTTGGAATTGGCAGCGATAGTATTTGCATTGAAATTGTGGAGGCACTACTTATATGGAGTGGCTTGCGAGATCTTCACCGATCATAAAAGCCTGAAGTACATCTTTACTCAAAAAGATTTAAATTTGCGGCAAAGACGTTGGTTGGAGCTTATAAAAGATTATGACTTGACGATCGCGTACACCCCAGGAAAAGGCAATGTGGTGGCGGACGCGTTGAGTCGAAACTTTGTGGGATCACTCAGTGTTGACAAACGAATATTGGAGGAATTGGAAAGCATGGGAATTGAGCTCCAGATTCGTGGCCGAAATGCACAATTGGCTCAACTTCAACTTGAGCCGAGTTTGTTAGAAAAGATAAAGACGGCACAGAGGACAGATGAGTTCTTGATTAAGATTGGCAGAATAGTGGAAAAGGGTGAAGCCAGCGACTTCACCAGGCACGAGGATGGATCATTGCGACTCAAGGGGAGGCTATGTGTCCCGAAGGATGAAGAACTCCGGAAAGAAATCTTGACAGAGGCCCATTATGCCAAGTATTCTTTGCATCCGGGAAGTACAAAAATGTATAAAGATTTGCGCACGACCTTCTGGTGGCACGGCATGAAACGAGATGTGGCCCTCTTTGTCTCGCGATGCTTAGCGTGTCAACGAGTCAAGGTGGAACACCAGAGGCCCGGCGGGGAGATGCAGAACCTCGCGATCCCAGAATGGAAATGGGATCATATAACCATGGATTTTATAGTTGGCTTGCCGAAGACGCAGCGGGGGAATGATGCAATTTGGGTCATCGTTGATCGATTAACCAAATCTGCACATTTTCTTGCAATGAAGACGACATGGAGCGTCGACCGGTTGGCTCAGCTATACTTGGATGAAATTGTCCGACTGCATGGAGTGCCGGCATCAATAGTGTCGGATCGGGATGGGCAATTTGTATCGCATTTCTGGGTCAGTTTGCATGCTGCCATGGGAACACAATTGAAATTTAGTTCTGCATACCATCCTCAAACCGATGGTCAGACCGAGAGGGTGAATCAGATACTTGAAGACATGCTTCGGCTTTGTGCTATTGATCTGAAGACTAGTTGGGATACTCACTTGCCGCTAGCAGAATTTGCCTACAATAACAGTTACCAGTCAAGTATAGAAATGGCCCCGTATGAAGCACTGTACGGGCGAAGGTGTCGGTCTCCGATTTGTTGGGATGAAGTCGGTGAACGACAGGTACTTGGTCCAGAGATGGTGGAACAGGCCGTCGAGAAGGTCTGCATGATTCGGGAGAAGTTACGTGTGGCACAGAGTCGGCAGAAGAGTTATGCGGATACTCATCGACGACCATTGGAATTTATGGTGGGCGATCACATATTTCTGAAGGTGTCACCGATGCGCAGAGTTATGCGATTCGGTGCGAAGGGGAAGCTAAGTCCGAGATTTGTTGGCCCGTTTGAAATTCTTAAGCGAGTCGGCCCTGTTGCCTATCAGATCGCGCTGCCACCGGCATTGGATGGAGTGCACGATATCTTCCATGTTTCCCAACTACGGAAGTATGTACATGATCCAAGCCACGTGGTAGACTTCGGTCCGTTAGGGCTAAAAGCTGACTTGTCTTATGTGGAGGAACCCGTGCAGATCTTGGATAGGAAAGATAAAATCTTGCGGAACCGAGTTGTTTCTTTGGTTCGAGTGCTTTGGCGAAATCATTCCGTCGAAGAGTCGACATGGGAACTTGAGGCAGAGGTGAAGGAAAAGTTTCCTTCGTTGTTTGACCTAGGTGGGTTTGTGTTTAAGTTTCGAGGACGAAACTTTTTGTTAGTGTATTAATATGTAATGCCCTGAATCCGTTGCGGAGCACGGTGCGGGCTAGCGGCCGAATGGCCGAGTCGGATGAGAATTGGGGAAACTTTACCAGGATCGCGGGATAATAAATTGAGATCCTTTCCTCGTTATGGATTGGACTCTTTTGAAATGATGCCCAAGATACAGTGGCGCGCGTCTTGGGGGAAGAGTTCTATATAAGAGTCGCTTGCCCCGAGACCGTTGCCCTGCTGGTTTTCGATGTCGCTTTTGCTGTTGGCTTTTGTGTGCGTTTTCGTGATTGTTTTCGATGAATGTTTTCCTGGATTTACTTTTACCGTCTACGCATTTCATATCGAATAACTGAGAGAAAGAGAAGAAGTATGCTGACCAGACGTTGGTGCCAATGCAGGTGCTAACGCGGTGAACCTCGGGTGACGTTGCGTGGAAGACCTCTTTCTCTCGGCAATTCACCAACAAGTGAGTGGCTTTGATCCTTCGACGATCCTTGATCTTCGCGCATAACAATGGTAGACTTGTTATTGCGTTCGGTGCTTAATAAAAGATGCCTAGTAATAATATGGGAAAGATAATGAAAGATAAATTATCACATGGCTAGGCTTATGTTGTAAATCGAATGATGCTCGTATGCTATATGAATTGTTTAACAGGTGATGTAAAGACCCAAGTATTGGGCGGTAAGTATATCGGACTTCGGTTCGAAAGAATGAGTTAAACATGAATCGTCCCTTGGTTGGATGAACGAATATACGAGCCTATGGCTCAAAGTAAGATGGGAAAATGGCAAGATGAAATGAGAACTATGAATATGTGTGGAAGATGCTATTATCATGCATGTCGTGTCTCTTATTAGTTAAGTTGCATTGCATGCATGGTCATGGACAACTTGTATACAAGGTAGTTCCTCGAACGGTACTCCGAGGCCACGGAACCGATTCGGCCTAGGAGGAACGCCGTGCTGAAGTAGTAGCACAGTGCTGAAGTAGTAGCACGGTCTTTCGGGAACCTTCCGGATGGGCTAGCTACCCACCGATGAAGGGGAGCCGTCCGACCAAGATGTCCCAGATGGCGTGTAGTCAGTGACCTTCATATAGACAGGTGGCATAGCTAACATTGTCTTATGCAGGCAGAGTAAGTGGTATTCATAAATATGTACAGGGATGGCTATCGACCGTGGGTAAGATTCACCAAATTGGTGATCAATATGAACTGCTTATGTTAGAACAACATGAATTGCTTATGTTTCTAACATCACTGTATGCTTCTTATATTTCTCATCAAATATATGAATTGTTAATGGACCCTAAGGCAAGATAGAAAGAATACAAATCAATAGTGAACATTCATGTAATTTTACTACTGTTGATTTATGGTGAGATTGGTTACGGCCGCTCACCAGTACATATGTGGCAATGTACTGACCCTCGTCTCCACAGGTGCCGGGAACCTAGTGGATAATCATAGACGCTGAAGGCTTGCTGTCCGACTCTTTAGAAGCTTCGTACATCTTGAAGTTTCCACTTGAAGAAGAAGGCATTTTGCTGAAGGTGGTTATTGCTGCATTATTAATAAAGGGATATGATGTATGGAACAAGTTGTATCTCATTTCAATATTTCTGCAATGTTGTAGCCAAGTTTGGCCTTTCATCTCGGCTGTTTGAGAGCCTTATGTTTATGCAATGTAATTTCAAAGAAATCAATAAAGAACTTATTTCAGATCATATCTGTGTTGCCAAAACTTCTCTATCATCCGCTGCGAATCTCTATTCAAAATGTCTCTTTTATAAAAGGAACACGAGCACGCCTTGTATAAGTGCAATTCCAGACTTGTACGGCATCACGCCTTAGCGAGGACGAACGATTCGGCGTGAATCTAAGCGGAGGCGAACGATTCCCGAATCGGGGCGTGACACTAGCTAGGCTTGGGTTTTCGCATTTGGCATGGGTTGGTTAGCATTTCATGGTTCGTGTGGTGTATTTTGGCTTTGGCATGCATCGGGTTCGGTTGGGTTCGGTATGGTTTGGCTCGGTTTGGGCTAGTATGCAAACTCATACCTGCCACCATCCATCATTTATTAACCAACAACCCTTCTCTCTCCTCATTCATTTCTCATTAACTCCTCTTCTTCTTTTTTATTTCCTTCTCCACCGAACACCTACAGTAGGCAAGTGCACCTTGCTTTCACTTGAGGACCCATTTTTGTGGTTCCATTAACTTCTTCTCGTGGCCTCAGAATAGTTTAGAACATGGCATTTTTTACTTGGATGCATGGATTTTCGTAGATCCATGTTTTTAGCATTTTGATCTTCATGGTTTTGATCTACTAAACTGGGTTGTTTTCAAAAATAGAGAGTTCTATGTAGTAGGAATTTCGATTTTACGCAAGTTTGGCTTTTGAATGGTTGGATTTCATCAAGTCTTGGCCGAGAAGGGGTTCCTTGAGTTTCTTGAGTCCCATGGCTACATGTCTCGGCCTCGGGGAGAAGACAAAGCCTTTATGTACACGTTTTTATGTGCCAGCGTAGTATTTTCCCTTTACGCACATGTTTTTACGTGCCAGCATAGTGTTTTCCCTTTACGCACACGTACTCATGTGCCAGCGTAATCTGTTCTACACGGAGTTCATCCGAACTCTACGCAGGGGATACTCTCGCTCGTGCACAGCCTTGCTCGCATAGACTCTCCCGCTCGCGTAGAGTCTCGCTCGCGTGCTGCCTTGTTCGCGTAGACTCTCCCGCTCGCGTAGAGTCTTGCTCGCGTGCAGCCTTGCCCACGTAGACTCTCTCGCTCGCGTGGACTTGCCCGCGTAAAGCTATTTTACGCTCGGGGACCCTTGGCCTAGCGTAGTTTCGTTTGCGTAGAGGCTTTGAGCCCCTTGGCGTACCCCGATTGCCTTATATGTTCTTGCACCTTTTGTCATGAGCTTGATAATCACGAATTGGATTAATATGATTGGAATGATAATTGTACACGGCATGGTATAACAAGTAAACTGACGTGACATGACATGGCATGACATGATAAGTAAGCATGATGGGAAATATTGAATGCTGTTACGACGGCTAGCATGACATGACAAGAATGAATGGCTTGGACACCGTGGGCGATTGTGTTTGTACAAATGAACCAGTATTATCTTGCATCATGTCTAGGGCATGGACCCCTGAGTACCACGGTCAGGGGTACCTACTGAAACTGACTAAGGCTAATAACTAGAACAATCCTGTAGTCATGAAGAGATATCCCAGCTACAGGCAATCCCCTTATCTGGGCGCCCCATCATGGGATTTGTAGCCTGTCGTCGAGCAGGGCACATTTCCAGCACACTGTCATGTGTTGCACCCTCCAAGCTACTTAAGGGTACATGCATTTCTTGGACGATGTACCCATATGAACTCAACCCCTAATTTCGTTCGGATAACCTGGATGGTCTGCACGGCTTGTGGCTGTTGAAACAATCTCATTACATCTTGCTAGTAACTAGGCCTGTGATAACCATAGTTAGTTAAAGTATCAAACCGTACTTATTGCTTGGCCGTGAATGTTGGATGGAGTCTAACCAATCTAAGTCTTGTCTGGTTCCAGTACCTGGCTACTTCGGAACATGATTGCTTATGCTTACCTTATCAATAACTGATCGGAATGATCTCTCATATTCTTGATATTATTGCCCTATTTAGATTTCATGTCTTATTTATCTTCTTATTTTATGTTCTGATATGTTGGTTTTAGTTCTTAAGTGAAGTCTCCTTTGTGGCACTTGCTCTTTTTGGGATCTGACCCAGCTGGTTTTGTATGGCCAAATACCGGAGCAGCTCCAGAGGATCTCCCCATCTTCCAGCCAGATGGTGACCACCAGGCATAATCCTGGCAACGAGTGGGTTTTATTTTGCCCTCCCACTCTATTGTAAAAATTATTCTTTTGAGGCATTTAGCCGCCGAACAAGTGTTAGCTCGTTTGCAACTTTACTTACTGTATGCCTACGGGCTGTAACATGATTGATAAATCCTAGGGTTGATCATGTATGACTAAAACTCTTGCTAGTCTTCACATTTTGTATGACTAGCTTCATGATCATCTGAATATGTAATGTTTGGGATGCCTTACCTTGTATGTCTGATGATCTAACATCTTGTAACATTTACTTACTTGCTTGAGATTAAGACACTAGGCTTATTCATGACCATAAGAGACTGATGGCTTGTAGTTAAACCCTCATGTATCTAGACAGCCGTGACCGTATAGCGAGGTAGGTTACACTTCAATATACGTAGCTGGCTGTGTCCGCCCCCGCTCTCCAGTATTCTGGTTCCGGGGTATAACACAATTTAAGTGGTGGTCCATGCAGGTCTTGTGAATCAAGATATGTAAGGGTTTACCGAATAGATGTCTCAATCAGCACTCATCCTTGATCTCTGCTCGTATCCTCTAACTCCATGAAATCTTGACCTGATCACATGCTTATATCTTTGAATCTGTCCTGGTCCTTCCTTATTATTTCCTGTGTCGTCTTCTTCAGCGGCATTGCTCATGGTCCTGCCAATCAGCCGGAAGGAGCTCAACGAGTACCCCCGCAATAAGAGGATCAGGCTCAGCACTCAGGAACAGCTTCCAGAGTCATGCTTTTTGGAGGTCCAGAACCCCCAATACAGCCAGCCCAGCCTGCAAGGCATGATGATGAAGTCATGGTTGGACTCATCAGGGAGTTGCTTGTATCACAGGATCGTCGAGGTGATGTATTACACCAGACAGTACAAGATGCTTTGAGCAGAGGTGTTCATCAAGGTAACAGTGCGGCCAACAGCTTCAAGCGCTTGAACCCTCCCATCTTCGATGGTAGCGAAGATACTATTGCCGCAGACGCTTGGCTGCAGGACACTGAGGTTATTCTAGAAGCAGCCAGGACCCCAGAAGATGAGAAGGTGGCCGTGGTGCGCCTGTAATTATTGGATCTAGCCCACAGCTAGTGGGCGGTACAGGCCGTTGGATTAATGGCACCTACTGCCTGGACAGTATTCCGTGAGAGATTCCAGACCAAGTACTTTGACGCTGTAGCTCGGTATGATCTACAGACGA
Organism: Iris pallida; assembly: GCA_029216955.1. NCBI lineage: Eukaryota > Viridiplantae > Streptophyta > Magnoliopsida > Asparagales > Iridaceae > Iris > Iris pallida. The sequence goes on from JANAVB010042420.1 coordinate 30,887,308, forward strand.
GGTTCACTAATTTGAAGCAGATGGAAAGGACAGTCGATGGATATGCGACCGAGTTTTCCAGGCTTAGTCGGTTTCCTCCCACCTTGGTGGTGACCGAGTTCGACAGAGCTCAACGGTTCCAGCAGGGACTCCACCTGGAGATTTTACTGGTGGTGGAGCAATTTGAGCATCAGACTTTCGATGCAGTATTGAAAGCAGCTAGGAGGCATGAGTATACCTCCCAGAGGATTGTGGACCGGACCGGAAGTCGGAAGCGATCTCACGGCCAGATGAACCAGTCTTCAGCACCGGCCCCGACAGCTAGGGCTTTGACCATTGGAGCTCCGAGGCGGGCGGCTTCCATTACGTCGATTCAGCATTCGACCCCGGCATATCCCCAGCAGCAGCAGCAGAAGCAGTCTTCCACAATGAGTTACACTCATTGTGGGAAGCCAGGGCATGTGGTGTCAGAATGTCGCTGAGCACAGGGTTTGTGCTTGGTTTGTGGGGCACCGGACCACAGGGTTGGGAACTGCCCAAATAGGGGGAGTTCATCTTCTTCAACCTTTTCTAGTCCCTCGGTTAGGGAGCCAGCCCCAGTACCAGTCCAGCAGCAGCAACAGTACCCATTTTCGAGGCCCTTGCCGCCTCAGGCCCAAGTATTTCAGCAGCAGAACCCCCAGCAGTATGCACAAGTCCAAGCTTATATCCAGAACCGCCAGAGAGATTTCCAGCAGAGGGGACCAGCACCCAGAGGGCAAGGTCAAGTGATGGCTTTGACCGTAGAGGAGGAGTTAGCATCAGGTGAGGTGGTGGCCGGTACTTTTCTCGTCAACTCCTTCCCAGCATCAGCGTTATTTTATTTTGGTGCATCGCATTCATTTATGTCTGCACGATTCGCGACACGGATAGGATTGGAGCCCGAGTCATTATCAGTAAGGCTCAATATACTTACTGGTAACGGACTTGTGGGAGTAGATAGAGTATTTTTCTTGTGTCAAATCGTGGTTAGCGGTAGAGAGTTTTTCGCTAGGTTGATAGAATTCCCAATGGCCGATTATGACGTGGTCTTAGGGATGGATTGGTTGAGAGACCAGTATGCTAGAATAGATTGCCATATCGGCAAGATTATTTTTAGTATTTCTGGTGAGCTAGAGTTTTTATTTTTTTGAGGCAGAATAGAACCTTCTCCTCCAGTATTTCGGATGGCAGTGGCAGCGGCAGTTCGATTTCCCAGAGTTGTAGAAGAGTTTCCCGATGTTTTCTCCGAGGAGCTATTTTCCCCGAGGAGCTTCCATGTATGCCACCAGAAAGAGAGATCGAGTTCACCATAGACTTCATCCCTGGAACAGCACCAGTGTCAGAGAGAGTCTACCAGATGGCACCGTCAGAATTGGAGATCTTGTACAAGATGATTGAAGAACTCAGGACCAAGGGATTTATCCGTGCTAGTGGATCGCCTTGGGGAGCCCCGATGCTTCTTGTGAAAAAGAAGGATGGTACGTCCAGATTATGTGTTGACTATCGTACCTTTAACTCAGTGACAATCAAGAACAGATATCCTCTCCCGAGGATAGATGACTTATTTGATCAACTCAAAGGGGCGTCCGTATTTTCGAAGATTGACTTGCGGTCAGGATACCGCCAGATCAGAATCAGAGAGTATGACATCCCGAAGACGGCATTTAGATCCAGGTATGGGCATTGGAAGTTCCTTGTTATGCCCTTTGGAGCAACCAATGCGCCGGCTGTATTCATGGACCTCATGAATCGTATCTTCATGCCTTATTTGGATCAGTTCGTGATTATGTTCATAGACGACATCCTGGTCTACAACAAGAGTGAAGCAGAGCATGAGCAGTATCTTCATATGGTTCTTCAGATTCTCAGAGAGCACCAGTTGTATGCGAAGTTCAGTAAATGCGAGTTTTGGCTCGATCGCATTTCATACTTGGGTCATATCATCACAGGAGGTGGAGTAGAAGTGGATCCCCAGAAGATCGTGGCTATTGAGACGTGGCCGGTACCCAGCACAGTTGCAAAAGTTTACAGTTTTCTTGGCTTGGCCGGCTACTACCGACGATTTGTTTCAGACTTTGCACGGATTTCAGCACCTATGACCCAGTTGACCCGCAAGGATGTGCAGTTTTCTTGGACAGCAGAATGTCAGGATTTTTTTGAAAAGTTGAAGCAAGGCTTGATGACGGCACCCATTCTCACGCTTCCCGATGGGACCAGGGGATTCTCAGTGTATTGTGATGCTTCAGGAAGAGGTTTAGGATATGTTTTGATGCAACATGGGAAGGTAATAGCTTATACGTCACGTCAACTTCGTGATCATAAGAGAAATTACCCGACCCACGACTTGGAGCTGGCAGCAGTAGTATTTGCACTTAAGCTTTGGAGACACTACTTGTATGGAGATATGGTAGAGATTTTCACCGACCATAAGAGCCTGAAGTATGTGTTTACTCAGAAGGATCTTAACATGCGTCAGAGAATATGGCTAGAGCTACTTGTGGATTATGACATCAACTTGCAGTATCATCTTGGAAAGGCCAACGTTGTTACAGATGCATTGAACAGAGGAGCCAGAGTTTATTTTCTAACAGCACAACCAGAGTTGTTAGCAGATCTTCAGAAGATGGGTATAGAAGTTGTCCTTCCTACCAATGTGGCATTGATGGCCAATATGCAAGTTCAGTCCAGTATAGTTGAGAGGATCAAGTTAGCTCAGTCATCAGATTCTAAGCTTCAGCGGCTTAGGGCAGAATGTGTAGCAGGACGAAGACCAGAGTTGTGTATCCATGAGGACGGTATACTTCGGCATGGAAGGCGTCTTTGTGTACCTAGTGGTGATATCATACAGGAGATCATAGCAGAAGCTCACAGTTCTCAGTATTCGATTCATCCGAGCGGTATGAAAATGTATCGTGATATCCGGCAGCATATTTGGTGGAATGGCATGAAGAGGGGGATAGCCCGGTTTGTCTCCCGATGTTTAGTTTGTCAACAAGTTAAAGCTGAACATCAGAGACCGGCTGGACTTCTTCAACCTTTACCGATCCCAGAATGGAAATGGGAGCACATGACCATGGATTTTGTAACTGGATTACCTAGATCCCCAGCTGGGAGGGATGCTATCTGGGTTATAGTTAACAGACTCAGCAAGATAGCTCATTTTCTTCCTTTCAGGGTTGGTCAGTCGACGGATCAGCTTACAGAGATGTACCTTAGGCAGATAGTCAGGTTGCATGGAGTACCAGTCAGTATTGTGTCCGACATAGATTCAAGATTCACGTCGCACTTTTGGCAGTCTTCAGAAAAGTTTGGGGACTCGTCTCAAGTTCAGTTCAGCTTATCATCCGCAGACAGATGGTCAGTCAGAACGCACGATCCAGACTCTTGAAGATATGTTGCGGTCATGTATACTCGACTTCGGTGGTTCGTGGAAAGATCACCTGCATCTCGTAGAGTTCTCCTATAACAACGGTTTCCAGGCCAGTATCCAGATGGCACCCTTTGAGGCCTTGTACGGCAGAAAGTGCAGATCTCCGGTAACATGGGATGATATAGACGAGAGGCAGATGCTTGGTCCAGAGATAATCATGCGGACTATTGAAGTGGTGAGGCAAGTCAGAGATCATCTTCGAGTTACAGAAGATCGCTAGCGTCATTGGACCGATTCTCATTGGCGTTCCCTTAAATTTATGTCGACGACCATGTATTCCTTAGGATCTCGCCTACCCGTGACGTTATTCATTTTGGCATACGGGGAAAGCTTAGTCCTAGGTATATTGGGCCATTCGACATTCTAGAGCGAGTAGGTGATGTGCCCTATCGTCTCGTTCTTCCGCCGTCGTTACGTGAGGTGCATGATATCTTCCATGTATCTCAATTACGACGGTATATCCCAGATCCGAGTCATGTTCTTGATCATTCGGAATTGGTTGTTGGTGCCAACCCTTCGTATAAGGAGAGACACGTATTCATATTGGACCGAAGAGAGAAGATACTCAAGATCAAGACTATCAAGTTAGTCCGTGTTGCTTGGGGTCATCACTCTTTGGGTGAGTCAACATGGGAGCGTGAGGATGATATCCGATCGCGATATCCCGACTGCTCGATTCGTAAGGTATAATGTCTTCTTATGCCTTGTCACGACCCGCACCCTAGAGTAAGGGCACGAGAAGTGGGTACGTCCAGCCTACGCCGCAGTGTCGACGGTAGAACGCTGTCCTAGGTCACAACATCTAACAATATAATGCTAAGCAGTTTATACTCCCCGAATGGGGGTGACATAGCAGAAAGTAAACTCAATCACATCTAAGATAGAGCATAATGGAAGATAGATAAAACATGAAATCCACAGAGAGTTACAGCAGATAGAAGTCTAAGTGTCTAAGATACACAAATCCAGAGATACATCTCAAGCTCAAATACAGTAATCCATAAATACAACTCAAGACAACTAAAAATAAGCTATAAGCAAAACCCTAGCTATCTATACAACCTCTAATGTGTCTCCTCTAGGCTAGTAGGCAACCTCCAGGCTATCTGTAAAATTTATCAACAGGTCCAGTCAGGACAGGAGCGAGCACAATACATCTCAACAGTTCATAGCAGGTTAGAAAATATAATCATGCAGTAAAGTAAGATACAGGTACTGAAAGAAATGCAGTATGTAAACAGAGAGAGAGAACTGTAATAGAAATATCTACTTTAAATAGAGAACTATCATGTGGCTAGTGAGTCAGAGTACAATATAGACATGTAAATGGTATAGGATGATTCTGATGCTACACTGTGGAATGATTCTGATGCTACACTACTTGGATATTATTCACATGTCCACTTCTACTCCCCCGTACCCCCAATCAATACACAAGGATCCAGCCAGGTTATGTTATGATTCCATGCAATGGCCCCCGAAGGGTGATACATGGATGTCCCATAAATGGGGATTCTAGAAAACCCAATAAATGGGATAAGGATTCAAGAAAGACTCTGTGATCGTGAGAGTACATGTCACAAGTGATCAATGAACCGTAGAGCATAGTGATACGCCATGTAAGTGAAACGCACAGAACATGAAGTACCCGATGCTCCGTGAAGGGATAACATCTCAAGAAGGGATCCATATAGTACTAATCCGTGTGACCAACGTGACAGTATCAAGTAAAGTAATTTAAAGCAGGAAAATAATTCTAAGCAGGATATAAAATGATCAGAGAATGTACTCGCCTGATAACCTGAACAGCTGATAGGTATAGGGGTCCAACTGAAGCCACAGAGTCCTATTTAAAGTAACACAGGTTATAAAGTGTTCAAGTTGTAATAAATGAATCTCTACAAGCAATCTATATACTAGGTTCTTCTAAGTCAAATCAACTCTAGGTCAACTCCGGTCAACAATCTAGTCAAACTAGGTCAAGTTTTGACTTACAGTTGATTTTTGGTCAACTGGTCAACTCTGGTCAAACAGGGTCAATTCTAGTCTAATTGTTAAAGATATAAAGTGTACTTCGTTATTCGTACGTCGAAACTTACAACACGCAAATCGAGATAAGATGATTAACGATAAAATTAATAATCTTATTATAGTGATCCACGTGTCCGTCTTACCAATTTCAGCGATGTGAGATCACTGGAATTGACCAATCTCAGTTTCGTTATACTAATCCCAAAATACGAACATTATAAGAATTAATTATTAATTAATTATAAAAGGGTTAAACTCAGAGAAATTATCAACAAATATTGTCGGACGATGAAATAAATATCGCCAACGTGTCCAGAATGGTCAAATTTGCTAGGATAGCCTACCCATCGGTCCAATTTGGACACAAGGACAAAAAGGTAATTTCGGGTCAAAAACGGTGTCCGTGTCGGAGCCGTTTTGTACCAAAAAATGTGCAAGAAAATAAGTCTACAAAATATAACAAATTATATGTCCACGAAACCAGAATGACGATAAGAACCCAACGGTGTATCCAGAATTGGATTCCGTTGACCCGATCTCAATTTGGTCCGTTGACCAGAACTTAGAATTCCGATTTGCACAGAAATACGTGTCAGAGCCAATGTTCTCAAAACTCAGTAAACTATATGTCAACGAGTCCAGAATGACGATACGAACTCAACGGTATATCCGGAATTGGATTCTGATGAGCCGATCTCAAAATGATCCATTGACCCGGATATTGGTATCCGATTTGCACCGAAATGCGTGCCGGATCCAATGTCCACCAAAATCTAGCAAATTATATGTCAACGAGTCCAGAATGACGATACGAACTCAACGATATATCCGGAATTAGATTCCGATGAGCCGGCGTCAAAAAGTCTCGTTGACCCGGACTGTGGGACCCGTTTTGCACCGAAATACGTGCCAGGGCCCACGTCCTCCAAATCTAACAAATTTTATATGAAAACATGCCAGAACGACGCCACGAGTCTACTGGTGGTGTCAGAAATGAAATCTGGAGTCCCGTGTTCAAAAATAAAATTTTACAAGTTGAAAATTACAAATTCGGACGGCCAACTTTGGCGTCGAATTCAACCAATCAAACAAGCTCACAATGAAACGAAACTGGAGGGATAGCAAGAGGGTTATACCAGCTTCGCACAGGAACTGGTAGCATGCCAAATGGAGCTGCGGTGGAGGAGGTACAAGCTGACGAAGTTGACTCCACGAAACTGTCCAAAATTAATACAATTTAAACGGTCAACTTGGTGGCCGGTTTTGATGTATCAAACGATAAAATCAACGGACGAAAATTCACATGAGTGAAGATGGATATACCGAGATTGTGACAGAGCGAAGAAATTGTCGATCCAACGGTCGAATTTTTCGAAAATCGTACGCGAAGTTGCTGCGACGGACGCCAAAACGGACTTGATTCCGCGCGCGTCACGGCAGAAATTCGTGCGAAATGCACGAATCGCCTCCGATACACGTCGGAGATAGGAGCAACGACCGTGGTGCCTGCCTGGGGTGTGCGCCCGGCCAAGGGGGTCGGTCACGCCGACCACGGCGGCCACGGCGCCGGCGGTGGCGCCTGCGCTGCCGGCCAAGTGCACGGATGTTAGCTGCAGTTGCAGCTACTGCTGCTGTGCTGGCCGCGGTTGCCGGCCAGCTGGACGCACGTCGGCGCCCGGCCAATACACGGCGAGGCTGCAAGATGGTACGACGAACATGGCGACGCCGCACGGTGGAGGTGGCACGGATGGTTGGTGGTGGTGGCGTGGTTCATTGGAAGGAGGAGGAGAGGAGTTGAGATGAGGAGATCACTCTGTTGGAGCTGCTGCTCGGCCAGGGGGGTGGCCGACGGCGCTCGACCACGGCAGAGCTCGGGGGAGGTCCGGCCAGGTTGGGCTCGGGCATGGGAAGAGCTCGGGTGAGCTGCTGTTGATGGTGTGAGGAAAATATTAGAGTGGGAGAGAGAGAGGTGAGAATTATTTGTGTGTGAGAAAATATTAGACTTTGTGATCAATCAATGGAGGAAAGAGAGAGGCAAAAAAGTTGTTCCCTCAAAGTTAGGGCCGGCTAGGGGTGTTGGGGATTTAATGGCTGCTATGGGAGGGAATTTAATGGTGAGGATTGATTAGGAGAATCAAGTGGCTAAGGTTAATAGTAGGGAAATTGGCCATTCTGAGGGTTTTTAATAAACAGGATTTTCCATTAAATATTAAAAAAATAGGTAGAATGAGTATTGATATTTTTCAAGGATAAAGAGGCTGAGGGTGTCATGATGGAGAGTAACATGGAGCTTGGACTGGGTTCGGTCAAGCCGGGTTGGATCAAAACCGGACATTGTGAAATAATCGAATTAAAATAGGTGTTGATGATCATGGGTAAATAAGTAGCACGTGGGGATTCCAATAAATGGAACACAAGTGTTGTGCGGGTAGTAGGCTCAATGTAGGCTATGTCCATAATTGGGGCTTACAGGTTTTGGTCGACAGGGTACCCACAAATCAAGTTGGAAAATGAATGCGACACCGTGGGATGAAATAAAATCGGGTCACGTGTCAGAAAAGTTGTACGAAGCAAATGGAGCACAAAATGGTATGTCTGAGTGGGACACGAAGGTCATGGGTGAAGAGCGTCTCGAGTAGATCATGGATGATAAGTTGGTTTCAAGAAAATAACTGGTCTTGTGCTCTCAAATTAAAAGTCACGGTAACGTACTAATAATGATCAAGAAAAAGAGTGAGAAAATTAATTAATGATCAAATGGTCTAAATCGACCCGAAGTTCTACGAAGCAAAAAAGAGTACAAGGAAACAAGTTTGAGTGGAGCATTATATACCGTCATGAAGGTAATCCTGTCCACTACAAAACACGTGAAGAAGATTTCCAGAGTTGAATATTCCTGACACTCCAAATATCAAAGGCACGGAAAAGTACATTTAAAGATAATAAACAGAATAATTTATTTATTGAAACTAAATCAATCAGAAAAAAAAAAATCAACCCGAAATTCAAGGTGCTCACATCCTACCCACCTTATAAAAATTTCGTCCTCGAAATTAAAATGTTCGTACTCCTTCTAGGTCAAACCCCCACAATCAAGTCCCAGAACTTAAACAAATCATACCATCAAAAGGATGACATAGAGGGTCATGGCATACGGTGGTAGTGAAAGTCTCATCTAGGTATACTAGTCATGCTAACCGAAACGGTTATAGGGTATCAAAACACACAAGCAATCTATGGTGCTAAACTAGAAAAGTTACAGAAATAACAAATCATCAAAACTGTAAGGCAGTCTACCATCCTACATGAAAACTGGTACTCACCAAAAAAAAAGATAACTACCAATTATCTATAAAGGGGTACTATTCAAAAAAATCAAATCAAATCAGAAGTTAAAGAATGAAAGTCAATTGCATGGAAATCCAATCACAATATATATATTAAGAATATTTAGTCTCGATACGATCTAAGTTGATCAAATTGGGGAAATCAAGATTTGGGCAATATGGAGGACAAGTTCAACAAAGTCTGAGAACGAGCATACAAGGATGGAGATTCAGGTGACAATCAAATTCAATTCAATTGAGTACAACCCAAGATATTAATACGATAAGAAAGATAATCGAAGTCGATTTGGTCATGATTAAGGAAACTAGGATTCAATGATATTGAAAAACCTTTTTAGGGAAAAACAAGAAAGATTTCATACGAAAGTCGGTTAATCATCTCTCTGATACCATCAGTTTATTATTTGCCAATCATATTTTTATCTCACAAGTCCCAATATAAAAATCAACCTTTATATGATTATCATCAAAAATTTATAACCTTCAGTCATCTAAACCTTTACCATGATCACCATAGACAAAATTTCTAAACTTCTAAAACATTTTCCACGAAGCATACCCCTCTTATTTAGGTATCAACACTTATTCATTTAATCAAATTTCCAAATTCCTTCACCTCGTTCTAAATTAGATCCGAAACCTCTAAATCCAGTTTATGAAATCCTTGTACTTGTTTCAATAGAGTCTCGTATTTACTCAACTCTAATACCACTATGTCATACAAATTTATTCTTATTTATAAATTAACCTTCATATTTTTTTCAACGTTCACTTCAAATATTATCCTTTTGAATTCTACAATTTTTTTTCCTCCAGTTATCTAAAAATAATTCCTGTAACTCAAAATCCTTGTGTTCTCTCTGTCTCTAGTCACCCTCTTACAATATCTAGTTCAATTTTGCATAATCATTGAATACAATTAAATTCTTCTTTCCATCTCTAAATTTCTACATAGCCTTGTAATAGTTCCCAACAATCAATAACCAAGATTTTCTAAGTTCTCAAAACTAGGTTGACCTCTAATATCCTCATTAGTATTTTTTTTTGAAACACATCCATGAATTACTCATAACCAAAATTTCTGTGATTGTTTCTAAATTGATAACATTTATTCCTCGATTTCATTCTAAACATTTACCACATCTCCATTTCAAATTTTTCATATTTGACATCCCATTTTGATTCCTACAAAATCATCATATGATAACCAATTACGTCATTTTTGACCTAGATGATTCACGTCACTTTCTCAACATTTCTTTGGTAAAAACGATATAAAGATTCAAGGGTTCAAAGTACAGCTGACAGAATTTGATACGAGACGGAATTGATGTAATCAGGACAGTTATATAAGACAAAGATTGATGGAAATAAAATATTGGCAGGAAAAGAAATGATAATAGAATCTGTTCTGCTTATCTGTTTAAAAGAAGGAACCATTTTGAAACCAGAACTATAATATCAAATCCAAAATAAGGTCTAGCAAAAATCATTGATTCATCGTATTAAGAAGAAATTCATAGAAAGGAGTTACTCAAAGGTTTATAAAAACAGCTAAACCTACTCCTAAGTTAAATAATAAGAAACAAAACAAAACAAACAAATAAGAATTCTTTTTTTTTGAAGGGCTGGAACAAAAGTAGAGAAAATATGTTCAAAAACATTTAAGGTACAATCTAATAATTATATGCGTCTATCCAAAATTATGGTGCTCTAAATCCTCGTCATACTAGTAAGCAAGGCTACGATAATCACAAAGTCCTCGACTTAGGCACATACCCCTAGAATCATGGTATTTAAAATTTTCGCGATGCCGCTAGCTTGGCTGCAAAAATTTTAAATTCCCACACCTGAGAAATATATCCAAAATCAGACTATATGTCCTCACCATGCTGGCTAATGTGACTATAGAAGAGTAGATTCCAAAACTTAGATGACCTAGCCCATATAATTTCATCTTGACAAAAATTAAAATTAAATCAACAATGGATACCCAAAAATCAAATTTACCAACGAACATCAAGATTAAAAAATGAACAAAATCCATCAAATCATATAAATACAAACTCGGATGCCACAGCTAACATCAAGATTCAAAATTCAACAATCATCTATCAAAAGCAATAAATACAAACTCAAATTCAACAATAATCCATCAAAATCAAATTCAACAACAGAAAGTAAAGATAAATCAAATCATGGGAAAAAGAGTTTTCAAATCGAAGTTAAAATAAGATTCTCAAGGGTCGTCCCAGGAATCTCTCAAGGAATCCTAACTGTGATTGAGTACCTTCAAAATATATCCTAATCCTACTGCAGGCTGTAGTGGTACTCTAGTTCGAATACCACTACACAAACTCGACCTGCATGGGCCACCACTAAAAACGTGTCACGACCCGCACCCTAGAGTAAGGGCACGAGAAGTGGGTACGTCCAGCCTATGCCGCAGTGTCGGCGGTAGAACGTTGTCCTAGGTCACAACATCTAACAATATAATGCTAAGCAGTTTATACTCCCCGAATGGGGGTGACATAGCAGAAAGTAAACTCAATCACATCTAAGGTAGAGCATAATGGAAGATAGATAAAACATGAAATCCATAGAGAGATACAGCAGATAGAAGTCTAAGTGTCTAAGATACACAAACCCAGAGATACATCTCAAGCTCAAATACAGTAATCCATAAATATAACTGAAGACAACTAAAAATAAGCTATAAGCAAAACCCTAGCTATCTATACAACCTCTACTGTGTCTCCTCTAGGCTAGTAGGCAACCTCCAGGCTATCTGTAAAATTTATCAACAGGTCCAGTCAGGACAGGAGCGAGCACAATACATCTCAACAGTTCATAGCAGGTTAGAAAATATAATCATGCAGTAAAGTAAGATACAGGTACTGAAAGAAATGTAGTATGTAAACAGAGAGAGAGAACTGTAATAGAAATATCTACTATAAATAGAGAACTATCATGTGGCTAGTGAGTCAGAGTACAATATAGACATGTAAATGGCATAGGATGATTCTGATGCTACACTGTGGAATGATTCTGATGCTACACTACTTGGATATTATTCATATGTCCACTTCTACTCCCCCGTACCCCCAATCAATACACAAGGATCCAGCCAGGTTATGTTATGATTCCATGCAATGGCCCCCGAAGGGTGATACATGGATGTCCCATAAATGGAGATTCTAGAAAATCCAATAAATGGAATAAGGATTCAAGGAAGACTCTGTGATCATGAGAGTACATATTGTAGAAGCATGGAATTTCACAACCAGAAAGACCATGCGCCAGACATTACATGCGCCAGAACTCAAACAGCAAAGTCAATAGCCATAGACATCTGAAGAAGGACCTTTTATTTATATATATAAAAGTCTATTACATGTCTAGAAAACATTGTACAAAGGAGAATTTCTACAAAGGAAAGATCCTAAGTCTACAGCCAGCGGCCACCATGCGCCTTCAGATAGGCGCAGCAGTCACCATGCGCCTCCAGATAGGCGCAGCAGTCACCATGCGCTGCCAGTTAAGTGCAGCAGATACCATGCGCCTCCAACCAGGCGCATCCCACCATCCCTTCAGCAGCCCAGTTATGTGCCACTCTTCCAACCAGCCTCACCTGGCCGAGCAGGAGTGTTCCACTCTTCCAGCCAAGCTCACCTGATAAATGCTTCGATACACAAAGCATTTAACCCTCTGGCTGGAACCAAAGAAGAGAAGAGCACCGTAAATCTGTGGCCAGGGGAGGCTTCGAAAGAGCCTCCAAAGGCCAAGGAAGACCGTGATCGAAATATGGTTAAAGGAGCAGCTTTCAGAGTGGGCGACACCCTCTTTGAAGGAAGAGAGAGCCTAGCACCGCCATTCCGATCTACGGCTCTTCCGGAACAACGGAGACGAGGCCCGAGCATCCCTATCTTTGGATGCAACAGGCACCTTCCGCCTGCCTCAGAAGCCCTCGACTCCGTCTTTTGGATGTAACAGTCACCTTCAGGAGCATTAACGACGACATGGCGTCTCATCTTCACCCTCGGGAGCACTTCGTCAACAGAATGCACCCGAGAACCTGAGTTCATATCGGAAAGACGTGAGGGAATGAGAGACCAACCTTCTCTTTATGCCACTATTTATAGGCCGGGCAGATCAAACCCATGCGCCAAGTGGATGGCTCTCCGAATTCCGTGCAATGAACTCACATTAAATGGATGAACCAGACGCCTCGACTTCAGCCAAACGGCTATTAAAAGCACTCGAGAAGCGAAACAGCCGCATCATCAAAGACGTGTCGGATGCGCCGGCTGGTCAGCGCATCACACCTCTTCAAACATCAAACAGATGCGCCCTGTACCGAGCGCATCAAAGGGGATGCACCCCCATACCTCCCCATACGCCTAGTGGAACGTCAACCGACGCGCCTACTCAGATGTCCATCGAATGTCACCAACATTAAATGCTGAACTGACAGAGTTGGCAGCATGCCTTCCCAAGTCTGAACGGCTGACAGCTTTTACAGAAAATAAAGCGTCCACAACATCAGCATCATCATGACTCTATACTGCAACGTGGCCACTCGACCACCCGCATGCGCCTCCGCGGCCATACGCCCAAACCTGCATGCGCCTCAAAAGCCATTCGCCTCAGACCCTTCACTGATCCCTAAAGACAGAAGAAGAGTCTCCAGTTGAAGCTTTGCATGCGCCTCAAAAGCCATGCGCCCCAGACTGATCTCTGATCCCGAAAGACAGAAGGAAAGTCGCTCGCATGCGCCTCAAAAGCCATGCGCCCAGAACGGCTCGTGACTCCTAAAGGTCATGAGCCAAAATCTCATCATGCGCCCAATCCAAGGCGTATCCCACTAAATCATCCCCCCACCAAATCAGAGATCTCCGAGCCATGGGTCGACGATACGTGTCCTTTGACTCAACTCATCCAAGATCTCAGCAACAGAAAGATCTTCTCCTCTGCTACGTGCCGGCTCACAACAGCAGTATGAAGAATTCAACCCCGCGAGTAGGGCGCATCATCCATGCGCCTCCATCAGCAACCTCCACGTGGCGTCCCCACGTACCGGCGCATCCTACATATGCGCGCATGGGCAGCCAACCTATCCAGCTATAAATAGAAGGACCATTTCCTTCTGACGGACAGACAGAGAGACATATACGAACAATCCAGACAGATATCACCAGAGAGGCTGATACAGACACTCAACGTCTTCCTCCTCTCAGCCAGCTCCAGCACCAGAGCAATCTACACCTTCAGAGAACCGATAACCGTCGTCAGCCCGTCAACGGAGTCAACGCATTACCACTCGCTCCATTGGCACTTAGGACCCAGATTAAACAAAAGTGTACTCCTAGGACTACATCTAAGTCCTATATTGTAACACTGTTCTGTTTGTATTAAGATTTGCAATCAAACGATTTTAATGGCAAACAAGCTGGCGACTCTGTTGGGGACTTCTTTCTCCTCTTTCGAGAAAGTTGTGTCACAGGCCGACGACGTGAAGGTGGGCTCCTCCCACAAGACGCTGGTTGTGCGCCTCAATCAACAGGCGTACGAGGAGGTCATTTCTGAAGGTAGCGCGAGTCCTTCGAAGCGGCTGCCGAAGCCGAAGAAGACCCGCCGTGTCTGGGTGCGCAAGGTCGACGTCTCGGGCACCACCACTGAAGGGGATGTGCCAATCCAGCCCTCCCTTCCTGCTGACGTTCTCAGCAACCAAGGTGCGTCCGCTGATGCAGCGTATCTCTCGGGGAAACGTGCGGCTGACCACATTCCCCAGCCATCTTCCTCTCAGGCGAGGAAGATGCGTCGACGGAGCAGGGGCGCAGCCAAAGCCCCGTACATCACCTCTGATGTGCCACAAAAAGTCTCTATCTTTGACAGACTCACTCGCTGTAATGGCGAGGAGAATTTGGATGCTGAGTACTATGCGCCCCAGCGGGCTAGTACAAAAAAATTCAAGGCGGTACGGGCCATGCGCCATAAGCGTGCTCTGTCAGCAGCAGGCCAGAGGCACGTGCTCACAATCACGCGTGCTGCCGATGGCAAGCTGTACAAGGTCGACTCAGGTGCTTCGGCACCAAAGACGAGTCGATCTTCAAAGTCCTTATCTCACTTGGGCGCATCCACTGCGTGCATAACCAAGTTGAGTACGGCAGATTTAGTGGTCTTGAACTCCCGCGCCTCCTCTGGTTGTGCATTTGAGGTCCGTTCAAGTCACTTCAAATGTTGTTGTTCCCCCACTACTGATCATGATGCCTGCTTGGTATTAGATCAGGGGGCGCAGCACTCACCTGTCCGCCCCGGCGTTTGGCCTTGCCATGTGCCTGAAGGGGGTGTGAAGGTAGCACTCTCCTCCAACGACCTGCATAATGTGATCACTCATAAGTGCCGGTCAGGAGAGTCGACCAACAAGCACGATGAGCCTCCCACGGGGCATACTTGTGCGGTGGTCACTATCATCTGCTGTGGCAAGACGGCAGTACCACCAAGGCAGTCAGTCTTCCAGCGACTGCAGTCATCGACACCCCTCCGACATCGCCTTGGGAAGAAGGTGTCAACAGAAGAGGAGCCAAGAGTTGCTTCATGCAATGTGGTCTCCAACTCCTCATCTCTCCGGAAGGCGACCGGCAATTCCTCGTCCAAAAGCCAATCAAGGAGAACCAAGGCAGCAGTCTCGACCTCTGGGGTGTTCGAAGGCACTCGGTCGAAGAAGAAGTTCTTGGAGGAAGCTGGGGGTAGTCAGACCCTTGTTGAGCTTCCTTCCGAAAACGAAGATGTCCAAAGCACAGCTGCGGCGGATCTTCATCCTCGAGGCGAAGTCAGCCTCCCAGAAGCACCTCGAAACGAGGATGTCCCCCAGGACACAGCTGGGGATAGAGACGAAGAGGCCCTTCAAGACGGAGCTGAGGACAATCAGGCCCTGGCAGATGCGCCCATCGAGAATGACCTCCAGAATGTGGCTGGGGGTGGCCAAGGAGAGGTGACTCCCCCACATGAAAGTGAGGCCGAGAGCGAAGCCTCAACCAATCCATCCACTCCTGGCCGTGTCAGGACAGTATACATGGCTGGGGATGATGTCGAGTCTGATGCGCCACCGCAGGACATTGTTCAGCGCATAGACTCATTAGAGGGAGGACTCAAAACCCTCTCTGCCTCTATGCAAGCACTGACTCAAGCAGTGTTTGATATTCGGTCAGCCTTGACCAGAATACCTTCAACCGGTCCAGACCCAGAAGTTAATGGGGAGTCGAGTGTACCCCTTCAACGGGCACCCTCCGACACAGAAGTACCTCGGACATTGGAACCCTCAAACGCTCCGCTCCAGATAGTGCCACCTTCCTCGACTCCTAGCTCCACGGAGGATGTGGTCGAAATGATCAAGGACCTGCGGGAGCGCTTCGAGTCCAAAAATAGGCAAGAGGAGCGCCAGAAGATGGGCATTCCCCAGCCTTATCCCCTCGAGTGGAACAAGGTGGTTTATCCTCCAAAATATAAACCACAAACACTCACACCATACGATGGGAAGGACTCTCCGCGTCGATACCTGACATATTTCCAGTCACAAACGGGGCATCTTCCAAAGGAGGACGCGCTCCTCACCAGCATCTTTGTTGGGGCCCTAAAAGGGGTGGCGTATGACTGGTACTGCAGCCTCCCCGACAATTCTATATCGTCCTTCGACGACTTGACGTGCCTCTTCCTCGATCGCTTCTACGACGGCGGAAAGGACATGACGATGGCATCTCTCATAGAGATACGCCAGAAGGAGAAAGAAACGGTTCGGGTGTTCATCGAACGCTTCCGACAAGCCTGCTTCAGGCTACCTCCAGGCATGCCAGAACATGCGCTCCTCTCCTCTTGCAGCATGAACATACTGTCCGCAGTGAAGCTCTGGCTCAACTCTACTCCCCCTCCCGACTGGAGCTCCCTGATCATCGAAGCTGAAGCCGCAGAAAAGAAGGCGGCCAATGCACGTCTTCTGGGTGTCACCTTCCCCGCCTTTGATGATAAGGGGAAAAGGTCAGCAGCCAACAACTCCGGGCGAGAAGCAAAGGAGAAACAGGCATTGACTGTTAATGCCTCGAAGGACGCATCTGCGCCTACTCAGAAGCCTCCACCGGCACCGAGACCTAAGGAGGTGTATTCATTCAATGATGAAGACACCCTGCAACTCTTCGAAATACTGAAGCAGGATGACAAAATCAAACTTCCGGACCCAAAGCGGCCCGATGAAGTCAGGAAAGTGGACAACCCGAGGTACTGTCACTACTATCGGTTTGTCGGACACCCGACCAAGGACTGCTACGTCCTCAAGAATTAAATCCAGCGCATGATCAATGCCGATGTAATCTCCGTCGACTATGAAGAGAAGACGGTGTCAGCCAATGTGGTGTCACTTCAGTTCGGCACCTTGCCGCCGACCACCACACAAGATGGCGTCGTCTCCATCCCTAAGGCGATAATGGAGGTGGTGAACTTGCCACCTACCCGTGACAATGTGAGTGGACTCATCCCACTCACCACATCTCGAGGAGAGGTCCTCTAGGTTTACCCCGACCTCGTCTCCGAAGTGACTCAACCGGAGGTACGCTCTACCTCCAAATCAAAAGGCAGGAAGATCAAGTCTTGCCGCACGGTCTCTTCTTCAACGGAAGAGGCACTTCCAGTACAGACGCGTACACAACAGAACGCTCAGCCCGGCAAAGCTGCCGCCGAGGTGGTGCCTCCTGGCACAATCCCTGAGGAGGGCCCGTCTAAATCCTCAGCAGCCAATAAGCAGAAGCAGGTGGAGGCTCGTTTCGACAGACCTCTATGGAAGGAGAATACTTCGGGGCTAGCTAAGCCCCACAACTTTGACATACTGGCACAACTGGCCAGTACTCCTGCACGCTTGTCTTTGTTTGAGCTCCTGCGTCTTTCCAAAGACTCCCGAGAAGCTCTCTGCGAAGCTCTGAAGGACGCTGAATCCTTTCTCAGTCAGGTCAAGCAGCCTGAAGACCTCCCAACTACTTGTGCGTACTGTCATTGAGCGGAGGAAATTATCCCAAACATAACTTTCACCCAACAAGACATGCTGCTCAAGCACCACCGACATAACCGACCACTGTATTACACGGGGTACATCGGTTCAGTCAAGGTGAGCCGGATTCAGATCGATCCGGGGTCTTCTCTCAGCATCATCCCGAAGGCGCTGATGTCAAAACTTGGGATCCCAATGTACCGGCTGGCGCCCTCCAACACAACCATCAGTGGCTTCAACGCTAGCAAAAGCGAGCCACTGGGCAAAATTCGACTGAAGTGTCATATCGGCAACCTCAAAACTGAGGTGACTTGTTATGTGGTGGATGCCAAGGTCAACTACAACATCCTGCTTGGCCGACCATGGCTACATGAGTACATGGTGGTGCCTTCCACGCTCCACCAATGCATGAAATATGTATCCACCAACGGCGTCATCCGGACGGAGTTCGCAGACATCGATCCTTTCAAAGGGATTGAGGCTTATTTCACCGATTCTGACTTGTACAAGCCACTTGACGAGGAGGAAGCCAACGATGCTGATGATGAGGCAGAGACGGCAACTGAGCCGGACACGGAGCCTGAGATGAATCCAGATGCCCCACTGAAGATCCGACTGAAGGGCAAACCACCCCAGAAGGTGCCTCCAATGAGCATCAAGCTATCCGGGAAAGCACCGACTCCTGAGGCTCCCCTGAAGATACACCTCAAGGGAAAGCCGCCTCAGACATCGGCTCTCCTGGTGGCGAAATTACAGGGGAAGACACCACTCATAGGAGGCGCAGTTGAGGCACCTCTGAAGGTGCGTCTCAAGGGCAAGCCCCCGCAGTCATCCAAGATGCCAGAGAGGGCTCACATAACCCTCTCAGACCCCAAGATCAAAGCTGTGGTGGACTCTTCTGATCCAGCCCCAGAGCTTACAGACGAGGAGCTTGGCAAATATATCTCTGCTGATGTAGATGCACCCTCCTTAGACAATGTAATCCCGCGGGATAAAATCTCGTACTTCATCAATAATAGAGTGTCTTTTAATTATTCTTGTCTTCCACATTGGAATGCCATGTATACATTAGATCATGCTCTACGGTCGTTGCAAACACAAATAACGACCATCCATAATGTAAACCGAGTAGTCCCGTCTCAAGGAGTCTGTTTCATAAACCCTCCACGAAGCCGAGACGAAAGATCCGTCATTTTTGGCAAAGTCGAGCGTCATCAAGACCTCTCGCCACTCGAGCCTGAACCTGATACTGGCAGAGTACAAGTCTATCGGTATACGGATACAGCAAAGCACATCATCCAGAAGATGGGCTACGACCTGAAAAGCAACAAAGGCCTAAACTATGGCAAGGGTCGACCTCTCCCTCTCCAGCTTTCAACACCCAAAGGAAGGCCGCAAGACTACTACAACAAAACTCGACGGGGGATAGGCTATGTCACGCCGCCATCAACCCTAGAGAGTTCAGACGTAGAAGACGTAGAACATTCCCACTCGTCCGAAGCGTCGAATTGGGATTCCGATACCAGTATCGGATCAGTCTTCAGGAAAGTGCTGTCAGCTAACATGACGTCAGCACAACCTCAAAAAGGTGAAGGCGAAGACCAAATGCCGGAATCCTTCGAAGAAGAACCCTGGGCTCAACGTCTAGGAGAGCAATGGGAGTCTCATTTTGAGTTACGTGAACCTCCCACCGAAGACGAAGTCGAGCAGATCGACCTTGGGGACGGAACTTCTTCCAAACCCATCTTCGTCAGCAAAAGCCTAGAAGGAGAAGACCGAGAGGCTTTAATCCAGCTGGCTAAAGAGTATATCGACGTCTTTGCCTGGAGCTACGAAGACATGCCAGGACTCGATCCACAGATCGAAATGCATAGGTTGAACATCTTACCTGATGCCAAACCTATCAAACAACAACAACGACATTTCCGTCCGGACATCATGAATGCCATCGATCAGGAGGTGGACAAACTCTTGACTAGCGGCTTCATCCGTGAGGAACAACACCCAGATTGGGTAGCCAACATCGTACCTGTCACCAAGAAGAACGGGAAGATACGAGTCTGTATCGACTTCAGGGACCTCAATTCTGCTTGCCCGAAGGACGAATTCCCGCTTCCGATCACTGATGTGATGATCGATAACACATGTGGCTTTGAACGCATGTCCTTCATGGATGGGTATTCAGGCTACAATCAAATCAAGATGTTCCCCGATGACGCAAAACACCTGTCATTCAGAACTCCAAAGGATGTTTTCTGCTACACAGTAATGCCCTTCGGCTTGAAAAACGCCGGTGCAACATACCAACGAGCTATGAGCACCATCTTCTGTCAACATCTTCGCAAAACAGTCGAATGCTATGTTGACGATATCGCAGTCAAGAGCCGCCTCAAAGGAGATCACCTACAGGATCTGAAGACAGTCTTCGATCTCATGCGGGCACATCAACTCAAAATGAACCCCGCTAAATCCTTCCTGGGGGTTTCTAGCGGCAAATTCTTGGGCTTTGTCATCACGGCGAAAGGCATTCATGTTGATCCCGAGAAGACCAAAGCCATCCTCAACATGGACCCTCCGAAGAATCTTTGAGAACTTCGAGGCTTACAGGGATGTCTGGCATACATCCGGAGGTTCATAGCAAACCTCTCCGGTAAATATCAATCCTTTACTCAGCTCATGAAGAAGGGAGTCTCTTATGTCTGGACAAAGGAGTGCCAGAAGGCTTTCGACGACATCAAAGCCTACTTGACGAGCCCACCAGTCCTGGTGGCACCTGTCGCGGGCAAACCATTTCTTCTCTACGTCCGTGCCATGGATCATTCCCTTGGCGCTCTGCTGGCTCAAAACAGCGATACAGGCTATGAGCAAGCAATCTACTACCTCAGTCAAACGCTCATCGGGGCCGAACACTGGTACAACCCCATTGAAAAGGAGTGCTTGGCTTTGGTGTTTGCCATCCAGAAGACTCGTCATTATGTCTCGGGCCAGACAATTTATGTCATTTCCCGAGTCAATCCACTCAGAGTCCTCATGACGAAGCCAGGATCATTGAACTCCCGGCTAGCCACATGGGCGATTTTGCTGACACCATATAATATGGTGTTTGTCCCGCAAAAAGCTGTTAAAGGTCAAGCTCTGGCTGACTTTTTAGCTGCACACCCCATCCCAGAATCCTCAAAACTCCATGAAGACATCCCGGATGAGGTCCAAGAATCCAACATCACCGAAGGAAGCTCCGTTTGGTAGATGTTTTTCGATGGCGCTTCGAGAACAGGCCCCAAAGGCCAAATCATCGCAGGAGTGGGGGTAGTCTTAGTCTCCCCCGATCAGTTGGTCATCCAGCATGCTTACTCACTCTCGAAGCCGTGCTCCAACAATGTTGTTGAGTACAACGCACTCGTCATGGGACTCCAGCTCGCACAACAGCTGGGGGTGGACCATCTGGAAGCCTACGGTGACTCAAAACTCGTCGTGAACCAGATTCGAGAGCAGTATGAGGTTCGCCATAAAGATCTGATCCCTTACCATGAAGTTGTATTGAACATCATTTCAACCTTTACCGGGTTCTTCATCGAACACGTACCTCATCTACAAAACTTGGAGGCTGACGCTCTGGCTGGCCTCGCAGCCTCATTGGCAGCGCCCTTTGGGACTCAACACTATGTCACGGTAACAGGCCGAGACTTGATTTGTCCCAAAAACAACCTGTGCTTACAAGTAGCCCACGCCATGCCGACGAACACTGGCATTAATGTCCGAGACTGGAGGTTCCCGTTCATCGACTTTGCTGTCTACGGAATTCTTCCAGAGGACCCGAAGGAGGCCGTCTCAGTCATGAGACGCTCTCTTCGATTCTACTACGACACAGCTACTAAAACGTTGTACCGACGCTCCTTCGACGGGCTCCTCCTTCGATGCCTGTCAAAGGAAGAAGCAGCCGAAGCTCTCCGAGAAGCTCATGACGGAACTTGCGGAGCTCATCAACCCGGTCCTAAGTTGCAGGATCGACTGCGACGTATGGGCTACTACTGGCCAACCATGGCCGCCAACGCTGTTGAATATGCTAAGAAGTGTCACGCATGCCAACTCCATGCAGACTTCATACATACACCGTCTGAACCACTACATCCTACAGTCGCCTCATGGCCCTTCGAAGCCTGGGGCATGGATATTGTGGGACCAATTACCCCTCCTTCATCAAGAGGACACCGCTTCATTCTGGCCATCACCGATTACTTCTCCAAATGGGCAGAAACAGTCCCACTGGCGGAAGTAAAGAGCTCCAGGGTGGTCAGCTTTATCAAACACCATGTCATTTACCGTTTCAGAGTACCCCGGCGGATCATTCATGACAACGGTCCTCAGTTTATCAGCCACATTTTTAGCAGGTTCTGTGACAAGAATCGCATTCAAAATGTGGCATCCACCGCCTATAATCTGGCAGCAAACGGGTTAGCAGAGGCGTTCAACAAAACCATCGTCAGGCTACTCAAAAAGGTCGTGTCATCCAATAAACGCGACTGGGACGAAAAGCTTGGCGAATGCCTGTGGGCCTACCGCATAACGGTACGGACCCCGACAGGCAACACACCATTCTCTCTGGTCTACGGGAGCGAAGCGGTACTGCCTCGCGAGATCCAGATACCCTCACTCTGCGTAGCAATAACAAACAAACTCACAGAAGAGGACAATCAACGTCGTCGTCTGCGGGAACTGGAGGCACTCGATGAGAAGCGTCTCCTAGCTCAACAACGCATCGAACTCTACCAAGCCCGTATATCACAGGCTTTCAACAAGAAGGTCAAACAGAGGACTTTCCAAGTTGGCGACCTGGTTCTGGCAGTCAGAAGGCCGATGGTGTTAACTCACAAGACACCAGGAAAGTTCATGCCCAAGTGGGAAGGACCTTTCATCATAGAGACGGTATACTCAAACGGTGCTTACCGCCTCGCCAAACCCAATGGAGACTTGTTTATGATGCCCATCAACGGCAAGTTCCTAAAGAAATACTATTCTTGACATCCTTCAGACATGTACTTCCCCAAAGGGATCTGTAGGCCCAATCATCGGGATTCACAAACAATCTCCTTCTACAAACTCATCCGCTTCTGGAACCCAGCTGTTCCGTGGCTTCCTTCAGTAGAAAGACAACCACGTCCATATTACCTCTGAGTTGTTCCTCTACACCCTACAAAGCGGAATCTTACACTACGTAAGCCGACGCTACCCTTCATGTTTACCACGTCCACATTACCTCTGAGTAAACATCTCGTACAAACAACCCCTGCGTTGTCGTACATTGATCGCAGAACTTCCACGTCCATATCACCTTTGAGTTGTTCAGCGTATCCCCCAGGATCATTCCTACCACGTCCATCACACCTCTGAGTAGGATGATTCTATCATTTGAACCCAATGATTGCCATGTCCACATCACCTCTGAGCAAACATGTTGGTTCCTTCAAACTTATTATCTGTACCTAAAAACCAAGGTACGCAAAAGATAATAGGTCCACACAAATCATCAAGTTCATAATAACAAAAATGAACACATCACAAAAAGTTACGTACTTCTTTATTTTTATGAAAGAGAGAGTACAAAAACTACACTATCCCTCGGCAAAGGGTTGCAAAAGAACATAAAAAAGAGGAAAAGCTACAGTCCCTGAACCTCCCCAGGGTGGGCTGAGAGCTCCCTGACTCGAAGTCTTAGGTCGGCTGTACGGGCCTCCACAGTCGCCAGGACTCGTCGCTCAGCTTCTTGACGCATCAATTCAACAGCCTCAGTGAAAGTATCGCTCTCATGCTTCTCATCAAGCTGTTGTCGCTGCTGCGCCAAGGCAAGAGTCCACTGAGTAAAAGTCGCTTCTTCCTTCTTGAATGATGCGTGTTCAGCCCGAACACGCTCAGCATCTAACTGGAGTCGGGCCCGTTGGTCCTCAAGGCGGCACATCTGGGTGTCGATATCCGCAAAATCAGCATCCAATGCAGCTCGAGCTTTCGCCGTCGTCTTCATGGACTGAGACAACTGCTCTACCGCAGCCTCAGTCTCAGCCACCTCGCGCTCCCAAAGGCCCACAGTGGCCTGGTATGAAGACTCGATCTCGGAAATCAGCTTCCTCTTCTCCGTATCTATCAGGACGGAGAGGTCGTTTCGCTGGATGCGCTGGAGTTTTGCGAGCCGCTCGTCCAGCTCGATCACCGAAGCCTCCAAAATTTCGGCCATATGGTCGTGGCCTTGGTGAATGCGGATCAGCTCGATACAGGGCATTGCCAGAGTTCTTGCCATCGCAAAGCTCCCATTGGCATCCATCACAGCAGATACACCCTTCTGCAGCATTTTGTACACCCCCTCGACGAGGAATTTCACATATTCGTCTGCATCCGCCAGGACCTGCGGCATCATGGCAGGAGTTGGAGGAGCTACTATAGTTTGCGGACCGGAAAAAGATCCGCCAACCTCAACCTGCGAGGCTTGAACCTCAGTATCAATGGGCTCTTCATCAACGGGGGCTGGACTGCTAGCCCGAGGAGCCGAAGGAACAGAGGAAGCCCGCACAGGCGTCGAAATAGTACCCCAAGTAGGAGGGGCAACAGAGGGTTCTACACCCTCGCCCTTCTCAAGCCCGGAGGAACCACCCACGTCAACGGCCACCTCTTCTACCCCCAACGTCATATCAACAGCTGGTACCTCCCTCGGCAGAATAGGGAGATTATCACTTATCTCTTGACCCGCCTCAGCGGTTGTGACTGGCAGACGGGTCTCGTCATCAAGTCCCTCCACAGGGACAGAATCTGTCGCTACCTCCTGATCGGTAGCCGCCTCAACTTCCACGGTTGAAGCCAGGGTAGGACTCGGCAATGATTCAGCCGACCTCCCCTCATCATGATAAGGAGGGGAATCAACCCTCTCCTCTGTCTCAACTATATCTATTGCCCCCGCAACAGACTCTTGCAGCCCTGGAGCAACGTCATCCGAAGGCGACGAACTCCAATCCACCTCATCATCAGGATGCCTCGAGTCCGTAGGACCCTCAACGTCCAAGGACTCCACGGCAGACTCTACCTTCCCGGAAGTTGCTGCAACCTCAAAGACAGAAGATACTAAAACCTCCGCAGGCACGTCTTCGGGGTCCTCATCCACGGGAGACATTATCATCGGTGGGATGCGCTCATCAGAAGAGCCTGCCACCTCTTTCGGCTTATTGGCACCCGGTTTTGAAACACGGGACTTCTTCTTCGACTGCAAGAAGAAAAAGCATAAGTCACCTCAATGACAAAATGAATTAGAATCACGAAGCACTCCTTACCTCAGCAGGAGCTGATCCCGTTGGCACTACGAGTGGCACTTCCGTAACCTTTGCGGTCGACGTCTTTCTCGACCTCTTCGGTACAGAAGAACCAGCTTCTGTGTCAGCCCGCCTCTTCCCAACAGACGGATCTCTCACTGGCACTGCAGCAGCAGCCCAATATCCCACCAAATCTGGTAGACGATATGATCGGGCTACCCTCAACATATTCGCCGTGGCCTCCAGCTGAGTTCCAATGATAAAACTAGTCTCTCTGTCATAACCAGGAGACGCAGCGTTCATAATGCAATACAGCTTGGCGGCCGGATATAGGATCTGCGGCCGAGGGTTGCGGACTGGCTGGTAAAACTAACGCTAGTGCATCCAGCGTTATAATACTGCCAGCCCCGGGCTCCGTCCAGCAAACTTCCGACGAAGCCTAGACTGCTACTAGGATTCCGCAACATCAGCTGAGTATAGCCAAATTGACGAGCAAATCGGCTTGGCAGATATGGCTCTAGATAACATTTATTCTGGTTGCGGTAGACCAGGTGAGAAGGCCGGATACTTTGCAACCAACGAAAACTCCATTTCGACAAAGTGACTGCATCTTCGCCAGAGTCAGCTAAATCTTGGTCGGCCTCGAAATCTTTGAAAATCGGGCCAACCTTGACAATTTCCCACCCCTAAAGGTAGGACAAGACTCTCCTGCAAACGGGGACGCCAGTGTATAACCACTTCCTCTTGTAGAAGCGGCGGATGAAGGCATCCCCTTCAACATGATCCTCTTCCGGACCGGGACTCATCACGTTCGGATGATGCAAAATCAGCCATCCCATAAGATAATGGAAAGGCAACTCGGCCCGGGGAAAGTTGTCATTATTACCTTTCTTATGGATCACGTCATCAGCAAAAGACCTCAAACCGCACAACAGGTTGCACACCATCGCGAGGAGGAGAGCTAAGGGTCGCCCAAAAGCCAACTTCACAGCAGGCAAAATGAGATTCTGATGTACCCGTTCTACGGCACCGGATCCACCTGCAAATACGCAATCCCGGAGCCATATCATCAAATAGGCTGTCAATACTGCCTTAGATGACATCCGGTGCCCACAGTGCCAGAAGCAGCTATATGCATCCTTGCCGCTCTCATCCGAACGTGGAGTCCTCTCATCCAGTCGACTTATTTTAGAAGTCACCTCCGCGGGCTTCAGTCCCTGCAGAGTCACAAATCGGATCCTCGAAGGATCCGCTAAATCCTGCTTAAAGACATAGTCCCTCTAAGCAGTTACATGAGGTTGGGTCTTGCCCCTATCCCTCCGGTGCATCAGATAATGGTGGCTCGTCACCTCTTTGAATACAGCCATCATCTCCGGGTTCTTATCCTCCAGAACCTGGATCTTCTCATTTGACGGGAAATACTCCTCGTACGGCTCTGAGCCCCAAGGAAGCTTAGACACCTCGTGCATCTCATGGAGAGCCAACCCCAACTCTCCCACCGGAGTGAAAAAGCTGCCAGTATGGGCGTTGAATAATTCCAAGAGCGCAAGGAACATAGGCTTATTGAGATCCACGCCTGCCTGCGTAGTCCGAATAGCGGCTGTCAGCCCGATCTCCTTAAGCTCAACTTTGAACCTTGAAAGCACCCAAGTGGTCAACTCGTCCCACCTCGGAATATAGTGACACCAACCCTCGACTCTAAAGCCACCTGTCGGATACGTGACCTTCGCTGTCAACATCCGATTTGCAAAGGTCGGGGCACTGAAGGGAAATGTGTCATTTGGAACTTCACTGTAGAGGCTCCGGGGACGCAAGGCTCGGTAACTGAACGAGGAACCGGCTCGTGAAGCTGCCAAAGTATCTCGCTGGTTCGAGGTGGCATCGATCGAAAGGGTACCTCCCAAGGCCCTCCTTGAGAAGGAGTAAGTTCCCAACCCATCCTTCTCTTCGAAGCCAGACGATAAAAAGCCGTCAGCGGCAACTGGCGGTCAACCTGCCTCATGTATAGAACCATGCCTTTGGCAGTGAAGAACCAGTCTTCTTTGATCTTCAGTATCTTCACTTCAGAAGAGACTAGTCGGTCGCCAAACAGAAAGGCAGGTTTTAAGAAAGTCACATCTTCAGATTCGGCAGACTTCAGTTTACCACTCTCCATCATACTCTGGAGGAAAAGTGGCAACTGGTTCTGGATTTGCAGCATTCTCTCCCGGGGTTGGTTCTGTAAGATAGCATCCTTTGCAGGGTTGATCACCGCCTCATCAAAATCAACCCCCATTTGGCAAAGGAAAGCATCCAAGAGGACTTCGTTCAACAGAGGGATCGTCATCGACACTGGCACAACAAAAGTGGAAGTCAGGCAAAAAGACAAAAGTAGATTGACGCAGCGTCAGGGCATAAACCCATGTACGTCAGCTTCAGCGCATCACCCATGCACGTCGGCATTGGAGCTTCAGTGCATCAGCAGGGCATAAACCCATGCGCGTCAGTATTGGAGCTTCGGCGCATTATCAGGACGTGAGCCCATGCGCGTTAGCGAAAGCTTCAGCGCATCATCAGGGTATAAAACCCAGGCGCGTCAGCAAACTAAACCTCGGTGCATGATAAAGGCCTGAGCCTATGCACGTCGGCAGGATAAAACCTCAGCATATCAAGGACAGAGGCCCATACGCATCGGCAGCAGAAAGTTAGAGCACATAAGATAGCAAAAGTCGACACCCACCTGTCACCCCGGGGCGAACATCGGCCGGAGTCGCAATGGTGGCAAGAGCATCCTCGTCGACGAACTCTGCCGGCTCCTTCTCCTTCCCCTTTCCTTTGCCGGCACCGCTGCGAGGAGTCTTGGGAGCCATTCTAACAGAGAGGAAGAAATTAGGGTTTTCAGAAGAACTCTAAAGGAGGCAAAGGCACAGAGTAGAAGAACTCTCTCTCTCTACCTCTCACCTATTTATAGGCCGTGGTCGCACGCGTGAACCGATGACGAGTGATCTCAGCCGTCGCCTCGGGTCTTATGAAGATAACAGCAGATAAAACCAAAAGATCATCATTAATCTTTTCGGTTACCGAGGGATTATCAAATTCATTAATTGAGAAGAGCATGCGGCTGAACAGGCATGCGCCCCAACAGTCATGCGCCCTGATCGCCATACTTCTTATTCAAAGTATTCCAAAACTTATTCAAAAGTTTTGAAAACTTTGAAGGGGGTCTTGTAGAAGCATGGAATTTCACAACCAGAAAGACCATGCGCCAGACATTACATGCGTCAGAACTCAAACAGCAAAGTCAATAGCCATAGACATCTGAAGAAGGACTTTTTATTTATATATATAAAAGTCTATTACATGTCTAGAAAACATTGTATAAAGGAGAATTTCTACAAAGGAAAGATCCTAAGTCTACAGCCAGCGGCCACCATGCGCCTTCAAATAGGCGCAGCAGTCACCATGCGCCTCCAGATAGGCGCAGCAGTCACCATGCGCTGCCAGTTAAGCGCAGCAGATACCATGCGCCTCCAACCAGGCGCATCCCACCATCCCTTCAGCAGCCCAGTTATGTGTCACTCTTCCAACCAGGCTCACCTGGCCGAGCAGGAGTGTGCCGCTCTTCCAGCCAGGCTCACCTGATAAATGCTTCGATACACAAAGTATTTAACCCTCTGGCTGGAACCAAGGAAGAGAAGAGCACCATAAATCTGTGGCCAGGGGAGGCTTCGAAAGAGCCTCCAAAGGCCAAGGAAGACCGTGATCGAAATATGGTTAAAGGAGCAGCTTTCAGAGTGGGCGACACCCACTTTGAAGGAAGAGAGAGCCTAGCACCGCCATTCCGATCTACGGCTCTTTCGGAACAACGGAGACGAGGCCCGAGCATCCCTATCTTTGGATGCAACATGCACCTTCCGCCTGCCTCAGAAGCCCTCGACTCCGTCTTTTGGATGTAACAGTCACCTTCAGGAGCACTAACGACGACATGGCGTCTCATCTTCACCCTCGGGAGCACTTCGTCAACAGAATGCACCCGAGAACCTGAGTTCATATTGGAAAGACGTGAGGGAATGAGAGGCCAACCTTCTCTCTATGCCACTATTTATAGGCCGGGCAGATCAAACCCATGCGCCAAGTGGATGGCTCTCCGAATTCCGTGCAATGAACTCACATTAAATGGATGAACCAAACGCCTCAACTTCAGCCAAACGGCTATTAAAAGCACTCGAGAAGCGAAACAGCCGCATCATCAAAGACGTGTCGGATGCGCCGGCTGGTCAGCGCATCACACCTCTTCAAACATCAAACAGATGCGCCCTGTACCGAGCGCATCAAAGGGGATGCGCCCCCATACGTCCCCATACGCCTAGTGGAACGTCAACCGACGCGTCCACTCAGCTGTCCATCGAATGTCACCAACATTAAATGCTGAACTGACAGAGTTGGCAGCACGCCTTTCCAAGTCTGAACGGCTGACAGCTTTTGCAGAAAATGAAGCATCCACAACATCAGCATCATCATGACTCTATCCCGACGGCTACTGCAACGTGGCCACTCGACCACCCGTATGCGTCTCCGCGGCCATGCGCCCAAACCTGCATGCGCCTCAAAAGCCATGCGCCTCAGACCCTTCACTGATCCCTAATGACAGAAGAAGAGTCTCCAGTTGAAGCTTTGCATGCGCCTCAAAAGCCATGCGCCCCAGACTGATCTCTGATCCCGAAAGACAGAAGGAAAGTCGCTCGCATGTGCCTCAAAAGCCATGCGCCCAGAACGGCTCGTGACTCCTAAAGGTCATGAGCCAAAATCTCATCATGCGCCCAATCCAAGGCGCATCCCACCAAATCATCCCCCCACCAAATCAGAGATCTCTGAGCCATGGGTCGACGACACGTGTCCTTTGACTCAACTCATCCAAGATCTCAGCAACAGAAAGATCTTCTCCTCTGCTACGTGTCGGCTCACAACAGCAGTATGAAGAATTCAACCCCGCGAATAGGGCGCATCATCCATGCGCCTCCATCAGCAACCTCCACGTGGCGTCCTCACGCACCGGCGCATCCTACATATGCGCGCATGGACAGCCAACCTGCCCAGCTATAAATAGAAGGACCATTTCCTTCTAACGGACAGACAGAGAGACATATACGAACAATCCAAACAGATATCACCAGAGAGGCAGATACAGACACTCAACGTCTTCCTCCTCTCAGCCAGCTCCAGCACCCAGAGCAATCTACACCTTCAGAGAACCGATAACAGTCGTCAGCCCGTCAACAGAGTCAACGCATTCCACTCGCTCCATTGGCACTTAGGACCCAGATTAAACAAAAGTGTACTCCTAGGACTACATCTAAGTCCTATATTGTAACACTATTCTGTTTGTATTAAGATTTGCAATCAAACGATTTTAATGGCAAACACATATCACAAGTGATCAATGAACCGTGGAGCATAGTGATACGCCATGTAAGTGAAACGCACAGAACATGAAGTACCCGATGCTCCCTGAAGGGATAACATCTCAAGAAGGGATCCATATAGTACTAATCCGTGTGACCAACGTGACAGTATCAAGTAAAGTAATTTAAAGCAAGAAAATAATTCTAAGCAGGATATGAAATGATCAGAGAATGTACTCGTCTGATAACCTGAACAGCTGATAGGTATAGGGGTCCAACTGAAGCCACAGAGTCCTATTTAAAGCAACACAGGTTATAAGGTGTTCAAGTTGTAATAAATGAATCTCTACAAGTAATCTATATTATCCTAGGTTCTTCTAAGTCAAATCAACTCTAGGTCAACTCCGGTCAACAATCTAGTCAAACTAGGTCAAGTGTTGACTTACAATTGATTTTTGGTCAACAGGTCAACTCTGGTCAAACAGGGTCAATTCTAGTCTAATTGTTAAAGATATAAAGTGTACTTCGTTATTCGTACGTCGAAACTTATGACACGTAAATCGAGATAAGATGATTAACGGTAAAGTTAATAATCTTATTATAGTGATCCACGTGTCCGTCTTGCCAATTTCAGTGATGTGAGATCACTGGAATTGACCAATCTCAGTTTCGTTGTACTAATCCTGAAATACGAACATTATAAGAATTAATTATTAATTAATAATAAAAAGGTTAAACTCAGAGAAATTATCAACAAACATTGTCGAACGATGAAATAAACATCGCCAAAGTGTCCAGAATGGTCAAATTAGCAAGGATAGCCTACCCATCGGTCTAATTTGGACACAAGGGTAAAAAGGTAATTTTAGGTCAAAAACGGTATCCGTGTCGGAGCCGTTTTGCACCGAAAAATGTGCAAGAAAACAAGTCTATAAAACATAACAAATTATATGTCCACGAAACCAGAATGACGATAAGAACCCAACGGTGTATCCAGAATTGGATTCCGTTGACCCGATCTCAATTTGGTCCGTTGACCAGAACTTGGAATTCAGGATTGCACGAAAATGCGTGCCGGAGCCAATGTTCTCAAAACTCATCAAACTATATGTCAACGAGTCCAGAATGACGATATGAACTCAATGGTATATCTGAAATTGATTCCGATGAGCCGATCTCAAAATGATCCGTTGACCCGGATATTGGTATCCGACTTGCACCGAAATGCATACCGGATCCAATGTCCACCAAAATCTAGTAAATTATATGTCAACGAGTCTAGAATGACAATACGAACTCAACGGTATATCCGGAATTGGATTCCGATGAGCCGGCATCAAAAAGTCCCGTTGACCTGGACTGTGGGACCCGCTTTGCACCGAAATGCGTGTCAGGGCCCACGTCCTCTAAATCCAACAAATTTTATATAAAAACATGCCAGAACGACGCCACGAGTCTACTGGTGGTGTCAAAAATGAAATCTGGAGTCCCGTGTTCAAAAATAGAATTTTACAAGTTGGAAATTACGAATTCGGACGGCAAACTTTGGCGTCGAATTCAACCAATCAAACAAGCTCACAATGAAACGAAACTGGAGGGGTAGCAAGAGGGTTATACCAGCTTCGCACAGGAACTGGTAGCATGCCAAATGGAGCTGCGGTGGAGGAGGTATAAGCTGACGAAGTTGACTCCGCGAAATTATCCAAAATGAATATAATTTAAACGGTCAACTTGGTGGCCGGTTTTGATGTATCAAACGATAAAATCAACGGACGAAAATTGACATGAGTGAAATGGATATACCGAGATTGTGACGGAGCAAAAAAATCGCCGATCTAACGGTCGAATTTCTCGAAAATCATGCACGAAGTTGCTGCGATGGGCGCCAAAACGGACTTGATTCCGTGCGCGTCACGGCGGGAATTCGTCGGAGAGAGGAGCAACGGCCGCGGGGCCTGCCTGGGGTGTGCGCCCGACCAAGGGGGTCGGTCACGCCGACCACGGTGGCCACGGCACCGGCGGTGGCGCCTGCGCTGCCGGCCAAGTGCACGGATGTTAGCTGCAGTTGTAGCTACTGCTGCTGTGCTGGCCGCGGTTGCCGACCAGCTGGGCGTGCGACGGCGCCCGGCCAACGCACGGTGAGGCGGCGGGGTGGCACAGCGAACGCGACGGCGCCGCACGGTGGAGGTGGCGCGGATGGTTGGTGGTGGTGGCATGGTTCATTGGAAGGAGGAGGAGAGGAGTTGGGATGAGGAGATCACTGTGTTGGAGCTGCTGCTCGGCCAGGGGGGTGGCCGGCGGCGCTCGACCACGACAGAGCTCGAGGAAGGTCCGACCAGGTTGGGCTCGTGCATAGAAAGAGCTCGGGTGAGCTGCTGTTGATGGTGTGAGGAAAATATTAGAGTGGAGAGAGAGAGGTGAGAATTATTTGTGTGTGGAAAAATATTAGACTTTGTGAGCAATCAGTGGAGGAGAGAGAGAGGTAAAAAAGTTGTTCCCTCAAAGTTAGGGCCGGCTAGGGGTGTTGGAGATTTAATGGCTGCTATGGAAGGGAATTTAATGGTGAGGATTGATTAGAAGAATCAAGTGGCTAAGGTTAATAGTAGGAAAATTGGCCATTCCAAGGGTTTTTAATAAACGGGATTTTCCATTAAATATTAAAAAAATAGGTAGAATGAGTATTGATATTTTTCAAGGATAAAGAGGCTGAGGGTGTCATAATGGAGAGTAACATGGAGCTTGGACTGGGTTCGGTCAAGCCGGGTTGGATCAAAACCGGACATTGCGAAATAATCGAATTAAAATAGGTGTTGATGATCATGGGTAAATAAGTAACACGTGGGAATTCCAATAAATGGAACACAAGTGTCGCACGGGTAGTAGGCTCAATGTGGGCTATGTCCATAATTGGGGCTGACAGGTTTTGGTCGACAGGGTACCCACAAATCAAGTTGGAAAATGAATACGACACCGTGGGATGAAATAAAATTGGGTCACGTATCAGAAAAGTTGTACGAAGCAAATGGAGCACAAAATGGTGTGTCTGAGTAGGACACGAAGGTCATGGGTGAAGAGCGTCTCGAGTAGATCATGGATGATAAGTTGGTTTCAAAAAAATAACTGGTCTTGTGCTCTCAAATTAAAAGTCACGGTAACGTGCTAATAATGATCAAGGAAAAGAGTGAGAAAATTAATTAATGATCAAATGGTCTAAATCGACCCGAAGTTCTACGAAACAAAAAAAGTACAAGGGAACAAGTTTAAATAGGACATTATATACCGTCATGAAGGTAATCCTATCCACTACAAAACACGTCAAGAAGATTTCCAGAGTTGAACATTCCTGACACTCCAAATATCAAAGGCACAAAAAAGTATATTTAAAGATAATAAACAGAATAATTTATTTATTGAAACTAAATCAATCAGAAAAATAAAAAAAATCAACCCAAAATTCAGGGTGCTCACATGCCTTCAACTTTATTGCTTGCATGAATGATTGCTTGATTGATTGCTTAGTATAACTTGTCTGTGATTAGTATAAATTGCTCGACATCTCTAGCCTCTTGATTAAATTCCGAGGACGGAATTCTTTTAAGGTGGATAGATTTGTCACCCTCGAATTTTATTATACGTATTTTGGTATACGTGTACGTACTTCGGACCCGTATTTCAACTTGTCTTGGCTAGCTAGCCTTGGGTTTTCGCATTGGGCATGGGTTGGTTAGCATTTCATGGTTCGTGTGGTCTATTTTGGCTTTGGCATGCATCGGGTTCGGTAGGGTTCGGCTTGGTTTGGCTCGGTTTGCGTTAGTATGCAAACTCCTACCTACCACCATCCATTATTTATTAACCCAACAACCATTCTCTCTCCTCATTCATTTCTCATTAACTCCTCTTCTTCTTCCTCATTTCCTTCTCCACTGAACACCTACATTAGGCAAGTGCACCTTGCTTCCACTTGAGGACCTCTTTTTGTGGTTCCATTAGCTTCTTCACGTGGCCTCAGAATAGTTTAGAACTTGACATTTTTCACTTGGATGCATGGATTTTCGTAGATCTAGGTTTTTAACATTTTGATCTTCATGGTTTTGATCTGCTAAACTGGGTTGTTTTCAAAAATGGAGAGTTCCATGTAGTAGGAATTTTGATTTTACGCAAGTTTGGCTTTTGAATGGTTGGATTTCATAAAGTCTTGGCCGAGATGGGGTTTCTTGAGTTTCTTGAGTCCCACGGCTACATGTCTCGGCCTTGGGGAGAAGTCGAAGCCTTTACGCACACGTTTTTATGTGCCAACATAGTGTTTTTCCTTTACTCACACGTTTTTACGTGCCAACATAGTGTTTTTCCTTTACGCACACATACTCACGTGCCAGCGTAATCTGTTCTACGCGGAGTTCATCCGAACTCTACGCAGGGGCTACTCTCGCTCGCGCGCAGCCTTGCTCGCGTGTACTCTCCCGCTCGTGTAGAGTCTCGCTCGCATGCAGCTTTGCTCATGTAGACTCTCCCGCTCGCGTAGAGTCTCGCTCGAGTGCAGCCTCGCTCGCGTAGACTCTTCCGCTCGCGTAGAGTCTTGCTCGCGTGTAGCCTTGCCCGCGTAGACTCTCTCGCTCGCGTTGAGTCTCGCTCGCATGGCCTTGCCCGCGTAAAGATATTTTATGCTCGTGGCCCCTTGGCCTAGCGTAGTTTCGTTCGCGTAGAGGCTTTGAGCCACTTGGCGCACCCCGATTGCCTTTTATGTTCTTGCACCTTTTGTCATGGGCTTGATAATCACAATTTGGATTAATATGATTGGAATGATAATTGTACATGGCATGGTATAACAAGTAAACTGACGTGACATGACATGGCATGACAAGTAAGCATGATAGGAACTATTGAATAATGTTGCGACGGCTAGCATGACATGACAAGAATGAATGGCCTGGACACCATGGATGATTGTGTTTGTACAAATGAACCAGTATTGTCTTGCATTATGTCTATGGCATGGACCCCTGAGTACCACGATCAGGGGTACCTACTGAAACTAACTAAGGCTAATAACTAGAATAATCCTGTAGTCATGAAGAGATTTCCCAGCTACAGGCAATCCCGTTATCTGGGTGCCCCATCATGGGATTTGTAGCCTGTCGTCGAGCAGGGCACATTTCCAGCACACTGTCATGTGTTGCACCCTCCAAGCTACTTAAGGGTACATGCATTTCTTGGACGATGTACCCACATAAACTCAACCCCTAATTTCGTCCGGATAACCTGGAAGGTCTGCAGGGCTTGTGGCTGTTGGAACAATCTTATTGCATCTTGCTAGTAACTAGGCCTGTGATAACCATAGTTAGTTAAAGTATCAAACCGTACTTATTGCTTGGCCGTGAATGTTGGATGGAGTCTAACCAGTCTAAGTCTTGTCTGGTTCCAGTACCTGGCTACTTTGGAACATGATTGCTTATGCTTACCTTATCAATAACTGATCGGAATGATCTCTCATCTTTTTGATATTATTGCCCTATTTAGATTTCATGTCTTATTTATCTTCTTATTTTATATTCTGATATGCTGGTTTTAGTTCTTAAGTGAAACCTCCTTTGTGGCACTTGCTCTTTCTGGGATCTGACCCAGCTGGTTTTGCATGGCCAGATACCGGAGCAGCTCCAGAGGATCTCCCTACCTTCCAGCCAGATGGTGACCACCAGGCGTAATCCTAGCAACGAGTGAGTTTTATTTTGCCCTCCCACTCTATTGTAAAAATTATTCTTTTGAGGCGTTTAGCCGTCGAACAAGTGTTAGCTCGTTTGCAACTTTACTTACTGTCTACCTACGGGCTGTAACATGATTGACAAATCCTAGGGTTGATCATGTATGACCAAAACTCTTGCTAGTCTTCATATTTTCTATGACTAGCTTCATGATCATCTGAATATGTAATGTTTGGGATGCCTTACCTTGTATGTCTGATGATCTAACATCTTGTAACAATTTCTTACTTGCTTGAGATTGAGACACTAGGCTTGTTCATGACCATAAGAGACTGATAGCTTATAGTTAAACCCTCATGTATCGAGACAGCCGTGACCGTATAGCGAGGTGGGTTGTACTTCAATATACGTAGCTGGCTGTGTCCGCCCCTGCTCTCCAGTATTCTGGTTCTGGGGCGTGACATAATTTTCCGACCAGAAGGCCGAACCTAATGGCGCCCCAACAGCAGCAATATCGTCCAGGGAACCAGGGTCCAGCACCTCGAACCTACCAACCCGTATCGTAAAATGTCCAAGACCGTCACCCCAATGCCGAAGGCCGCATCTACGCAATGACTCGAAATGAAGTGCTTGCATCAGATACGGTAGTGACAGGTATACTAAATTTTAATAATGTGCCTGCTCGTGTACTATTTGATTCAGGCGCTTCGCATAGTTTTATATCGGTGAACTTTGCCGTCGAGCACAAATTTTCTATAATATCATTAGATCTCGACCTTAGCGTAAGTACACCTTCGGGCATACCACTACTCACAAATTTAGCCTGCGGCGACGGGATCATCTGTATTGGGGGTCAAAAGATCGACCTTGATATGATAGTTCTAGATATGAAGCACTTCGACATCATATTGGGTATGGATTGGCTCGGTCCTTGCAACGCCACCATTGACTGCGCAAGAAAGAAGGTCACCTTCCGTATACCTGGAGTGCCTGAATTTTGCTACTCATGTGGTAAAGCATCGTCGACGTGTATGGTGATTTCGACAATTTCTGCTCGGAGGATGCTACGTTCAGGATGCGAAGGCTACTTGGCGTCCGTTCGAGACACGCGATTGGATGGTGCAAACGTAGGTCAGGCCGACGTTGTGGCAGAATTCCTCGACGTGTTCTCGGACGAGCTACCTGGAATACCACCCGATCGAGAAATCGAATTCACCATCGATATATTCTTCGACACCCAACCGATCTCGAAAGCTCCGTACAGAATGGCCCCGGCAGAATTGAAAGAACTGAAGGCACAACTACAAGAATTACTTGACAAAGGGTTTATCCGTCCAAGTGTCTCGTCGTAGGGTGCGCCCGTACTATTTATGAAAAAGAAGGATAGATCAATGCGGCTCTGCATCGACTATCGGGAATTGAATAAGGCCACCGTCCGAAACAAATACCCCCTGCCCCGTATCGACGACTTGTTTGACCAGCTCCAAGGTGCAACGGTGTTTTCGAAGATTGATCTGCGATCAGGTTATCACCAACTCAAAGCCAGATGACATGCCAAAGTCTGCCTTCTGCACTCGCTATGGCCACTAACGAGTTCTTGGTAATGCCGTTCAGTCTGACAAACGCCCATGCCGTCTTTATGGATCTGATGAATTGGGTGTTCCGTCCGTTCGTTGACAAATTTGTAGTAGTCTTGATCGACGACATCCTCGTCTACTCGAAGGATCGAGCACAACATGCAGAACACCTGTGGACGGTACTCCAAACCCTTCGAGAGAATCAGTTGTATGCGAAGAGGAGCAAGTGCAAATTCTGGCTGAACAACGTCTCATTTCTCGGGCACATCATCTCCGCCGTGGGCATCTCAGTCGATCCGAAGAAAGTTGAGGCAGTTGCTGATTGGAAACGATTCGCATCAGTTAGCAAAATTCGAAGCTTCCTAGGCTTGGCGAGATACTACCGACGTTCGTGAAGGACTTCGCGAAGATTGCATCGCCGTTGACTCGTCTCACCCAAAAAGGAGTCGCATTCGAGTGGTCAGACGACTGTGAAGCTTCCTTCCAGGAGCTCAAACAACAACTCGTTTCGGCACCGATACTTGCTCTTCCTAAAGGGACTGAGGGATTTCAAATCTTCAGCGATACTTCTGGCCAGGGCTTGGGATGTGTGCTCATATAGCAGGATAAGTTGATATCTTTTGCTTTCCGGTAGTTGAAGCCGCATGAGAAGAACTACCCCACGCACGACCTAGAACTAGCGGCGATTGTGTTCGCGTTAAAGCTGTGGTGTCACTATCTTTATGGCGTAGCATGCAGTATTTATACGAACCACAAAAGCCTCAAGTATCTCTTCACCCAGAAAGAACTGAATTTGCGGCAGAAGCGATGGCTTAAACTGATCAAAGACTACGACTTATCAATCGACTATACGTCGGGCAAAGAAAATATTATAGCGGATGCGCTGAGCCAGAAGTACTTAGCTTTGTTATGCATCAACAATCGACTGCTACGTGACTTGGAAAGAACGGGCATTGAACTCCGAGTTCGTTTTAGAGACGTGAAACTAGCACAACTGCGACTGGAACCGAGCCTATTAGAGAGAATCAAGTCTACTCAAAAGGACGACCCATACCTGGAGAAGATACGGAAGCCGATATCAACAGGGAAAGCATCCGACTTTACAGAGGACAAGTCGGGAGTGTTGCAAGTGAAGGGTCGGCTATCCGTTCCGGATGACGCAGAACTTAGAAATGAGATAATAACGAAGGCGCATTATGTAAAATATTCCTTGTATCCTGGTAGCACCAAGATGTATAAGGACCTCCGCGTTGTCTTTTGGTGGCACGACATGAAGAGGGACATAGCGCTCTTTGTGTCGAAGTGT
Organism: Iris pallida; assembly: GCA_029216955.1. Taxonomy (NCBI): domain Eukaryota; kingdom Viridiplantae; phylum Streptophyta; class Magnoliopsida; order Asparagales; family Iridaceae; genus Iris; species Iris pallida. The sequence goes on from JANAVB010042420.1 coordinate 30,926,402, forward strand.
ATGGTTTGTCAACAAGTTAAAGTCGAGCACCAGCGACCGGGTGGGGAGATACAGAACCTTCTCATTCCAGAGTGGAAGTGGGATCATGTCACTATGGACTTTGTTGTTGGCTTGTCGAGGACGTCGCAGGAAAACGGTGCCGTCTGGGTCATCGTCGATCGACTAACCAAGTCAGCGTACTTCATAGCCATTAAAGTTACTTGGAGCGTCGACCGCCTTGCTCAGATATACCTTGACGAAATAGTTCGGCTGCACGGGGTCCCAGTATCTATCGTCTCGGATCGGGATGGACGGTTCGTGGAACGCTTTTGGGGTAGTCTTCATTCAGTGTTGGGGACCAAGTTGAAGTTTAGTTCAGCTTATCATCCTCAGACTGACGGCCAAACAGAACGGGTGAACCAGATTCTCGAAGACATATTACGACTCTGTGCGATCGACTTGAAGTCAAGCTGGGACATTCATCTACCGTTGGCCGAGTTTGCATACAACAACAGCTATCAATCCAGCATCCAAATGGTGCCGTATGAAGCTTTGAACGGCCGGAAGTGCAGATCGCCTATTTGCTGGGATGAAGTTGGGGAACGGCAGATACTTGGCCCGGAACTGGTGGAGCAAACTGTGCAGAAGATCAAGTTGATACGGGAGAGATTAAGAATAGCACAAAGTCGACAAAAGAGTTATGCCGATACGCACCGACGCCCCCTCGAGTTCTCGAAAGGTGACCATGTATTCCTGAAAGTAATACCCATGCGTGGAGTTACCAGATTCGGCGCGAAAGGGAAGTTGAGCCCAAGATTTGTTGGTCCGTTCGAAATATTGAAGCGAGTCGCCCCAGTAGCTTACCAAATCGCCTTATCGCCTACGTTGTCGGAGGTACACAACGTCTTACACATCTCACAATTATGGAAGTACGTGCACGATCCAAGCTATGTGGTAGATTTGGGTCAGCTAGATTTGAAGGCGGACTTATCATATGTCGAAGAGCCTGTGCAAGTCTTGGAGTGCAAAGATAAACTTCTCCGTAACCGTGCCATTCCTCTCGTCCGCATCCTCTGGAGAAACCATTCGGTCAAGGAGTTGACGTGGGAGCTTGAGTCAGAAATGAAAGAAAAATTTCCTTCATTGTTCTCGTAGAGGTAGGTTCTATTCTTAAGTTTTGAGGATAAAACTTTTTCTTAGTTGGTTATGGTGTAGTGCCCTATCCCTACATCGTGCCCCGTTCTTCGTCCACGGGGTGCACGAGAAAGGAACACTGTCGCCATTGATTCGGTCGGGATCGATCAAATCGGTCGAACGGGAACGGTTGAATTAAGATCCATTCTCCGTTATGGAATGGCTTCTTCGAAACCAAGTCCCATATTTAGCGGGTTACGCCTCAAGGATTGACTCTACGGCTGAGTCGGAGGAGACCTCCCGTTGCTCTATTTTTTTATACCGCTTGCGTTGGTTTTGGCTTATTTTTTTGAATGCGTTTTCGTGAATATTTTCGATGGTTTTCATGGCTTGCATTTCGAACTCGCATTTCCTATCAAACTTTTTGAATAATATAGTGTTCTAATCGGTTGCTTGTGCGATTTCAGGTAATCGCGTAGGCTACGTCTAGCGCGGCCAACAAGTCTCTCGCCTCAAGCAAAAACTCAAGGTGAGTGGCTGACCTCCTTTATCTCGACCCTCTATTTCAAAATGAGAACTCGGATAACGATATCAAATTTGAATGATTCGCTTGAAAAATACAAGTCCTATGTTTTAGAAGAGAAAAGATGAGATGTTTAAAAAAGAGATAGAATTATTTCAGGTCTGCAAAACAACCAAGTAAATGAATCAATTTCATAATAAGCCCCAACTATACCTTAAAATATACCTTATTAACTTAACACGGTCATGGACAACTTATCGACAAGGGCGATGGTTTCTTCGAGCGGCAACCCGGGGCCACGGGACCGACTTAGTCTAGGAAGAAACAGGTTATAGCCGAGCTGGGTAATAGGCAAACGGTAATACGGGGACTTGCATCGGAGCTCACTACTTGCGTTGCAAGGGTCCCATTTACCAGGCTATGTCCAGCTTGGCTAGTTAATGCCAGTGACCTCCATATTATACACTTGATATAAATTGTTATCAACTAACAAGGAAGGTGATGGTAAGTTTTATGTTGCATGGCGCGCTCTGCCGAGAGAAATTCTGTTGGAACTTACTTGGTTTACGTTTCGTCGAATGCTTCGCATGAAAATAACTATGATGGCTAGAAGATCACTAAAAGCAAGTTGTATGATTTTTATCCAAATTCTTGAAGCAAATGAGAGCCTGGAAATTAATTAGCCACTCGCCAGTACATGTTGATTGTACTGATCCTCGCTCTCTCTACATGTGCGATAAATCGGGAGGAGCGTGCCGCGTGAAGGGAGGAAACGCTCGTGTGTTTTGAAGCTTCGTCTGTACGGTCGAAGCCTAGATCTAATCTCTTTTGAAGACTCCGCTGTTGAAGACCAGAAGACAGATGGAGCGACTTCCCACCATCCCAGGTGGTTTTGTAATGCTGATTGTATGATCAATAGATGAAATGTATGGAACGATTATCTCATCGACGTTCGTTTTGTAATGGAGTCAGTTTGTAAAAAGCCCGCACGTCGCCTTTGTATCGAGTCTGTAAAATGATGTTCATTATCAATAAAGCTTAAGTTTCTTTCTTTATAATGTGTGTTCAATTTACTCTGCACATTCTCTTGTTGTTGTGTTTCGGATAACCTTATGACTATGCCTTGTACGATCGTAATTTAGGTTCGCACCACATCACGCCCGGAAGACGACTATCGATTCTACGGAATTGGAACATGACACGTCTAGTGTTCACCATCTGGCTGAAAGGCTGGGAGATCCTCGGGTGCTGCTCCAAAATTTGGCCATACAAAACCGGCTGGGTCAGACCCCAGAAAGAGCAAGTGCCACAAGGGAGGCTTCACTTAGGAACTAAAACCAGCATGTCAGAACATAATAAAGAATAATAATAGGAAAACATGAAGTGTAAATAAGACAACAAATAACTAGGGGACGAGGAACTATTCCGGAAGCCAGGTTACAATCCTTAAACCAAACAAGGACCAGGGTTGTAACCCTTCGCCTGAACAGAACCGGTTCTCTAGCCATTTATTGCTAAGAGTAAAGCGTAAGCAAGCATGTCCTAAGATAGCCATGTACTGGATCTAGACAAGACTAGACAGGATTGGACTCCATCCAACATTTACGGCCAAGCAAAGAGTACGGCTTAATACTTGAACTAACTAGGGTTATCACAAGCCTAGTTACTAGTAAGATACAATGAGATGTTCTGACAGTCATAAGCCCTGCAGCTATCCAGGTTATCCAGGCGAGGTTCATGTAAGAGTTATCAAGAATTATTAGGTGACTTTGAGTGCAACGCATGACAGTGTGCCAAGAACTTGTTTCATGAAGTGCCCCACATGACAGTGGGCTGGAAATGTGCCCTACTCGACGGCAGGCTACAAGTCCATCAGGTGTTGCCGGGATTACGGGATCGCCTGTAACTGGAAACATATCTCTATATAAACTACTTAATCAATCTAGTCAGTAACCTAGTCTGATTCAGTATAAATCCCTGACCATAGAAAATCAGGAATTCATGTCCTAGACATGATGTAAGACGAGTCATGTAGCTTGTTCACACATACACAAGGTTCAACCACGGTGTCAAGATAAAAGTACCTAACATATCGAGATAGCCGTCGCAACAACATTCAAGATTACATGTCATGTTTACTTGTCAAGAGTGCGCCACGACGGGCCACTATCATGTACTATCGTGTCAAGGTTACTTGCTAAGAGTGCGCCACAACGGGCCACTATCTTGCCATGTTACTTGTAACTTGTTAAGAGTACTCCTTAACAGGCCACTATCATGTTCTATTCTTACATTATCATGAATGAGAGAAACTTGCATAAATAGCTAGTAATATATTCTTGAAGCCAAGGAAAAGATCTACAACTTTCATGTTGGGAGTTGGGAGAAATTCTGGCCACAATTCAGCCTAATAGGACATAAAATAGCCAAAAACACCCAAAATAGGCACTATGCGGCATTCTGCGGCACTATACGGCCTTCTGCGGTACTATCCGGCATTCTGCGGCACTATGCCGCAGGCTGCGGCACTATGCGGCCTATTGATCGTCCCTGCCAGATTCAGGATAAATGAAATAGAAAAGGTCCAAATCTTATTTTGGCCATAACTTCCTCAAAACAAGGACACATTTTGGGTAAAATCGAATTCTCTACAACATAGAACAGTCAAAACTTGAAAATAATAAAGTTTAGTAGATCAAAACCCAAGAAAACCAAAAAGACTACAAACTTAGATCTACAAAAATTTATCCGTCCAAACCGAAAACTCCCAGTCCTAAAGATGCTTAGAATCATGTAGAGAAGAAGAAAGAACAATAAAATGGAAGATCCATCATGAAGCAAGTTGCACTTGCCTAAGCTCTCTAGGTTGGTGGGAGAGTAATGGAGAAAAAGGAGAATAAATAAATGGAAGTAATGAAGAGAGAGAAAGGGGTGGTTGGGATTTATAAAGAGAGGGTTTTCTCATAATGAACCAAGCCCAATCAAACCAAGCTAAACCAAAATAAACCAAGCCAAGTCATGACCAACCAAGACTAGGCTAGCAAGTCAAGTCCAACTACGAGTTACCTGACAACCGTCAGAGATCTCGTATACGCATACGGAAATACGTATAATAGGAACGGGAGTGACATAGCTACTAGCCGCCGGCGCTAAAGCTTGTTTCGATGGTCCCCGCTCGTTGTCACCAGAAGAGGTCGTGCCGTCGTCGGGAGATGATCAACTAGCTACCACCGTTCGTCGTTGTAATGCCCCGCTCCACAAGGTGTATTATGCAGAGTCGTTGACTCGAAGAGTAGCGTTGACCTGATTGCGTATCAATGCGAATCGATACAAGAGTTACATTGTCCCGAAAAATGTATCGACCCGAGGAACGCATCGAGTAATAACGATGCAAGTGTTAAGTTGTCCCGAGCAACGCATCGAACTAAGCCGATGCGAAGAGTTGCCTTGTTCCAAAGAATGCATCGAGTGAATCGATGCGAAGCGTTGCGTTGCCTCGAAGGATAAGTGCGTTGAGACGGCTCGAAGATTCTAAGAAATCGAATCGACCAAGGCGCAAGTCCGAATTGATGCAAGTATTGATTTTAGTTGGTTTCATGTGCAGGCTATACGTTTACGTTGAAATGTTAGAGGTCGATCTTTTGCCTTATTCAGTAAGGGGTCTGCGAAAACAAATCGTCGCCTTGCGACGGACTGAGGCGGTGGCACGGTAAGCCCAAATCGGACGTAAAATTTAATAAGCACGAAGTGCTTGAATGACTAAGTCAGGAGAGTTGTCCGTGCAACGAAGTTATGAAATCCAGCCGCAACGGCTCGGCGAAACGACAAGGCACATCGATTCAAGGTGGGGGGACATTAACTCTCTTTCCTACTCCGTCATACTTAAGTAAAATACGTATCATTGTATGCTGAGTAAACCTATCAATGCCACGGGCGTGGCTCGATAGAGAGATAAACATAGTGCATGTCGAACACTAAGATAGAACAATTGAAATGAATCGTACGACAAGTGTACGAGTCGCTTCGGAACATTAAATATCGCAAAGGCGAGCGCCTCGGTGCGCAAGCCGCAAGAACATGGGATAACTGTACTCGGCGAGTGCCTTAGTGCACGAACCATACCGTGCCTTCGCGCATGAGTTAGAACGGCTAGAACATTGAAAGACAATAGGCGAGCGCCCTAGCGCGCAAGCCACGGACATTGAATACTAAAGCATAGAAATACGGCTTCGACGCGTGCAGTAAGTGCACGACGCGAAGGATAGATGATAAATGTGTCGAAACGTGCCTACGCACACGAGATAATAAAAGATGGCTTCGTTGCGAAAGAATAAAGTTGTGGCATGAATGTGGCAGAACTGTCGGATATGACATAATGCCTCGAAAGGTGTTCGGGACCTTCGGGTTGTTCGATTGACGAGCATTGAGTTGAGGCATGATGCCATTGAAACATTGAAATGAAGTATGAAACGTAAGAACATAGAAAGTTAACGAAAGAAATACGAGATGATAATGCGGTATGGTGCCTTCGAAATGTTCGTGGCCTTCGGGCGTTCGTTGAGAACATTCGGGCGTTGTGCTAATTGAAATAGAGATAAGCGAACTTGCTTGGTTGTATGAAAGATAAGATTCGTTGCATGGTCAAATGGACTTAAAGATATAAAAGCCCGTGCATGGGTATTCCCTCGAACGCGGCGCGCCAGGGCGCTGGGACCGTTCGGCCTAGGAGGGATTCGTTTTCGGTATTGTTGGTGCACTTCATTTAGATGGATAGCGACCGTCTGGTGAATGTGATAAGCCACTTGCTACGATTATTTCGATGGCCTCTGATGTTGGTTAGCAACTGCACAGAGTTAACATCATCTTATGTTTCGATTCGATAAATATAAGTCCATTCTAGCCCGGAAAGCTAGTGACCTTCATATAGTTAAGGGCGACAGGTTTGGAAGTGCAAGGTATGCACATATCCTGCATGGATGGATCCTGAATAGCGAGCACTTATAACATGACATGGAAAACGGATAGACGTATTCACCTTGCGTCGGTGCAAGGGCGAGTGCGTCGATATTGCTAAGTTGCGCCACGAATCAAACACGAGATTGCTTGCCTGTTTACTTACGCGAATTGAATAACATGCTTGCCATGCTTTACAGTCTTCGAATATGCCATGAACTCATCCTAAGGAGAACATAGAAAGAGAACTAAATTGTATGTTTGCATGAATCAATACAATACTAAATGTCGGTTTGTTAAGTGGTTTTTTGTTCATTGGCAAAAACCCAATAGTTATAGAGATTCCCGTGATATAGTTTTTCTTTCGTGTACAAAGAAATTTTTCGTTCTATCATTTCTGAAAAAGTTGATAAACTGGGGGGATATGTAAAAGATATTATTTGTTTTCCATCACTTGGACATGTATAAAAAAAATATTGTGACATTTCATTTCGTACAGCATTTTTTAATTCTAATTGATCAGTTTTTATATATCGAAATGGGCGATTCCATCGTTTATCATCGAAAAGAAAAGTAACAAGGGGCTCTTCCATTTTTTTTAAAGAAATTTCCCTTTTTTCTTCTTTAAGTTTTCCCAATTCCCAATTATCTTGATACCCATCAAGATAAGAATCTTCGTAAACTGGGCTATCTTTTTTAGTCTTCTTCGTTTCGTAAGTTGTTTTTTTGATCAGTACAGCGAGGACGAAAGTACTAATCCCCCACTAGTTTGCTAGCAGGTTCCGGGATTGGTCTGCTCGCGACGGAGCTTCGTTTGAACGTGTTGAGGCTTGGAATGCCGAAGCGTATTGAAGCGTGCGATCGTATTGACGCTCGGATATGCAACAGGATTGATGCGGCCGAGATATAGAAGGCATGATGTATGGAACGGTGAAATCCTTTGTGGGCAAGAGAGAACCTGAGTGTTGTAGCCAATCTGGCAAATTCTGTTGGGCTATCGAAAGCCTTTGTAATCTGATTTCGAATATCAATAAAGTTAATCGTTTTCGTATACTCTGTTTTGCCTTTCGTTGTTAACGTTCAACTCAAAGATAACCATTTGAGAACTTGTCATCTTGCCTTGCACGAGCGCAACTCCAGGCTCGTGCGGCATCACGCCCCAGCGAGGACGATGATTCGGGTGATTCCGGGTCAGGGCGTGACAAATTGGTATCAGAGCTCTAGGCTCAATTTCTTCTGGACGTTTGCTTTATTTCAGTTCTAAAAGTGGTCCACCACCAATCGAAATCACTCTTGACTCTACTCGATGCCGTACTGGATGTTCCATACAATTAGTCTAATACAAATCATGTAATTTTGTCACGTGTTATTTTAGAAATTACATGGTATTGCGGAAAAAGTCATGAAAGGTTTGTTGCTGCAAGTGCAACAAGTTGAAAGACGTGAATTCAAGGATTTGTTGCCGTGGATGCAACACGTTGTGAATTTAAATTGAGATATTCTTTGTTTGCAACGATCGATACGAGAAATGTTGGTAGCATCGATACAATAAAAGTCGTGGAATGTTGCAGCAGCAATTGCCACGCGTTGATTGTAAATGATGCGTTGAAAAGAAAATGAAAGTTGATATTGAATGTGTCGAACGGATTCACATATCGATTTCGAATGTGCGTCGCGATGAAAAGCGATAAGTCAATATCGAATGTGTTAAACGGATTTGAGCATTGACTTTAAATGTCGAAAATAAAATGTTGCACGAGGTGCAACAGATGTCGAAGATGAATCGATGCACGAGGTGCGGTAAATATCAGAATATAAATCGTTGCACGATGTGCAATGCGTATTGAAAGTAAAAATGTTGCACGTGGTGCAACGCATGTCGAAAGTAAAATTATTGCACGTGGTGCAATACGTATCAAAGTAATCGCTGCACGAAGTGCCACGGATATCGAGAATTAATTTTTGCACAAGATACAACGGAAGAAAACAAAAGTTATAAATCGAAATGAAATCGGTTCGGTTGCGCACCGAGCTTGTGTTGGCAAATAAATGCATTGGCTGAGTTGCGTCAGATTTTGATTAATCAGAGTTACGGTTGTGATCAAGCACGATCACTGCGAAAATCGTGAGTCGGAAGAGATCGTTGGTTCGTAAGGAGTACGTGCGACGGAAGTAACTTAATTTCTGGGTGGTATATGGCATACCACCGATGCAATGAATGGCTCGATTCCGAGTGGTATATGTAATACCATTTGTACGATGAATTGCATCGACGTATTGTGAAAATTGCGTAAGGTTTGTCCGCAACGGACGGGATAGCACCGAGACTCGATTGAGAATTTGTATAACGGTATGTTGATGCAAGTGTTCTTCGATGATTGGTTAGAACGGTAAGGCATGACTTATAACATTGAACGATACGTCGATTGAAAAATTTATGTGTCGGACGAATGACGGGAACTAGCGAAACGATTATGCCTTGAGGCAACAATCGGATCGACGGGATAGGAAACTCGAAACGTTGGAATCGAACCACACGACTTGCGAGCTCGATGAAAATGTTGGGCGAGACGAATTGAATCGCACGACTTACGATCTCGATAGAAATGTTCGGCTAGGCGAATTGAATCGCACGACTTGCGATCTCGATAGAAATGTTCGGCTAAGCGAATCGAATCGCACGACTTGCGATTTTGATAGAAATGTTAGGCGATACGAATTATAATCGAATCGTACGATGTGCGACTTCGATGAAGAATTGGTTGACGTGAGTAATCGTGCCTAAGAAATAGTTGGTTACGTTATGGCGAAACTCATTTGAGTACGACTGAAAATTCGCAAAACTTAGAGGGCGAGATCGTATGACTTGAGGGTTCGATGTCAGATAATCGGTAACTCAGTTACGCGATAAAAGTATAGCGGGATGCGACAAATCGGATAACGAGCTGATACGTATGGAAAAGTTCGTTGCGAACTTGGATGTATGCGATGCGAGTTAAGTTGACGTTGAAACAGATTCAAAGTTGACCCTTACGTTATCGAAATAGATACAGCGTATCGAGATCGATACGTAAGGAAATGTAAACGACGTGAGAATACAAAATAGAGTGTGCCTCGCGCTATGAAATTTTGTAAGTAACGATATGAGAATGAAACGAACTGGTTGATCGTAAATTTTGTGATTGATCAGGGCGAGACTATAAGTCATCGACGATTGCTCGATGCGTATAGCATCTCGTGTGTCGACCGCGAAATAAAATAAACTCGAACTCGATACGAGTAGATGTTTCGTAAATTGCGGAATCATCGACGATAGTACATGACTTTACTCGGAGGATAGTTGTGCATCAATTGTACCGATAGAAATGGTTATGTACGGATTTGGGTAGTCGCATTGAAATCGTCGGAACGTGATTTGGCTCCGAAATAAGATATAGCATGGTTCGTAGTAAACTGTCCTTCGGTAATGATCCACAATTATCGAGCGTAGCTTCGGGGCTGCTGACCCTAGAAGACTTGACCGCCAAATCAAATTGAATGTTGCAGACCATAAGATGACCCATGCGATATCGCATATGAGATTGCATCGATAACAAATACAATGTGGTATATGTTGACGATAAGTCTAGGCGATCGAGAATTGTTGGAACAACTTTCGATTGAGAATGATGTAGTTAGATTTGAGTATTCATCGGATAAATATTTGAATGGTTACGTTAGTCGACGATCAAACTAGAAATTCACCAACGAACTTGGTGATTCGGATAGGCGATTGCGAAAATCGTGCTATGCACGAGAGGGAACGATAAGGGAATGACTTACGAGTCATGTCGTTAGATTCGGATTCACCTTGAAATTGAGCTTGTGTGAATTGAACTTATGTTCGATGTTGCAAGACAGATAAGTCGAGAATTTGGCTAGTGAATTTCTTACTCGATAGGAATCGAACGTAAGGCGTATCGTAAGGACCTTCGTGTAAAAGACGATCGTTGTCCTGAGCACCGTCGCCTTGATGTAAAACTTTCATGTCGGATAGATTATGGCCTTTGTGCAATATCAATTTAAACTTGCGTCGGAAGGATTTGAGTACGGTGTCTAGGTAAGTCACCTAGCGGACGTAGTCCTGAATGTTGATGCTTTTGCAAGTCAACAAAAGAGAATCATGTCAAGATAGGATACAAAGTGAATCATCAGAAATCGTTGGATAGTGACGCCAAACACAAGGCGTTACGGAGACTCGTTGTGATCGGATGCGCAACGGCTTGACGCGACGTGTAGAATTGATAGTCCCGATGAAACATACAAAGTGAGAAATACGATTTTTGAATCGCATCGTGTGCCTTGACTTTTGTTAGAGGATCGCGTATGTATCAATATATATATGCAATAGAATTGTGAGAACTTATGCTAGAGCCCAAGTCCGATCGAGAATACGAGATAGCAAGTATTTGAGAATAAGTAGTTACATGTTTGCGTTGTTCCGATATCTTACAACTGAGCTTGGCTGAAATGCATATATTGGTGGGACGCCTAAAATATGTGTATGATTCCAAACTAAGTTGTACGATCCAAACGATAGTGAGACGAGATCGTAGAACGATCTAATGAAACCCTTGAAAATTTAGTATTGGTTTCAGTTCGGGACGAACCTTGTTTTGAGTGGTATATTATGTAATGTCCCGCTCCGCAAGGTGCATTATGCTGAGTCGTTGACTCGAAGAGTAGCGTTGACCCGATTGCGTATCAATACGAATCGATACAAGAGTTACGTTGTCCCGAGAAATGTATCGACCCGAGGAACACATCGAGTAATAACGATGCAAGTGTTAAGTTGTCCCGAGCAACGCATCGAACTAAGCCGATACAAAGAGTTGCCTTGTCCCAAAGAATACATCGAGTGAATCGATACGAAGCATCGCGTTGCCTCGAAGGATAAGTGCGTTGAGACGGCTCGAAGATTCTAAGAAATCGAATCGACCAAGGCACAAGTCCGAATCGATGCAAGTATTGATTTTAGTTGGTTTCATATGCAGGCTATACGTTTACGTTGAAATGTTAGAGGTCGATCTTTTGCCTTATTCAGTAAGGGGTCCGCGAAAGCAAATTGTCGCCTTGCGACGGACTGAGGCGGTGGCACGATAAGCCCAAATCGGACGTAAAATTCAATAAGCACGAAGTGCTCGAATGACTAAGTCAGGAGAGTTGCCCGTGCAAAGAAGTTATGAAATCCAGCCGCAACGGCTCGACGAAACGACAAGGCACATCGATTCAAGATGGGGGGACATTAATTCTCTTTCCTACTCCGTCATACTTAAGTAAAATACGTATCATTGTATGCTGAGTTAACCTATCAACGCCACGGGCGTGGCTCGATAGAGAGATAAACATAGTGCGTGTCGAACACTAAGATAGAACAATTGAAATGAATCGTACGGTAAATGTACGAGTCGCTTCGGAACATTGAATATCGCAAAGGCGAGCGCCTCGATGCGCAAGCCGCAAGAACATAGGATAACTGTACTCGGCGAGTGCCTTAGTGCACGAACCATACCGTGCCTTCGCGCACGAGTTAGAACGGCTAGAACATTGAAAGACAATAGGCGAGCGCCCTAGCGCGCAAGCCACGGACATTGAATACTAAAGCATAGAAATACGGCTTCGACGCGTGCAATAAGTGCATGACGCGAAGGATAGATGATAAATATGTCGAAACGTGCCTACGCACACGAGATAATAAAAGATGGCTTCGTTGCGAAAGAATACATTTGTGGCATAAATGTGGCAGAACTGTCGGATATGACATAATACCTCGAAAGGTGTTCGGGACCTTCGGGTCGTTCGGTTGACGAGCATTGAGTTGAGGCATGATGCCATTGAAACATTGAAACGAAGTATGAAACGTAAGAACATAGAAAGTTAACGAAAGAAATACGAGATGATAATGCGGCATGGTGCCTTCGAAATGTTCGTGGCCTTCGGGCGTTCATTGAGAACATTCGGGCGTTGTGCCAATTGAAATAGAGATAAGCGAACTTGCTTGGTTGTATGAAAAATAAGATTCGTTGCATGGTCAAATGGACTTAAAGATATAAAAGCCCATGCATGGGTATTCCCTCGAACGCGGCGCGCCAGGGCGCTGGAACCGTTCGGCCTAGGAGGGATTCGTTTTCGGTATTGTTGGTGCACTTCATTTAGATGGGTAGCGACCGTCTGGTGAATGTGATAAGCCACTTGCTGCGATTATTTCGATGGCCTCTGATGTTGGTTAGCAACCGCACAGAGTTAACATCGTCTTATGTTTCGATTCGATAAATATAAGTCCATTCTAGCCCGGAAAGCTAGTGACCTTCATATAGTTAAGGACGACGGGTTTGGAAGTACAAGGTATGCACATGTCCTGCATGGATGGATCCTGAATAGCAAGCACTTATAACATGACAGGGAAAATGGATAGGCGTATTCACCTTGCGTCGGTGCAAGGGCGAGTGCGTCGATATTGCTAAGTTGCGCCACGAATCAAACACGAGATTGCTTGCCTGTTTACTTACGCGAATTGAATAACATGCTTGCCATGCTTTACAGTCTTCGAATATGCCATGAACTCATCATAAGGAGAACATAGAAAGAGAACTAAATTGTATGTTTGCATGAATCAATACAATACTAAATGTCGGTTTGTTAAGTGGGTTTTTGATCAGTACAGCGAGGACGAAAGTACTAATCCCCCACTAGTTTGCTAGCAGGTTCCGAGATTGGTCTGCTCGCGGCAGAGCTTCGTTTGAACGCGTTGAGGCTTGGAATATTGAAGCGTATTGAAGCGTGCGATCGCATTGACGCTCGGATATGCAACAGGATTGATGCGGCCGAGATATAGAAGGCATGATGTATGGAACGGTAAAATCCTTTGTGGACAAGAGAGAACTTGAGTGTTGTAGCCAATCTGGCAAATTCCGTTGGGCTATCGAAAGCCTTTGTAATCTGATTTCGAATATCAATAAAGTGAATCGTTTTCGTATACTCTGTTTTGCCTTTCGTTGTCAACGTTCAACTCAAAGATAACCATTTGAGAACTTGTCATCTTGCCTTGCACGAGCGCAACTCCAGGCTCGTGCGGTATCACGCCCCAGCGAGGACGATGATTCGGGTGATTCCGGGTCGGGGCGTGACAGTCGTCACCAGAAGAGGTCGTATTGTCGTAGAGATCGGAGCTCAATTGCCATGGCTTGGATCTCGAGTGTCACACCCCAGAACCAGAATACCGGAGAGCGGGAGAGTGACTAAGCCAGCTACATATTACGGGTAGATGAATACCGTATAATATGATCAATGCTGTCTAAAAGATGAGGGGATGCATACTACATGAAGGTCTCACTAGAGTTACTCGACATCTATTGTCTCAATCATTCAAACAAGAAACAGTGATAGAGAACATGTAAGATAAAGCAGTAAGACGTCCCAAATGCTCAGTCAAAATGTTCTTGAGATCTGGCTGTACAAAACATAGCCAGATGATATAGCAAGGTATACACAATTGTTATCAGCTGCAGTCTGACTTAGTTACAATTATGTAAAAGTAAGTGCATGACAGTCCGACTAACATGTCGGTGCCAAGTGGCAAAATGTAAGTAACAAAACGAGCAGGGAAGTAAAGAACCCACTCGTGTCCTCCTGCGATCATCTCTCTAGTATTGACCATCTTGGAGGTAGAAGTAAGCTGAGTCCTCGGGAACTGGCTCTAAATCTGGCCATGCAAAACCAGAGAGGTTAGACCTCTAATAGCAAGTACCACAAGAAAGCACGACATGAGAACTAAAACCAGTGGTAAGAGTTAAGGATATGATAAATAAATCTCTACTTGCTACTGTGGTTCACACAATATCCCGACACTTCAAACCAACTTCCCAACCAAACAAGGACAGAAGTTGATCCGTCATGTCCTGACATTCTGATCATCTCAGTAGTTAATAGAGTAGGTACAATACACAAACAAATCAATTTAAACGGTCATGCAACTACTACGGCTTGCTACTGTAAGTTCCAAGTTGTCTTGGAAATATACAATAAGGATTCCTCAATTCTTACTATGCACAAGCAAGGTTAGTCTACCCAATAATCAATTGCCCCAATCAGGAATTAGACGAGTCCCAGCGGGACGCCCGTCATCAGTATATAGTAAATAAATATAAGCAGATACCGCTCCCTGCCCGTGTGGCAGATTTGCAGTATCTGTGGGAACCAGCCGGCATATCGGGGCACTAATTATCCCAAGGATGGCTGCCATATAAGAACTCGGGAATCCATTATCTCCATGCAATCGTTATTTTACTTAACTTAGTAGTCCCTATGTTAATTGAAATCCCATACCGTGGATCATGGTCATTCAGAATGAGTACTTTCGTACCGAGTACGATATGCATAACTCGATAACGATGCCCGTACGGTTAGGTTGTAGGTCTTACATAGCGTAATGCAACAATCAAATCTAGCCACGGATAATCATGTTTTGACTGTAACGTACACATGCCGCTTTTGTAGAAAATCAGTTGAAGCCTGCACGTGTCCATATACCAATATTCGGGATCGGCTAGTCGATTGCAATGGTTCATAGTTAATATGAACGTGTCTCATTCAATTTCAATAAGACGACTAGCCAGTCTCTTAGTTCCAACTAGGAACGTATGATCAATTATTCAGTCAAGGTAACAATCGATGTCAATTCGTGCCAAGGCATGAAAGTCAACTAGTATTTTAGTATGATCGAGTCTGTAACTCTCAGGGTTAAGTTCCAGTCATTCTGGGTATCCATAAACCAGTCAAAACATATTGCACACTCTATACAACAATATGTATTAAAATATTAACCTATCATAATTGTATCAAGTTCATGCCAAAAAGGCGTAAGGATATAATAGGAGAAATGCCATGCTGACATAAATTAAATAAAGTATAGAGCAATAGGAACATCAAGGTTGGATTACGCCAAGGCTAATCTATACCATGACTAGTCTACGCCAAAGCTTTACGCTAAGGCCACCGGTTTACACCAAGCTTTACGCTAGGGCAAATACGCGCGTAAAGAAAGTAACGCGTAAAGAAGTAACGTTATGCGTAAACTTGTACGCGTAAAAGAATAATACTATGCGTAAACCAAAATCGTGTAAAGGAATTATGCCAAGCCAAGGAGTACGCATAAAACAGAGCTACGCATAAAGGACAGGGTTACGCGTAAGACTTGTACGCGTAAAAGAATAGAGTTACGCATGAAACACTATATGCGTAAAGAATAACGTTACGCGTGAGACATTGTACGCGTAAAGAGTCGAGTCATACGTAAAACATTGTATGCGTGCAGGGTCAAGTTTACGCACGAATGAATACGCGTAAAGGGTAATACGCCAAGCCAAGTCGACTTGCGTAAACCAAATTCACGCTGACACGAATGATCATGGACATAGAGCTTGATATTACGCGGGCACGTATAACGTGGACGTAAAGTTTAATACCTACGCGAGAACGTATAACGTGAGCGTAAAACTTCTTCCAAACTCCAAATTCTATGGAACCTTCATTTCAAGCCGAAAATAGGATTTCCATGGATCAGAATGGCGTATAACACAATCTCAATAATCTGGAACGAACAAAACTTGGAAATAAGGAGGTTTGATAGATCAAAACCAATAAAATCCGGAAAAAATAGTAATTTCTAGATCTACTAAAAATAAGACTTCAAAATGCAAACTGCCAAGTTCTAAACTATCTTAGAATCACGAGAGGAAGATAAATGAACCATAAAAATGGGTTCTCATATGGAAACACGATGTACTTGCCTATGGGTTTGGTAGGTGGAGAGAGTTTTGAGGAAGAAGAAGAGTAAATGAGAAGGAAAAGTAATGAAGAGAGAGAAAGGGTTGGGGCTTTAAATGAAGATGTGGTAGGTGGAGAGTTGGGTTCGGTTCATGATGAACCATCAAAATTCGAAAACAAACCAACCCAAGCCAAACCCAAGAGCAAAACTAAGGCAGAAAATAAAATACCAAAAAATAATTAGCATAAAATTAAAGGAATTAAATACAGAACAAATGCATGATAAATATTAAATAAATACATTCAAGCAGTACACGTATTAAAATACGTATTCTGAGAATGAGGAGTGACATCTCTACCCTCCTTAGAAAAATTTCGTCCTCGGAATTTTAAATCAAAGCAGGATAGAAATATCGAGGTTAAACTAATCTAAGTACAGCAATTTTAGCGAGCAAACAATCATCTTACAATACCAAATAACAAGTAATATATCTTTGTTTATCAATCTACGATATCAAGCAATTTCTACTCATAGGATGATAAGTATGAGGAATCGAAACAATCAAGGTACATGGAAAGAAATATACCTTGTGAGTCAAATATGTGCGGATACCATGATCGGATATCATTCTCCCGTTTCCACGTTGACTCTCCTAAGGAGTGATGACCCCAAGCAACATGGACAAGGCTAATTGTTCGGTTCTCGAGTGTCTTCTTCCTTCGGTCCAAAATGGACACAGGCTGTTCCTCGTAAGACATGTTGGTACCAACAACCAGTTCAGAATGATCGAGGATATGGCTTGGGTTCGATACATATCTACGCAACTGAGATACATGAAACACATCATACACCTCTCGTAACGAAGGTGGAAGGGACAAACAATAAACAACATCGCCTACCCTATCAAGAATAGCAAATGGGCCCACGTATCGCGGACTCAACTTCCCGCGAGCGCCAAATCTAATGACCCCACGAGTAGGTGAGATCCGCAAAAACACATGGTCCCCAACAGAAAATTCTAGCGGCCTACGATGCTGGTCCGTCCAATGTCGATGTCGATCTTGCGCAACTCGAAGTCGCTCTCTAATTTCCTTAATCACTTCAACCGTCTGAACAATCATTTCTGGGCCTAACATCTTCCTCTCCCTGATATCATCCCATGCCAGTGGCGACCTACACTTCTTACCGTATAGTGCTTCAAATGGCGCCATCTGGATACTGGCTTGATAACTGTTGTTGTACTAGAATTCGACTAGGTGCAGGTAATTCTTCCAAGACCTTCTGAAATCTAGGGTACAAGCTCGTAACATATCTTCTAAAGTCTGAATTGTTCTTTCTGATTGCCCGTCCGTCTGTGGATGGTAAGCCGTGCTAAATCTTAACTTGGTACCCAGACTATGAGGTAAACTCTTCCAGAAATGTGACGTAAAATGGGTATCTCTATCTGACACAATATTGACAGGGATCCCATGCTGCCTGACTATCTGCTGCATATACAATTCTGCCAACTTCTCCATAGATTGCCCTACTCTAAAAGGAAAAAAATGTGCCACCTTCGTAAGCCGATCCACTATTACCCAAATAGCATCCTTACCACTCGGTGATCTCGGTAAACCAGTCACAAAGTCCATGGTGATATGTTCCCACTTCTATTCCGGGATAGGAAGCGGTTGTAATAATCTAGCTGGCCTCTGTTGTTCTTCCTTCATTTGCTGACATATCAAGCAACAAGAAACGAATCTAGCTATCTCCCTCTTTATTTCGTTCCACCAAAAGTGTTGCTTGATATCTTTGTACATTTTGGTCCCCCCAGGATGTACAGAATACTGAGAACTATGGGCTTCTGTCATAACCTCATGTCTGATATCTCTACTAGGCACACATAGACGTGATCTAAATCTAAGTGTACCATCTTCGTTAATTTTTATCTCCTTCCTGAGTCCTGACTCATATTCTGCCCTAAGCTTCTGAATCCTTGGGTCCTGTGTCTGAGCTGTCTTGATCCTGTCTACCAAGTCGGAATGAACTCGTAGACTTGCTAGAATTCCTACATCACTAGGAAGTATAACCTCGATGCCCATCTCTTGAAGGTCTTCTAAGATATATTTTTGTGATGTCAACATAAATATGCTGCCTCTCCTGCTAAGAGCGTCTGCTACCACATTAGCCTTGTCTGGATGATACTGAAGCTCTACGTCGTAATCCTTGATCAATTCTAACCATCTTCTCTATCTCATGTTCAGTTCCTTCTGAGTAAAGATATACTTCAGACTTTTGTGGTTCGTGTACATGTCCACTCGATCACCGTACAAGTAATGTCTCCATAGCTTCAAAGCAAATACTACTGACGCTAACTCCAAGTCATGAGTTGGATAATTCTTCTCGTAGTCCCGAAGTTTCCTGGATGCATATGCTATCACCTTCCCATGTTGCATGAGGATGCACCCAAGTCCTTTCCCTGACGTATCATAATATACAGTAAAACCTCCGGGTCCAACTGGTAATGTAAGAATAGGTGTCATGATCAACTTCTGCTTCAAATTCTCAAATGATGCCTGGCACTCTGTCGACCAAATGAATGGCACATCCTTCCGTGTCAAGCGGGTCATGGGTGCTGAGAGTCTTGCAAAGTCTGATACAAACCTTCTGTAATACCCTGCCAATCCCAAAAAACTTCGCAGATCTGCTACGGTCTTAGGTACTGGCCAACTCTCTACTGCTTCTATCTTCTTGGGATCCACTGCTACTCCAGCCCCTGATATGATGTACCCCAAGAATGAAATGTGATCCATCCAAAACTCACACTTGCTGAGCTTGGCGTACAACTGGTTCTCCTTCAGAACCTGCAACACTTTTCTGAGGTGATCTTTATGTTCTTCTTCACTAGCTGAGTATACGAGAATGTCGTCGAGAAACACAACGACAAATTGATCTAAGTACGGCATAAAGATGCGGTTCATCAAATCCGTAAATATTGCTGGAGAATTGGTCAAACCAAACGGCGTTACTAAGAATTCGTAATGCCCATACTTCGACCTGAATGTTGTCTTGAGAATATCCTCTTTCCGAACCCTTACTTGATGATACCCTGATCGAAGATCTATCTTGGATAAAACCCTTGCTCTTTTCAACTGATCAAATAAGTCATCGATCCTTAGTAGTGGGTACTTGTTCTTTACTGTTGTCGCGTTGAGCTTTCTGTAGTCAATGCACAATCTTGATGACCCATCTTTCTTTCCTACAAGTACCATTGGTGCTGTCCATGGTGATTCGTTAACTCGAATGAACTTCTTTTTCTTCAGTTCCTCTATGTGTTGATACACCTTGGCATGCTCTGAATTCGCCATTCTGTAAACTCGATCTGATATCGGTTTAGTTCCAGGTGCCAATTCTATACTGAACTCAATATCCTTAACTGGGGGTAAACCTGGAAGTTCTTCGAGAAATACATCAAGAAACTCTTCAACTACCTTCGGGACTAAAACTTCTTCCATTGCCGTCACTACTCCTTGTTTATGCTGGTATGTCTCTGATCTGACTAAGGTGAACCGCTTCATGCCCGAAACATTAAAAGATACACTCCTTCTACGATAATCTATTGTCGTATGACTGTCCTTCAGCCAGTCCATGCCTAAGATAACGTCAAAATTTTCAACAGGAAATTTTATTAATCTGGCGGGTAAGGAACGCCCGCAAACTACAATCTACACACTAGAATAACTCTACTAACTCCTACGAGCCCACTACCAGTGAGTATATTCAACCTTTCTGGTAATGCCTCGAATTCTATTCCTAGTCGTGTCACAAATTGTGCAGATATAAATGATTGTGATGCTCCTGAATCAAACAATGCGACTGCGGGATATGAGGCGACGAAAATGTTACCTGCCACAATATCTTCCGATGCCAATGCCTCTTCCAAAGATAGATTGAATGCCTGCCCTCGGCCTCCTTGTTGGTTCCCATGCTGCGGCTTAGCCTGGTGTTGCTGCTGGCCCCTGCCTTGGTGATGCTGGGGTGGTCTATGTTGTTGTTGCTGCATCGACGGTCCATACTGCCAAAACATCTGAGCCTGTGACATGAACGGGCGTTGTGCCAACGGCCTCACTGCTACCGCTGGTCCTTGATACTGGCCTGCCCCTAGTGCTGGCAGAGTCGGATACTGTTGTACTGGGCCTCCTGACCTCGTGCTCATGGGACAGGTAGAAACCCGATGATCTAGATTTCCACATACCAAACACTGTCTATTCAATGCCCGACATACGCCTCTAGTGTGCCCTGCCTTCCCATAATAGGTGCAGCCCGCTGGAGGTTGGTGGTTCTTCCTCTGCTGCTGCTGCTGCCTGACTGGTGGTGCTGGCCCTCGTATCGCCACATCGTGAATGCGAACACCAGGAGATAGTGTTGTTATTCGGGGTGCTACTCCCCCTCCTCCTTCAATCTGATTGTGAGATCTCTTCTGACCTCCAGTCCTTGATGTGATCCTCTGGATTGTGATCTCATGCCTCCGGGTTGCCGTCAATACCTCATTAAAGGTCTGGTAGTTGTACCCCTCTATCAATTGCAAGAGTTCAAGATGGAACCCTTGCTGAAATCTCATAGCCCTCTGGCTCTCTGTTGCTACAATCTCTGGGGCAAACCTACTCAATCTGTAGAACTCTATTGCATAAGCATCTACTGTCTTACCAGCCTGCTTGAGGTTGATAAACTTCTGTTGTAGCTCAAACTGTGCCACAACTCCATAGTACTTCGTATTGAACCTCACAGTAAAATTATCCCAAGCTATAGGACGTCTGATGCCCACTTCTTCCGATTCCCACCAATCACGTGCGAGGTCCTGAAGTAATAGCTTCACTTGATCTACACGTTCTTCCGTCGGTACCTTAGTTGCTGTCAGAATAGCCTCAATATCTTTAAGCCATGCATATGCTGAAATGGCATCTTTCGTGCCCTCGAAATGACGGGGGTTGTACTTACAAAATCTGGCCGATGCTCCTGAATCTGTCCTCACCCCTCTTTCCAAAGCCGTTTGCAATCTTTGGTTGAGTAAGGGCTGGTGTGTCTACTTCCACAGGGGTAGGTGGAACTGTTGGTGACGTTGGAACCTCCGAATACTGCGGTCCAGCTGCTGGTTCCACTATCACCTCTTCTTGGATGGTCTCTTGAGGTAGTACTGGCCCTTATTGTTTATCAACAGGGTCTGGCTGTCCATGTTGTCCTTGTTATTGCTGTCCAGCTTTAACAGATGCGGACGAGGTGCCCCTAAGAAAATGGACAAGAGAGTAATCAAACGATCGAGCAGGAAAGATCAATGAAGTCAAAGGATACCAGAATGTCAAGCTAGAGTCGAGAATAACGAATCATGAGATCAAAGGGAAACATGTATGATTGAGACATCCTGTAAATTAAAATACCCCATAAGTCTGAAATCAGACCTGCATGGGCCACCACTAAAACCTTGTCACACCCCAGAACCAGAATACCGGAGAGCGGGGGAGTGACTCAGCCAGCTACGTATTACGGGTAGATGAATACCGTATAATACGATCAATGTTGTCTAAAAGACGAGGGGGTACATACTACATGAAGGTCTCACTAGTGTTACTCGACATCTATTGTCTCAATCATTCAAACAAGAAACAGTAATAGAGAACAAGTAAGATAAAGCAGTAAGACATCCCAAATGCTCAGTCAAAATGTTCTTGAGATCTGGCTGTACAAAACATAGTCAGATGATATTGCAAGGTATACACAATTGTTATCAGCTGCAGTCTGACTTAGTTATAATTATGTAAAAGTAAGTGCAGGACAGTCCGACTAACATGTCGGTGCCAAGTGGCAAAATATAAGGTAAGTAGCAAAACGAGCAGGGAAATAAAGAACCCACTCGTGTCCTCCTGCGATCATCCCTCTAGTATTGACCATCTTGGAGGTAGAAGTAAGTTGAGTCCTCGGGAACTGGCTCTAAATCTGGCCATACAAAACCAGAGAGGTTAGACCTCTAATAGCAAGTACCACAAGGAAGCACGACATGAGAACTAAAACCAGTGGTAAGAGTTAAGGATATGATAAATAAATCTCCGCTTGCTACTGTGGTTCACACAATATCACGACACTTCAAACCAACTTTCCAACCAAACAAGGACATAAGTTGACCCGTCATGTCCTGACATTCTGATCATCTCAGTAGTTAATAGAGTATGTACAATACACATACAAATCAATTTAAACGGTCATGCAACTACTACGGCTTGCTACTGTAAGTTCCAAGTTGTCTTGAAAATATGTAATAAGGATTCCTCAGTTCTTACTATGCACAAGTAAGGCTAGTCTACCCAATAATCAATTGTGCCAATCATGAATTAGACGAGTCCCAGCGGGACGCCCGTCATCAGTATACAGTAAATAAATATAAGCAGATACCGCTCCCTGTCCGTGTGGCAAATTTGCAGATCTGTGGGAACTAGTCGGCATGTCGGAGCACTATTTGTCACTCTCCATTCCCGGAATACGTATTTTTTTGATTTTTCATGTATATGGTATCTGGTACCTATATCTTGATTGTATGTATCATATATTTGTAACTGGCCATGGCATGGAACAGTATCTTGTCGCGGATTAGTGTGTCATCCCTTGTCCTTGTCTGGTTGTAGGCGTGGTTCACTATTTCGATGATAGGATTTCTGAACCTTGTTGTGGTTAGGATTTTATTTAATTAATTTAATTAGTTGTATCATGTAGCAATTAACATGTCATTAGTCACATGGTTAAGAGCATGCTTAAGCTTAGGGTTTCTTTGAGTCAACCCAACCCCTATATATATTCTCTTCCTCACTCTCTCTCCTCATTCACTCTTTTCATTTCTTTTCCTCCCAACCAATAGGCAAGTACATCTTGCACCAAATGGAGAGATTCTTGCATTTTTCATTTCTTGATTTTTTTAGATATTATTTGCCTATATTGTTCTTCTCTTCATTCTCTACAAGTTTAGTTCTTGGAGTTTTTGATTTTAATGGCTAGTTTGGTGTAGATCTAAGTTTCTATAACTAGAGTTTTATGGATTTTCATGGTTTTGATCTATCAAACTTGGTTGTTTTCGAAAACTAATGGTTCTATGTTATAGAGAATTCAATTTCATTCAGTTTTGGCTTTTGTTTCGCTTGATTTCGACTTCGGATGAGGAAGCTATGGCCATGGCAAGTTTTCAGAACTTTCATGGCTGAACTTGCTGTTTGGGGACGATGACCCCCATGTGCTCGGGAGGCCATGCGCTGTGAAGTCCCGGCAACGCATCCCATGCGCCGATTGGTGCAGGAATCCCATGCGCCGATTGTGCAGGAATCCCATGCACCGATTGGTGCAGGAATCCCATGCGCCGATTGTGCAGGAATCCCATGCGCCGATTGGTGCAGGAATCCCATGCGCCGATTGTATAGGAATCCCATGCGCCGATTGGTGCAGGAATCCCATGCACCGATTGTGCAGGAATCCCATGCGCCGATTGGTACAGGAATCCCATGCGCTGATTGTGCAGGAATTCCATGCGCCGATTGTGTGGGATTGTGCAGGAATCCCATGCACCGATTGTGCAGGAATCCCATGCACCGATTGTGCAGGAATCCCATGCGCCGATTGGTGCAGGAATCCCATGCGCCGATTGGTGCAGGAATCCCATGCACCGATTGTGCAGGAATCCCATGCGCCGATTGGTGCAGGAATCCCATGCGCCGATTGTGCAAGAATCCCATGCGCCGATTGTACAGGAATTCCATGCGCCGATTGTGCAGGAATCCCATGCGTCGATTGTGCAAGAATCCCATGCGCCGATTGGTGCAGGAATCCCATGCGCCGATTGTGCAGGAATCCCATGCGCCGATTGTGCAGGAATCCAATACGCCGATGGTGCAGGAATTCCATGCGCCGGAATTGCTCTATTTTACTGTTTTTGCCTGTTTAATTTGTTTTGTAGCTAGAATCTTGAAAAACTCAAAACATGAAAGTTGTAGATCTTTGTATTGGCTTCAAGGATCTTCATGTCTCACTTTAACCTGAATTCACATGTGACTTTTATGTCACGAAGGGTCCACGTGACTTCCTGACTTGACCATATTCCTGACCTGATTACCTGTATACGTGCTGGTACATGTTCTAAGTGTGTATTGAGATACAATATTAGTATGCACTGTTGTGCTATTTAATGAGTGCACTGAGGTGTGACTCTACATGCCAAGTGATCATTCGTGTTATATGTCAATACAGGTGTACCTTCCAGTATAGTCATGGTAATTGGTCAGTAATAGTGTCGTGGTATGTTGATTGTTGTTTGAAGCATTACACTAAGCATGGATCTAGATCGGGCCGATGTGGATTCATACTTAGGGTACACGTACTATGGTACAACATATAGGAGGATGACCATGTGACCACGACATGTGATTCCATATCAAGATAGGGCTAATCTAAGAAACCCAAATTGGTAGATGCATTGGGTGGGAAGAATCCCGAGATCGTGCCATACTGGCCACCCCAGGTCCTGTCCTGACGTGTCGGGTTTGCCGCCACGGATACAGTTTCATCCGCCTATAGTGGATGACTATATCCGACTCCTACGTGCTATGTGTTATATGTTTTAGCACGGTGGCCTTACGGGGGACCGGTGCATAATCAAAGTTCTATGTGTATATGTATATTATATGGTTTGGCTAGCCCTGCTGGGTTGACACGATCTGAGGATTCCTATATATTGCATTACTGGGATAACCCAGACAAATCATAGAAAGCTGTAGGATTGATTGGCCGCTTGTAAGCTGACTTGTTTTGTGATATGTTCTCTTCTGTTAGCAACTGAGGAATATGGACTATCGTGGTGCGTGGTCCAACCCATGTCCTTGTTTGGTTGTTGGGTTGGGCTATTGTGCTGCGATAGGCTATGGACCGAAGTCGCGATCAGAAGCCCTTTTACCTGTCCATGGCTATAGGATATATCTTATCTCGGCACAATATTGGCACCGTTTGTCCTTGTTTGGTTGTAAGGGTGTCATATTGTCTCGATGATATGGTATAAGCCTATAACTCGTGAATCAGGTCTTATTTAACTCATTGGTTTTATCTCACTCTTTTGTGCTCCCTTGTGGTACTTGCTATTCGGGGCCTGACCCCGCTGGTTTTGTTTGGCCAGATCCCGTAGCAGCTCCAGAGGATCCAGCTTTCTACCCGAACAATGGTGCACACCAGGAGTATGGGCGCCAGGGACCATGAGTGGGTTTCTTCTTCACCGCTCTGATATCTTCTATTTCGTACTTGGCGTTTAGCCACCGGCACATGTTTAGCCGACAGTTCTGGACACTAGTTTTCTTTACATAATTGTAATTAAATCAGACTGCAGCTGACTATAGTTATGTACTATTGACTCTCGGAACTAGCTCATCATTTTGTATAGCTAGACTCATGAATCATTTTGATGAAGCGTCGGGGACGCCTTACTGCTTTGTCTTATATGATCATTATTTACTGCTTCTTATTTTGATTGATTGAGACATAGATGCTCTGTGGGACCATAGGAGACCTGATTGTAGCATGCACCCCCTTGTCTCTTGACAGCCACGATCGCCGTGTGACGTTTATATACCTCATACGGTGTAGCTGGCCTAGTCCGTCTCAGTATTCCGGTACTGGGGCGTGACAAGGTTTTAGTGGTGGCCCATGCAGGTCTATTTTTCAGACTTGTGGGGTGTTGCGATTATAGGAGTCTCAATCAAAACATATTCCCCTTGATCTCCTGATTCATTTTCTCTTTCTCCCACCTTGATTGCTAACTTGATTGTCATCCTCGATTCTTTCCCGTCCTATCTTTTGATACCTTGTATCCTTTCCTTTAGGGTCACATCATTCTCGACTATTGGAGGAGCTGGTATGGGAGAGAATCCAGTACATCAGGGACCAGTTGGAGATCAGCAAGGGGTAGCCCCCCTACCTGGACAGATTCCCGTCGAGAACGTTACCGAGCATGAGCCAGTTGAGCTACAGAGGCCAGAGGATCCCGTACCTCCAGTGATGCCGATAGTACCAGTAGCACTCGACACGCCGGCACTATTGCAGATTATTAGAGGGTTATTGGAGACCCAGTAACGCCAGAAGGTAGCCCAACAGCAACAACAAACCCGACAACAAGAACAGAATGTGCTACAGAATCAGGGGTTGCAATTAGCCCTTGAGAGGAGTGTCGGGAATGATTCAGGAGCGTCCGGAAGGTTTTATCGACTTAACTCGAGATATTTTGACGGCACGGAGGATGCCATCACGGCGGATGCTTGGCTTCAGGATACAGAGGCCATATTGACCGCAGCAAAGGTTCCAGCAGAAGAGAAGGTTAACCAAGTCAGATTATTGCTTCAGGATCTCGCCCGCGATTGGTGGGCATCGGAAGAGGTTGGAATGAGGCATCCTGTTCCCTGGGATAGCTTCAGTACCAGATTCAAGGCCAAGTACTTTGGTGTGGTAGCGCGGTATGAGCTACAGCAGAGGTTTATCAGTCTCAAGCAGGCTGGTAAGACGGTGGATGGTTATGCAGCGGAGTTCTGCAGGTTAAGTAGGTTTGCCCGGATGATGGTGGCGACAGAGCCGGAGAGAGCAATGAGGTTCCAGCAGGGACTTCACCTAGAGATTTTGCAGCTAGTCGAGGGGCACGACTACCAGACATTCGATGCAGTATTGACGGCGGCTCGGAGGTATGAGCTTACTATTCAAAGGTTATCAACAAGGACTGGGGGCCAGAAGAGGTCTCATACGCAGAGTGTTGGGGGAGGAGCAGTACCTCGGACGTCAGCACCAGCACCTGGCATCCGTATTCGTGATGCAGCACCAGTCACGACAATTGTGACTGTACCAGTTCGACAACAGCAACAGAGGAACCAGCAGCAACGTTAGGAAGCACCAGTGGGTTACACTTACTGTGGTAAGGGAGGGCACACTAGGGATGTGTGTCGTTCAGCTAATGGATTATGCTTGAGGTGTGGCAGTCCAGACCATAGGATTGCTAATTGTCCTATGATGCAGAGGCCAGGGGGGCCAGCTCAACAGTTTCCGGCGTTGCCAGCTCCAGAGGTAGCACCGTATCAAGGGCCAGCACTAGCAGTGAGGCCACTAGCCCAGCGCCCATTACTGACGCAAGCTCAGATGTACCGACAAGCACAACATCAGGTTGGACAGCAGGGCCAGGGAAAGCAGGGACAAAGGCAAGAAGAATTTGGACTGAAGGCGGTCAGATTTTGGGTAAGTTTTGAGTATTATTTATTATAATTCCTTGAGTTTTATATTCGAAGAGTGAAGGCGACTTTCTCGTCTCACTCATCTGCTCTCGTATCATGTGATACGTGATTACGAGAGTACGTCCTGGACAGAGTCTCGTTCTTGATTTAGTCATTGGTACCGACTTATCACAAGCGTTGACCCTTGTCCACTTTGGGTGTCAGTGTAGGACCTCGAGGACGAATTCCTACCTGACTTGAGAGACATATTTTATTCGTATGTCTCCGATCATTTCCTTCTAGGGTATGATTATTGTTTGTGCTCTTACTTAATTATTCGTGCTTTCTTAAACTATTCATGTGCCATGTGTTGTTTGATAATTGTGCTTGCTATATGTCATGAGTGTATTTCGTGATCTGAGAGTGCGCTCGACTAGCCTTATCGAAATTCCGAGGACGGAATTTTTTCTAAGGAGGGTAGAGATATCACTCTCCATTCCCGGAATACGTAATTTTTTTATTTTTCATGTATATGGTATCTGGCACCTGTATCTTGATTGTATGTATCATATATTTGTAACTGGCCATGGCATAGAACAGTATCTTGTCGCGGATTAGTGTGCCACCCCTTGTCCTTGTCTGGTTGTAGGTGTGGTTCACTGTTTCGATGATAGGATTTCTGAACCTTGTTGTGGTTAGAATTTTATTTAATTAATTTAATTAGTTGTATCATGTAGCAATTAACATGTCATTAGTCACATGGTTAAGAGCATGCTTAAGCTTAGGATTTCTTTGAGTCAACCCAACCCCTATATATATTCTCTTCCTCACTCTCTCTCCTCATTCACTCTTTTCATTTCTTTTCCTCCCAACCAATAGGCAAGTACATCTTGCACCAAATGGAGAGATTCTTGCATTTTTCATTTCTTGATTTTTCTTAGATATTATTTGTCTATATTGTTCTTCTTTTCATTCTCTACAAATTTAGTTCTTGGAGTTTTTGATTTTAATGGCTAGTTTGGTGTAGATCTAAGTTTCTATAACTAGGGTTTTATGGATTTTCATGGTTTTGATCTATCAAACTTGGTTGTTTTCGAAAACTAATGGTTCTATGTTATAGAGAATTCAATTTCATTCAGTTTTGGCTTTTGTTTCGCTTGATTTCGACTTCGGATGAGGAAGTTATGGCCATGGCAAGTTTTCGGAACTTTTATGGCTGAACTTGCTGTTTGCGGACGATGACCCCCATGCGCCCGGGAGGCCATGCGCCGGGAGGCCATGCGCTGTGAAGTCCCGGCAACGCATCCCATGCGCCGATTGGTACAGGAATCCCATGCGTCGATTGTGCAGGAATCCCATACGCCGATTGGTGCAGGAATCCCATGCGCCGATTGTGCAGGAATCCCATGCGCCGATTGGTGCAGGAATTCCATGCGCCGATTGTACAGGAATCCCATGCGCCGATTGTACAGGAATCCCATGTGCCGATTGTGCAGGAATCCCATGTGCCGATTGTGCAGGAATCCCATGCGCCGATTGGTACAGGAATCCCATGCGCCGATTGTGCAGGAATCCCATGCGCCGATTGTGCAGGAATTCCATGTGCCGATTGGTGCAGAAATCCCATGCGCCGATTGGTGCAGGAATCCCATGCGTCGATTGTACAGGATTTCTATGTGCCGATTGTGCAGGAATCCCATGTACCGATTGTGCAGGAATCCCATGCGCCGATTGGTACAGGAATCCCATGCGCCGATTGTACAGGAATCCCATGCGCCGATTGTGCAAGAATCCCATGCGCCGATGGTGCAGGAATTCCATGCGCCGGAATTGCTCTATTTTACTGTTTTTGCCTGTTTAAGTTGTTTTGTAGCTAGAATTTTGAAAAACTCAAAACATGAAAGTTGTAGATCTTTGTATTGGCTTCAAGGATCTTCATGTCTCACTTTAACCTGAATTCACATGTGACTTTTATGTCACGAAGGGTCCACGTGACTTCCTAACTTGACCATATTCCTGACCTGATTACCTGTATACGTGCTGGTACATGTTCTAAGTGTGTATTGAGATACAATATTAGTATGCACTGTTGTGCTATTTAATGAGTGCACTGAGGTGTGACTCTATATGCCAAGTGATCGTTCGTGTTATATGTCAATACAGGTGTACCTTCCAGTATAGTCATGGTAATTGGTCAGTAATAGTGTCGTGGTATGTTGATTGTTGTTTGAAGTATTACACTAAGCATGGATCTAGATCGGGCCGATGTAGATTCATACTTAGGGTACACGTACTATGGTACGACATATAGGAGGATGACCATGTGACCACGACATGTGATTCCATATCAAGATAGGGTTAATCTAAGAAACCCAAATTGGTAGATGCATTGGGTGGGAAGAATCCCGAGATCGTGCCATACTGGCCACCCCAGGTCCCGTCCTGACGTGTCGGGTTTGCCGCCACGTATACAGTTTCATCCGCCTATAGTGGATGACTATATCCGACTCCTACGTGCTATGTGTTATATGTTTTAGCACGGTGGCCTTACGGGGGACCGGTGCATAATCAAAGTTCTATGTGTATATGTATATTATATGGTTTGGCTAGCCCTGCTGGGTTGACACGATCTGAGGATTCCTATATATTGCATTACTGGGATAACCCAGACAAATCATAGAAAGCCGTAGGATTGATTGGCCGCTTGTAAGCTGACTTGTTTTGTGATATGTTCTCTTCTGTTAGCAACTGAGGAACATGGACTATCGTGGTGTGTGGTCCAACCCATGTCCTTGTTTGGTTGTTGGGTTGGACTATTGTGCTGCGATAGGCTATGGACCGAAGTCACGATCAGAAGCCCTTTTACCTGCCCATGGCTATAGGATATATCTTATCTCGACACAATATTGGCACCGTTTGTCCTTGTTTGGTTGTAAGGGTGTCGTATTGTCTCGATGATATGGTATAAGCCTATAACTCGTGAATCAGGTCTTATTTAACTCATTGGTTTTATCTCACTCTTTTGTGCTCCCTTGTGGTACTTGCTATTCGGGGCCTGACCCCGCTGGTTTTGTTTGGCCAGATCCCGTAGCAGCTCCAGAGGATCCAGCTTTCTACCCGAACAATGGTGCACACCAGGAGTATGGGCGCCAGGGACCATGAGTGGGTTTCTTCTTCACCGCTCTGATATCTTCTATTTTGTACTTGGCGTTTAGCCACCGGCACATGTTTAGCCGGCAGTTCTGGACACTAGTTTTCTTTACATAATTGTAATTAAATCAGACTGCAGCTGACTATAGTTATGTACTATTGACTCTCGGAACTAGCTCATCATTTTGTATAGCTAGACTCATGAATCATTTTGATGAAGCGTCGGGGACGCCTTACTACTTTGTCTTATATGATCATTATTTACTGCTTCTTATTTTGATTGATTGAGACATAGATGCTCTGTGGGACCATAGGAGACCTGATTGTAGCATGCACCCCCTTGTCTCTTGACAGCCACGATCGCCGTGTGACATTTATATACCTCATACGGTGTAGCTGGCCTAGTCCGTCTCAGTATTCCGGTACTGGGGCGTGACACTATTTGTCCCAAGGATGGCTGCCATGTAAGAACTCGGGAATCCATTCTCTTAATGCAATCGTTATTTTACTTAACTTAGTAGTCCATATGTTAATTGAAATCCCATTCCGTAGATCATGGTCATTTAGAATGAGTACTTTCGTACCGAGTACGATATGCATAACTCTACAATGATGCCCATGCGGTTAGGTTGTAGGTCTTACATAGCGTAATGAAACAATCAAACCTAGCCACGGAATAATCATGCTTTGACTGTAACATACACATGCCGCTTTTGTAGAAAATCAGTTGAAGCTTGCACATGTCCATATGCCAATATTCGGGATCGGCTAGTCGATTGCAATGGTTCAATGTTAATATGAACGTGTCTCATTCAATTTCAATAAGACGACTAGCCAGTCTCTTAGTTTCAACTAGGAACGCATGATCAATTATTCAGTCAAGGTAACAATCGATGTCAATTCGTGCCAAGGCATGAAAGTTAACTAGTATTTTAGTATGATCGAGTCTATAACTCTCAGGGTTAAGTTCTAGTCATTCTGGGTATCCATAAACCAGTCAAAATACATTGCATACTCCATACAACAATATATATTAAAATATTAACCTATCATAATTGTATCAAGTTCATGCCAAAAAGGCGTAAGGATATAATAGGAGAAATGCCATGCCGACATAAAGTAAATAAAGTATAGAGCAATAGGAACATCAAGGTTGGATTACGCCAAGGCTAATCTATACCATGACTAGTCTACGCCAAAGCTTTATGCTAAGGCCACCGGTTTACGCCAAGCTTTACGCTAGGGCTAATACGCGCGTAAAGAAAGTAACGCGTAAAGAAGTAACGTTACGTGTAAACTCGTACGCGTAAAAGAATAATATTATGCGTAAACCAAAATCGCGTAAAGGAATTACGCCAAGCCAAGGAGTACGCGTAAAGGACAAGGTTACGCATAAGACTTGTACGCGTAAAAGAATAGAGTTACGCATGAAACACTATACGCATAAAGAATAACGTTACGCGTGAGACATTGTACGCGTAAAGAGTCGAGTCACGCGTAAAGGGTCAAGTTTAGGCACGAATGAATACGCGTAAAGAGTAATATGCCAAGCCAAGTCGACTTGCGTAAACCGAATTTACGCTGACACGAATGATCATGGGCGTAGAGCTTGATATTACGCGGGCACGTATAACGTGGGCGTAAAGTTTAATGCCTACGCGAGCACGTATAACGTGAGCGTAAAACTCCTCCCGAACTCCAAATTCCATGGAACCTTCATTCCAAGCCGAAAATGGGATTTCCATGGGACAAAATGGCGTATAACACAATCTCAACAATCTGGAACGAACAAAACTTAGAAATAAGGAGGTTTGATAGATCAAAACCAATGAAATCTGAAAAAATAGTAATTTCTAGATCTACTAAAAATGAGACTTCAAAATGTAAAGTGCCAAGTTCTAAACTATCTTAGAATCACGAGAGGAAGATAAATGAACCATAAAAATGGGTTCTCATGTGGAAGCAAGATGTACTTGCCTATGGGTTTGGTAGGTGGAGAGAGTTATGAGGAAGAAGAAGAGTAAATAAGAATGAAAAGTAATGAAGAGAGAGAAAGGGTTGGGACTTTAAATGAAGATGTGGTAGGTGGAGAGTTGGGTTCGGTTCATGATGAACCATCAAAATTCGGAAACAAACCAACCCAAGCCGAACCCAAGAGCAAAAAACTAAAGCAGAAAATAAAATATCAAAAAATAATTAGCGTAAAATTAAAGGAATTAAATACAGAACAAATGCATGATAAATATTAAATAAATACATTCAAGCAGTACACGTATTAAAATACGTATTCTGAAAAAGGCGAGTGACATCGAGAAATTAGGGTTATGGTTCAGTGCTTGGAGAAGGGGGAAATAAAGAAGAATGGGGAGAGAGAAAACTCAAGCAGAGGCTCTGCTCTGTGAATGAGAGTGAATAATGAAGTTTGGAGAGAGGGAGAGAGAGAGGCTCTTTAAATAGAGCTGAGATAAAAGTGAGGGATTTTACAAAAAGAAAAAAATAGGTTTAATACCAAAAATTGGTTTTTATTACCAACTAGATTCAAAAGTTTGTTATAGGTAGTTAGAGTTCTTGGAGAACACTCTAGATTAGTTGCTAGAGTCTTTTCTTCTCAATCCCTAAATAATTAATAAACAATATTTCATTCATAAAATTATAAAGAGACTATCAGAAAAATTACTATTCCATAAAATAACTAAAAATCATATTTCTAAAATTCTAAAATACCAGGAAAATACCAAAATTTAATAATTCCAAGAAAGCAGGATTGCTGTGTGGTGAACGAGTGAAGAGAGCGAGAGAGAAAGAGAGAGAGTGTGTGTGAAGGAGAGGTTATATGTTAAGGGTTGAGTAGTGGGCCGGGTCAGAAGGCTTTGGTTTGGGCCGAGGCTGCGCTTTAAAAAAAGAAAAAAAAATCAACTGAAACAGGCCGGGTCTGTTGTTTTGGAACTGGGCTTGTGTAGGGGCCGGGCTGATGGGTTGTACTGATTGATATAGAATTAGAAAAAAATCATAAATAAAAGAAGAAACAGTACCAGTAACAGTGTATTGGGCTAGGCTCTGGTTTGGACAAGCCGAGTAGAGTTTAGTCTGGTTTATTATTGATGTTATTATTCTGTGCTAAATTCATGTTATTTATTAGCATTTCTATTATTACTAATAATTATTATTAAACCATTTTTTGTTAATTATTGATCAATATTAGTAATATTATCAAAAAGAAAATTTGTAAGATTTGTTATGTATATTTTGTTATTGTAATTAGATAATATCCTAACTATCATGTATTTCTAAATAAATAGGTTAAGATACTTCAAATATCTATTGTATATATTGGTTATAAATTATATAGAATATGTATATAGTTAGTAGTATCATAATAGTGTATAATAGCTAGCTAGTGTCATTTATTTAGAATCTAACCAAACTTCCAATTTATTCTAGGAGGACCTAGAGATTTCTATATTCCTATTACCGACCTTCTAGAGCAAGGCAAATACTTATATGATTTTGATTCATTTACTTTATGCCATGGTCTTTTTATATTAGACACATGGATACATGATTTGGTCTATTGTTCTAGTTCACGATCATTTACTTATATCTGGAGAAGGGAAAATACTAAGAATATGTGATTAAACCCAACTTAGGATTCATATTGATAGCTTAATCGTACACCTATGCACGTGTGATTAAGCCGTACCATTTACTTGCCCTTATTCATGATCTTTATCCAGCCGGTCACATATTTTAGTATATATTTCAAATTCACATGTCATTATCTATTGATTACATGTTTCAGTCTGTTAGATTATGCATTTACAGTTCATGTTCATTTTGTTACATTGTTCCTTTACTTGTTTATATGTTGTACTTGTTTCATTATTATAGATTGTACTTTGCTCCACTTCTGACTGGATATATTACAGGTGAGCTTGAGGCTATATGTTCTACCTTATATGGGCAGGAGCCCGAGGTCTTAGTTGAGCAGGACGACACCACGACTCAGGACTTAGGAGTTGCAGAGATCTAGCTTTAGTTTCATTTTTTAGATTTGTCTAGTGACTTTACTTTTGGATATTGTATTGTGAGGGTACTTGTGGATGTAGACTAACACCTTTATTTCTGTCTCCGGATTTGTCTCCGGTTTAGTTGTAAAAGGTGTAATAATTACTAGACATGTGGTGGTGTATTGTGATGAACTCTGGGACATACTAGATGCTATGATGTGGATTTTATCATATCTTGTGAACTCTTTAGATACTTAGTACAGCTTACTACATTGAGTCTACGACGTAGGCTGGGCGTGTTCAACTCGTATCTGATTATTCGGAAGCGGGTCGTGACATGATGACTGGTCGAATGGCTCGAACCCTGAGTGGTGTATGGATCGTCTCGAAAATTGTTCGAGCGAAATTAAGAATTTAGGGGTAGCAACGAGTATATCAGCAAACGATGTGATCGCGCAAAGCCTTAGAATGAGT
This sequence comes from Iris pallida, assembly GCA_029216955.1. Classification (NCBI taxonomy): domain Eukaryota; kingdom Viridiplantae; phylum Streptophyta; class Magnoliopsida; order Asparagales; family Iridaceae; genus Iris; species Iris pallida. Next base: position 30,961,673 of record JANAVB010042420.1, read on the forward strand.
AACACTTAGTTGGTCGTGATTTCGAGGTCTCAAACGGGATGTCGTTCGGATAATTTGTGAATGTGTAGTGTGAATTGAAAACGATATTGAATAAGGATTCAGAATGATGAAATAAATTGATGTCTTGATCGAGAAAACTTAGTGGATCGTACGTGCGATTTCGAATTTAGTCGAATGGATTGAAACTTGAGTTAAGGTAAAATACTCGTAGATGAGATCGAAGATAGCTCAATCGATCGATAACGCGATTGGAGGAAAGCGCGCATGGAAACTGGATTGAGTAGGATATCGTTCGGTAGAATTTAGCTTGAATACGGATGTTGTGATTTGAATGAGTTGATACGACATTAACGCTTGGAAGATAGCACGATTAATACAAGTTAAAAAAATTTATGGTTCGATTACTTGAGTTGTGCAATAAGAAATGGAACTTGAGTTTTGGACATGCGATCTTGAATCTAGTTCAGAAGATAGTACTCGTCTAAAATGCAGAATGAGTTATGCAAGGTAATTATTATGTAAACATGACTTGAAGAAATGAGAAAATGTCCAAGAATGAATTGATATATTATTTGGACGAAAATGAAAGTGTCTTGATTATTTTGATGATAACCACAACGTTGACGTTCTTGTCTTGTGCGAGCGCAACTCCAACCTCGCACATGCGTCACGCCGGATTAGGGCGATCATTCTGCGGGAGCGCTAGCATGGTGATTCATGTCCAGCGGGGTGATCGAACTTACGGGAGATCAGGACATGGCAATTGGATTATGTTGACTTATGGTTTGATGCGAAAGTGAATCTGAGGATTGTTTGAACTTGTGATTGACGATAAAGTAAGTTTAATGATTGAGTATATCCAATGTGTGTATCGAGAATGAATTAGTCTAGACTACAAGCAAGAGTTACGCCCCGATGAGGACGATTATCCTGCGGAAGCGTTGGCACGGTGATTTCATGTCCAGCGTGGATAATCGAACTTGCGGGAGATTGTGACGTGGCATATTGTTATGCTAGACGACCTTGTGATCGAATACGTGAATTGTGTTAAATGACTTAGGAAATATGGTATGAGAATTATGGTTTAGTGAAAAATCGTGTCATGGTGTACTTGACTTGGATAGGATGGATAGGTGAATTATATCGAACATGTTTGAAGAGATAGACTATGTGAATTGCTAATTGGACGTGCGATATTGATATGCCTATGTTTTGGTTGAGCAAAACTTACCGTAAGATGGCTTTGCTGAACGGACTCGGACCCCGTACGACGAATGTCTTGATGTGAATAGGATGATCACGACTCGATATTTAGAAATCTGAGTGAAGCGAGCTTGGGTAGAATATCCTGTACGCTGCTGTTGCTGCTTTTCCGCAGCTACTAGCCGCTGCTCGTGCCGCCGCCCTCGCCCACGTCGCACCGCTGCTCGTACCTCTCCCTCCCACGTCGTGCCGCTGCTCGCCTCTGCCGCGCTCACCCCCACCACTGCTCATCCACGTCGCGCTCACCCCAGTTGTGCTCCCCCCGCTGCTAGCTGTCACCGTTGTTGTTGCTACCATCGCGCACGGCTCCGCCCCCGCTGCTGTCGACGCCGGCGGAGAAAGAGGGGAGAGCAGAAAAGGGGGGAAGGAGAGAGCGTGACGGGGAGGCGCAGGCGCACGGTGAGAGAGGGGGAGCGGCGGGGGGTCTCGGGGTAGAAGACAACAGGAAGATAGATGTTTTGTCAAAAGTTTTGGATCATAGGAGTTGGCCGTCCGTCATAGACGATTTTGGTCAAAGAGCAGAAGATTTCTTACATTATTTAAAACAGTGGAATATACCTTGAAATGTGGTAAACAAAGTGTGGTGGGGTGGGAGTCGAAATTTTTCTCTATTTTATTTTGATGTTTCCAACTACATTATAAGGCCTCGTTTGGTTCGCGAAATCTCCGGGTTGGAAAAGGAAAGTAATTATTTTCCTATGTTTGGGTGTCAAAGGAATTGAGGAGGAAAGGAAAGTGATTCCCAATGGAAGAAAAATTAGGGAGAAAATTGATTCTATCAATCCAAGTAAGAAATCACTTTTCCACATTGAAGTAATCACTTTCATTTCCAAATTCTTTGATATTTCCAAACATCGAAAATAAAAAACAATAAAAAATAAAATTTTCAAAGGAAAAGAAATGACAAATATTTGATGTCTTTCCCTTCCATTCCGCGAAGTCGCGAACCAAACGAGGCCTTAATAGTAGAAAAAGAAGAATTAGGGGTTATCCCCCATTTGTTCCTCTCTCCTCTTCTCCAGCTCCAGCGGCTCCGGCAACAATGGCGATAGACGACTCCATCAAGCTCGAGCTCTTCCTGTCCCTCGGATTGGACAAACGGACGGCCGAGAACGCCCTAGTCAACCCCAAGGTCACCGCCAACCTCACCGCAGTCATCCAAGAGGTCCGGTACAAATTTTCCACAATTTTTGTTCTTCTTCTTCTTCTTCTTCTTCTTCTTCTTCTTCTTCTTCTTCTTGTCGTGTTATTCATTTGTTCGTACGAATTCCGCAGGCCGAGATCCCTAATGGATGCAGCAAAACTGTAGGGAATCTTCTCTACACGGTACTGTTCTCTCTCGCGAACGCGATTTATTGATTTTTGTTTTTTTGGTTGGGGGGGGTGGTGTTGATCTGAATGTTTTGGTGTGAAAGGTCGCTACGAAGCATCCCGGCAACGCGTTGGTCCACCGGCCGTTTCTGCTCCGGTTCATTGTCTCGTCGAAGGTATTTCTATTTTTGTTACGTTTTGATCGCTGGATTCGCCGGGGAAGTTTTAGGGTTTCCGCGTGTCTGATTGGTGTGTCGAGTTTTCCAGATAAAGAACTCTGCGCAATTGGATGCGGCGTTCGCGTTCCTTTCCAATGTCGGTCCGGAGAGCTTCTGCGAGAGCCAGTTCGAAGAAGCATGCGGCGTTGGTATGCGTTTTTTTTGTTTATGATGACATTATGTAAGGAAATCAGTTCGAATGTTTATCGTCATAGGTTCAATGGTAGAGAAATCGATCTTACTGTAGAAATCACCCTAAAGTCTGGTGCCGTGTTGTATCGGACACAATACAGACACCATAGGTGCAAGTGTTTGTTTTATGGCATGTCGTGTTCGTATGGGTCCTGTGTTTTTGGGACTAACGATATTATACTATTGTTGTTTCTACGTGGACAGAACAATGCATATGTGTAAGTGGCAATTAGGCACACTATTATCTGTTGATTCCATTGGTCTCTTGATGAGCACTTATCGATATTGATCGATCTCTTGTATGGATCCTTCTTACAAGGAGAAAGATGCAATCTTTTTGCTAGCAAAGGAGAACTCTAGCTCCAAAGGGAAACCAGCAATATCAGGACTCCCACTAATCATTGCTTTCTCAAACACAAAGGATTCGTACACTTCAATCTACAGCATTACATGAGAGTCAATAAAGCATTTTTTGCATTTTTTAATCCCTCCTGGAGCCCTTGGATATTCATTAGTACTTCAGTATCGACAATGTTGTTATACCCAGCTGACACATAACCTCTATGCTCATTATGGTTGATATAATTATAACCTACTCTGCCAAAGCATGACATCATCAATAATTCGAGCCAATCTGGTTCCTTAAGTTCTGGCAAAAGCCTAGTTAGCTCTTCTATTTCCTTTTAGCGCTCGTCAAGTTAAGGATAACCTACTTTGTCTCAGGTCAAGGAGTTGAAACATCTCCAATGTTTCTGCCACATTTCTTCTAAATACGTGGCCCTCTTCTTGGCAACATCACTCACGGTCCAAGCAACATTTTGCATGACAAACTTCTTTTTGACCCTTCAGCAAGCTGCCGTATGCTCTAACCTAGACTAGTTCTAGAAGCTACACGACACGATTTTTAAAGCACATATTCGCCTCTTCAAATGTCTGAGCATTGTTTTGAACTTTTGCATTCCGTATCGAATATTCATTGTCTATCGTGAATCGCATACTGGGTATCCTAATGAAGAGAAGGACTTTTAAGAAAGCCTAACCATACAAAATAGTTTGGTGTTGAGAACCATTTCTTCTTATTACAAGAGAGCAAAGGGATAGTGGATAGAGAATCCTGACATTATAATGGTTGGATCCAGAAGTTAAACGGAGGGAACTTTCTAACTGAATTAAAATTATTTATGGAAAGTTGTCATATAAACAATTCAAATACTATAACTGATATTTTGGACGTTTACTCCAGGAGATGTTAACAGTAATAAGAGTGTGTTAAATGAATCTTTGAGGTTACGGAACCCAAGGAATTCAACTTTAGCTGAAGAGATACTGGAAAGTTCTTTAGTGCCTGTTTTCAATTGAGATATAGGAATTGAAAATCCTATATTCTTCAAGATGCATATTGAACAAAATTTTGCAGTTCCCTGGCATTTCCCTTTGGTTTATATCATAAGAATTCTATTAAATTGTATAATCAGGTTTGTATTTGGATATAAACTTGAATAATGTCCTATGACCTATTGCGACTTATTAGGACCCAAGGCTGTATTATGCTATGCAGTTAAAAACCGTTATATATCGGTTATTTAACCGAAATATAACGGTATCGGTTCGAAACCGATTTTTTTGGGAAAAAAATGGGTCAAATATTGGTACCAATATTATCGGCTGATATAACCGATATATACTGATATATCTGTTTTGAAAAAAATCGATATACCACAGTTAGGTTTAGTTAAAATACAAAGGGGTGCGGGAGAGAAAAAAATCCGATATATCACAGTTAGGTTTAGTTAAATCACTGATATATCGGTTTTGAGGCTAATGATGATTAATAGATGATGAAACTTGAAAGTTGAATTGAGATCTTTTTGTTTTCATATTAGTTGTACCGTTTTGAAGTGGTACTTTTTATATTGTAATGTTGGTTTGGGTATGAATCTTTTAGTTTTAATGCTTTAAGAAACTCTTCTTGCATATTTTATAATAGATAACTATTAAGTGTCACGCCCCGCTCCCGTAGGAGCGATCGTCCTCGCTAAAGCGTGATGCCGCACGGGCCTAGGTTGCGTCCGTGCAAGGCTAAGTCCAGAAACAGCCGATTTGAGCTAGGCCACAGAGTCGCACAGAGTGTCCCCATTTGCAGCGGAAAGTAAATGAACACAAGTTGAAGTGAATTCAAACTCTTTATTGATTTTCAAGAAGTTTACAAGCGGCGTTAGGCCGAGTTTACAAGTCTCTCAAGCTCTTTCTCTCTGAAACATAAAGGCGTGCCAAGTGGCTTACAAGATGGAATGATTTATGGCGATGTTTCGATAAATTATGTCCTGTATATGGTGCTTCAGCTCCTTGCAACGCTCCAAGGCTCCAGAGATAGCTCCGCGGCTTAGCACGTTCGAGGAAAGCTCTGCACCCGACGACGTCTCCTGCATCTTGCAAGCAAACTATGGGGTTATCAGTACATTGTTATGCACTGGTGGGGAGGCTAGCTCGTCCACAATGCTATCATTACCAAACACGTTCTATTTACTTTTGTGCATCGTCTATCATTCATTGTCTTTCTAATCTTACCTTAGGATCAGTTTTATGGCATATTTCATAACCTATCTCGTGTTACCAATTTCAAGTGTTAGCATGGAAATACATGCTCGACTTACCCATACTTACCGTCCGGTCTTTCCTGTCCAAAGTAAACCAAGTTAGTCAACAATTCATATATAACAACTTAACGTAATTCACGTAAACATTCAGTGTCAAGGACGTGTCCCTGTCTCAGATTCTATGACGTGTTCCCACTTACGAAGATACGTTATGTCAACGCCTCGTTCCGATGATCATTCTCCCTCGGATATTCCTACCTACTCAACCGGTCAGTTGTGTTACGCTCGAAAAGTTTTGTTCCAACGTCCATGTTTACTCAACTATTCAATTGTTTAGTTAACTTAGACTACTTTGTTTCAATGCAAGGACTTGCACGTGGATTGCCACCAGCAAGCCCACTTAATCTATATGCACCGGTCGCTGGCATAACAAGCTATTTTGGACATGTTCCCCTTGATATTCTCACCTATCATAGCGTGATGGCTGGTACACCTTGATAGTCTTTTGAAATACCCGGTCTTACGTCTCCTGTGTGTCCGAGCCCACACACAGGCCGGCACCGTAAGCCATGATTTCGTCTAGGTCGGCCACGATGTCTCCGATTGTTGCCTTGGAATCCCTTATTTCTCCTCTTCCCTCCGTATACGAGTGGGTTGTCCGCGACCATTTCGTATTGTCTTGTCATTTTAACTTAACGGCTGTCTCTGAGCCATAGGCTGTCTGTGAGCCATAATGCGTTATCGACCAGGTTGGTGGCGGCGTTCGTGCAGCGCGGGTAGCGAGTCCCGATGCACGTTCCTGTCATACCTGTCGCTAACCATTCCTTTCTTTCTTATCTTTTATTCACTCTTTCTTTTCTTTCTTTCACTTGTTCGTTCGTTCATTGTTTCATTCACGTATTCATTCATTCATTCATTCGTTGATTCATTCATATCACTTATTCGTTTATTCGTTCATTCATACATTATGCAACTCCCTGTGCGGGAGTTGCCTTGGCGACCCATCGGTCCCGAAGTCTTCCAATGTTGCTATACTCTACTCGGAACGACTATGTCGATAGTCTTTCCATTTCATTGTTGTAAACCATTCATTGCTTCATTGTTGAACGCATAAAGAACTTGAAAATGTAAACTTGTGCCTTGGCACGAGCGTGGAGTGCGGTGCGAGAGTTCCTATATTTTTCGAGTTCTTTTCCATGTTCTAAACAAGCATACAAGATGAGATTATTCCCTTAGCTAGGTGCGTTGAGTCATTTATTAGCATGCACGGTGTTATCGTCTAGCGATTCTAGCAATGGTGTCCGTATTATTAAGTGTCTAGGCTAAGCAAAGACGGGTTCATCGGAGCCACCCACCTTAGCGATGTTCGCATCGGCCGAGCGATACTCCGAGCGCGCCTTTGAAAGTCTAAGTCTTGATTCATCTTTGACGGACCAATGTAGGTCTTGTATCGATTCGCATTGATACTTCATCAGGTCGACACAACTCTTCGAGTCGACGGCTCATTTGAGTCGTTGCACTTGCCGTTTGAATCGGCGTTCCGCTAGGACGGAGTGGGTCGTTACATAATACACCACTCAAAACAAGTCTCGTCCTCGAGACTTCCTGAGTGCGGGTCATCCTACCGTTCCTTAACTCACGTCGTGTACGTATCTTAGACAATTCCTATCGAATGGATTTATCGTTCGATGGCATCGAACTACACTCGGTACCTTTCTAAGTTCCGTGTCACATACGTTTGGTCAATTTTATTGAATGACTGTTCACTCATTTTAGACTTGATGGTACTTATTTAATCGTCGTGTTTCTTCAACTTGGTTGCTATTTTGTCGTGTCATGGGACTGTAATGGTCGCACGAGGTGCGTTGTAATTCATCAAACGCGAGGGACGTAGGTTGAGACTAACTCACTCATTCGTTCATGCGCATCTCAACATCCACTCGCAGCTGCATTCGAGTTCATCATATCGTTGAGTTTGGATCGTGCACATATTCAAGGCGTCCCCTGGATACGTACATTTCAACCAAGCTTAGCGATTAGCGAAGTCGGACAAGCTACTCGTGATAGTTTCGATTTGCCGATCGTTTTACTAACTTCGATTAAATCGAACTCATGTGCATCTCACTATCGTTTATCTCGGTCCTCGAGCTGATCTGAATCGTTTCTCAATCGTTCTTGTCTACGAAATCAATACGATTTCTTCTTAGCGGAGTCGACCAAGTCTAAGTAATTCTTGTCCGATTCGAGACTAAGTATTGCACTATCATCGAGTACGTCTTCCTATCAATGATTCAATTCGTTATCCCAACTTTACTTGTGCAACATCAATTTCATTCATTCACTTTATTTGGGGCCGGTATTATTATCGTTAACGCACATTCCTAGTTCCACGTCCTAACTCTAAGTCTTGTTGTCCCAAGTCTATCGTCCGTCCAGACGATACTGTAAATGTCAGCCACACAGGTTCAATTTCTCGGCATAGGGTCGTCCACCTATCCGCTAGGTCATCTCACAAGGTCATAGTTACAAGTGGTTCATCGTACAAGGTTATTGCACGACGCTCGTCCCAAATCCTATGGTCAAACCGTTTGTTCGTTTGTACGGGGTTTTCTACCCAAACTTGTTTCACTCAAATTTCTAAACATCAAGCAACGTTCACCCTATTCACATCAAGACCTTCTCCGCTCCAAGTTCGAGCACGTTTAGGAAAGTCATCCTACGATAGGTTGTCCTCAATTAAATCCTCGACATGTTAATATCGTGCGTCCACACTAGCAATTATCGTAGTCTATTTCTTCAAGTATGTTTGATACAATTCACCTATCCATCCTATCCAATTCACATAGTCGATCACAAGGTCGTCTAGCCTTGCAATATGTCGTGTCCTGATCTCACGCAAGTCTGATTATCCACGGCGGACATGAATCACCATGTCAACATTCCCGCGGAATAATCGTCCTCATCGGGACGTAACTCTTGCGTTGAGTCTAGACTTACTCATTTTCGATACGCAAATTGGGTCTACTCAATCCTAAACTTTACTTAGTCGTCCATCATAAGTCCGATCAATCCTCAAATTCGTCTTCGCTTCAAACCACAAGTCGTAGCAATCAAAATTGCCATGTCATGATATTTTGAGTTCGATCATTCCCGCTGGACATGAATTACCATGCCAACGCTCACGCGGAACGATCGTCCCAAATCCGACGTGACGCATGTGCGAGGCTGGAGTTGCGGTCGCGCAAGACAAGATCGTTGTCGTTGTGGTTATCACCGAACAGTCAATTCACTTCCCTTCTTCATCCAAACATTCCTTTCTATCAAAATCTCCAACATAGCATCCTTTTGAAATAATAACTTCTAACACGATCATCATTCATCGAATCGGAGTACCTCCGAGTTATCGTACATCGATCTTTGATACGCCTCAATACCATCGATGATGTACATAACCTGACGATCTTCCTTTTGCAACGAATTCTGAGTCGTGCAACTTAATTCCTCAATTCGCATTGTCTCATGCTAACTCGTCCTTGAGCAACATCTATTCCAATCCTTAGTCATTCTCGTATCTTCAAACCAACATTTTTTTTTCCTTGCACGCTATCTTCCAATCGTGCTATCTTCGATCTCGTCTATGAGTATTTCACCTTAACTCAAGGTTCAATCTAGTCGACTATTTGAAATCGCACGTACGATCTTCTACGTTTCCTCGACCAAAACATTCATTTATTTTATCGTTTCGAATCTCCATTCAATCGTTTCAAAATTTGCACTACGCATTCTTAATTCGTCCGAACAATATCTCGTTTGAGACTCTCGAAGTCGCAACCAAATAAGCGTTACTCGTTCTAAGGCTTTGCACGATATCATCGCTTGCCGACATACTCGTACTATCCGTAAATCTTTTAGTCTCGCTCGAACAATTTCTATAACGTCCATACACCACTCAGGGTTCGAGCCACTCGACTAGTCGTCGACACTCACTCTTATTCTTCTTCGAACCTATCACATACACCACTCGGGGTCAAGTCATTCTACAAATCCTCAAAAGGTTATTCGACTCACAATCGACATGTTCAATTGTGCGTTCGCTCGTTCCTCAAAGTCTAAGAACCATTTTCCGTGTTCGCTTTAGCGTTGGTCAAGTAACGTTTCTATCGACATACGTTCTAAGTCTCACTTATTCTCGTTCGAGCGATAGTCGATCTCGTTCGCAAACTCGTTCGCACCAAAAGGTCTAGGTGCGCGATACTCGACACAACTTAGCCAAAGGCTGTGTGCATAACCATCCCGCTCGAACTATACTTTGGTCTCGTGTACTCGTTCGCTATTGTCAGTGTAAGGTTATTCAAGCATGCACTGCGTTTGCTAACTTTTAGCATTGATTCCTTCCAACTCAAGTCCGTCGTGGTTTGGCACAAAGGCCTTCGCCTATCGATCCCGTTCAACCGAGTACTCGTACGAGCTTTTGAAAATATTAGACTTATTGTATGGAACATCCCAAGGCACAACGAGAGAGAGCGTATACTTCTTTTGTTTCCAAACGAGCTTTCAAAACTGAGAAAATCGAAATAAAGTCCAAGGACATAAAGCTGTGCTCTGATACCAATCTGTCATGTCCCGCTCCCGTAGGAGCGATCGTCCTCGCTAAGGCGTGATGCCGCACGGACCTAGGTTGCGCCCGTGCAAGGCTAAGTCCAGAAACGGCCGATTTGAGCTAGGCCACAGAGTCGCACAGAGTGTCCCCATTTGCAGCGGAAAGTAAATGAACACAAGTTGAAGTGAATTCAAACTCTTTATTGATTTTCAAGAAGTTTACAAGCGGCGCTAGGCCGAGTTTACAAGTCTCTCAAGCTCTTTCTCTTTGAAACATAAAGGCGTGCCAAGTGGCTTACAAGATGGAATGATTCATGGCGATGTTCCGATATATTATGTCCTGTATATGGTGCTTCAGCTCCTTGCAACGCTCCAAGGCTCCAGAGATAGCTCCGTGCCTTAGCACGTTCGAGGAAAGCTCTGCACCCGACGACGTCTCCTGCATCCTGCAAGCAAACTGTGGGGTTATCAGTACATTGTTATGCACTGGTGGGGAGGCTAGCTCGCCCACAATGCTATCATTACCAAACACGTTCTATTTACTTTTGTGCACCGTCTATCATTCATTGTCTTTCTAATCTTGCCTTAGGATCAGTTTCATGGCATATTTCATAACCTATCTCGTGTTACCAATTTCAAGTGTTAGCATGGAAATACATGCTCGACTTACCCATACTTACCGTCCGGTCTTCCCTGTCCAAAGTAAAACCAAGTTAGTCAACAATTCATATATAACAACTTAACGTAATTCACGTAAACATTCAGTGTCAAGGGTGTGTCCCTGCTTCAGATTCTACGACGTGTTCCCACTTACGAAGATACGTTATGTCAATGCCTCGTTTCGATGATCATTCTCCCTCGGATATTCCTACCTACTCAACTGGTCAGTTGTGTTACGCTCGAAAAGTTTTGTTCCAACGTCCATGTTCACTCAACTATTCAATTGTTTAGTTAACTTAGACTACTTTGTTTCAATGCAAGAACTTGCACGTGGATTGCCATCAGTAAGCCCACTTAATCTATATGCACCGGTCGCTGGCATAACAAGCCATTTTGGACATGTTCTCCTTGGTATTCTCACCTATCATAGCGTGATGGCTGGTACACATTGATAGTCTTTTGAAATACCCAGTCTTACGTCTCCTGTGTGTCCGAGCCCACATACAGGCCGGCACCGTAAGCCATGATTCCGCCTAGGCCGGCCACGATGTCTCCGATCGTTGCCTTGGAATTCCTTATTTCTCCTCTTCCTCCCGTATACGAGTGGGTTGTCCGCGACCATTTCGTATTGTCTTGTCATTTTAACTTAACGGCTGTCTCTGAGCCATAGGCTGTCTGTGAGCCATAATGCGTTATCGACCAGGTTGGCGGCGGCGTCCGTGCAGCGTGGGTAGTGAGCCCCGATGCACGTCCCGTCATACCTGTCGCTAACCATTCCTTTCTTTCTTATCTTTTATTCACTCTTTCTTTTCTTTCTTTCACTTGTTCGTTCGTTCATTGATTCATTCACGTATTCATTCATTCATTCGTTGATTCATTCATATCACTTATTCGTTCATTCGTTCATTCATACATTATGCAACTCCTTGTGCGGGAGTCGCCTTGGCGGCCCATCGGTCCCGAAGTCTTCCAATGTTGCTATACTCTACTCGGAACGACTATGTCGATAGTCTTCCGTTTCATTGTTGTAAACCATTCATTGCTTCATTGTTAAACGCATAAAGAACTTGAAAATGTAAACTTGTGCCTTGGCACGAGCGTGGAGTGCCGTGCGAGAGTTCCTATATTTTTTGAGTTCTTTTCCATGTTCTAAACAAGCATACAAGATGAGATTATTCCCCTAGCTAGGTGCGTTGAGTCATTTATTAGCATGCGCGGTGTTATCGCCTAGCGATTCTAGCAATGGTGTCCGTATTATTAAGTGTCTAGGCTAAGCAAAGACGGGTTCATCAGAGCCACCCACCTTAGCGATGTTCGCATCGGCCGAGCGATACTCCGAGCGCGCCTTTGAAAGTCTTGATTCATCTTTGACGGGTCAATGTAGGTCTTGCATCGATTCGCATCGATACTTCATCAGGTCGACCCAACTCTTCGAGTCGACGGCTCATTTGAGTCGTTGCATTTGCCGTTTGAATCGGCGTTCCGCTAGGACGGAGCGGGTCGTTACATAAAGTGTGTTGTACATATATAAAAATTGTGTTAAAAATGCAAACCGATATTTACCGTTATTAATCCGATATATCGGTGATATATCAATAACTCTACTTGACCATTATCATGAAAAAACTGCATAGGTAATATGATTGTTTATGCTGAATCCATATCCAAGTCTTTTGGTACACAGCCACAAACATACTAGCGGCCATAGTTGCTATATTATTAATTCATAGTATCGCCTTAAGTTAAGTCTATGGAAGTGACTGCCCCACATCATATAAAATGAGTGTTTGTGTGTATGGTGTTGAGAACTAACTCCAGTCTTCATGCAAGGTCGTTAAAGTATTGGAATTTCCTTCTGCATTATTGCTTGGAATACTATAATCTTTTGAATTTTGTTTTTGTTTCTAGTTTATAATTGTCAATTGCCATGGTATGCAGGAGTTGAAGTTTCTTTGGATGAAATTCAGTCTATTGTGACATCCGTTTTGGACGAAAATATGGATGCCATTTTGGAACAGCGCTATCATATAAATGGTTAGGAATTCTTTTCCTCGACTTTAGTTTAACTAGTGATTCTAATCAATGTTATTGACTTGATTCACTGCTTTTGTATCATTTTCATTTTTGTGTACATTTTACCTATAAATAGACACAAGTTCATGTCAATGTTGAGTTGTATTTGTGTCCTTGCAACATAGGTTGAAACAAATGTTGTTTGTTACACATCTATTGCTGATAACTTTCAAATAATAGTTAGCACGCTCACATTTTATTATCAGTTATACAGCAGGTTGTGTTGTGGAAATAGCCTGTCCCCTTTAAAATTGAGCTGTTTTTTATAGAAGTTTAATTCAGTACTTCACACAACTGTTATTCAAAATTTGTTATTATTTAGGTAGGTAAGTTTCAGAAGTTATCAGGATAGTCTTTTCATATCTGAGCTGTCATGAACGCGGAGTGAAAAACTGTGAGATCATAGAAGTTGGACCAAATAATTATGTCATCATTTGGCCATTCCTAACCTCAGCAGGTTACTTGTCTGACAAGCTGCATCGATGTGTCAAATGCACACATTTGCACTTACATAAGCTTGCATTTAACAACTGTTGCGTTCACACGGTTTGTTTTGAAGAATGCAGATACGTGTACTCAATGTGTCATGAAATCATGAATAACAATTACTCACTGGTGAATCCAAAGGTTAGTGGGTCTTATTCCTGCAAATGAGACTAGGGCCAATTTATGCCAATTAGAATACAACCAGTTCTTACCAGTTAAAATGAGTGAAATCATTATGCTTCTGACAAGATCCTGTTACCAGTGAAAATGAGTGAATTCATTATACTTCTGACAAGATCCTGCAACATGAGCCTACATTGTAAAGTCTATTCTGTATTTTAAGTAATTTAGTTGATCTCTAGATGTCCTTCCTTTAGCTATTGCAAATTGATTATCGATTCATTCTAGGCTTGCTGATTTGCTTGTTTCTTCTTTTGTCTAATTTAGAGTACAGACAAATAACCAGCAATAAACAGTTTGGTGCTACATTTCTCGTTCTCCTGCTTTTGCTTCTTAAAACTTATATTCTGTAAGATCTCTTAAGGTATTGCTTTCATCAATTTCTATTAGTGTGTTGTCATCCAGGACACTTTTTTTGATAAAAATATACCCAAATTAGTGAATTACAGTTCACGGAGATCCTTAACTTGAAGGAGAGGTGAGCATATTTTTGTCAACGTTCTAGAAAGCGGAAGTGTAGTGTACGTGTGGACGAAGCGCTTAACCCGTATGAAAGGAGGGAGTGTAAGTTTCACAATAAAAAGTGCAGGCATCATGCATTTTTTGTTTGTTTGTCAAATTTGAAAAAGATCAATGTACACAATACCAACGGGCACAAAATAACAGCGATATCCAAAAATAGAAGTGTTATTCTCTAAAGACTAAGCTTTCAACAGGTCTCTAGGGCTACAATCTAGCGGAGCTGAGTCGAGCTTGCATGTTCAAGCTCGATTTGTCGATGGACAAAAATTGCTGAGCCAAGATCGAAACTGAGCTAGGGTTTGAAAACTGTGTTCAAGATGAAGCTTGCATAAGCTAGAACTCGTCTCGCTAGCAGCTTGAGCTCGACCTCAAGTTGAGCACGATATTGTACATGCAATATAGAGAAAAAGTAAACCCATTAGGCCGTGGACTGGGCTTGTTTATGGACACTAGGATTGGCAATTTTAGTTTTGGTCTGCAGGTTGGGTTGCTTTCTCTTTAAAAATAAGCATACAAAACTTGACCAATCGAGTCATAATATACTCATTGAGCTTCAAGTGTCGAGCTTGTTTCTGAGTCACGAGCCGTGATTCATATGTCCAAGCTTGTATCCTTAAGGAAAGGAAATTGAGCTCATTTGCATGTTCAATCTTTGGCTCCAATGGCTCGTTAATACCAAGGTTTGCAGTGTCGGCCGATACCGGTACGTGTTGCCGAATCATATTGTTTTGTTTTGGCATGTCCATTTTGATACCCCCACTGACGCTAATCGATACCAAAATCGTGGCTCTCTTTTATGGTGATTTAGCAAGGAATAAATGAAAAGAAAAGGAGAGAAGTCAGAAAAAAACCATGCAGGCAAAATGATTCAATCATTCCAAAGATGAATATGCTACAAGGTGTCAATATAATTCATTGACACAATGTAACCGTTACCATTTTTGAAAGTTGTATACTATAAATTCACAATGTTTTATACATTCTAATATTATCCCATTCAAAACTATATTGTGGGGGTACTTTGTCTAAAAGAAAGTAAAATGAACAATAATATTTAACAAATAATACATAATATTATGGCTAAATGTATCAAACATTTTTGTAGCTTTTTAGATAACTTCTTATTGGTTTTTTGTTTTCCAAAATCAAGAACTCCGAAACTCCGATCCGAAACCACCAATACCGATACTCATAAGGCTCCGAACTGATTCTGCGAAACTTGGTTAATACAGTCGAGTCGAGATTTATTGTGATGTCTCTGTTCATTTGCAGCCCTATAAGTCTCATATGCACAAAGATACAAATTAGAGGTAGATGCCATTACGGTGGTGGATGGAGGTGACAATTGGTAGTAAACAGTTGGAGGAAATGAATGGGGAATCTTTTTTGACTTTTTTGAGATAAAAGAAAACAATGGCAAAATGATAGTGAAGCATAGGTGTGGTGTGAAATGCAACGCAGAAAATTCTTAAATATTTTTTCCCAGATAGTATGAGCTTTATGTGATAACATTTTCCCCTATACTATGCAAGCAATTGCAATGGCTGCATTTCAAACTGCAGTGAAGTAAGTTCTGGGCTCTATTTAGCTTTTTAATACAGAAATGATATTGTTGTCTTTTAGTTTGTTTATTGTTTGTCAGTAGTACACTTTGAGGAAACCCTTGAAAACAAACATCTTAGATTGTACCATGAAAATAAACATTTATTTAGATTGTACCTAGTGCCTCCCGTATGTACTTGCAGTATGTTTGAGATCATATAGACTGAAACTTGGCCCAACTTGATGACCCAGAATCCAACATAGATCTAAAGCATACAACATTACTTCTAAGACGAGTGAACAAATGAGTTAAATCATTTTAATTGAAGTACTTGAGTTTATCTGTCCCTAACTAACACACATCTAAGAAGGACATTTGGTCTTGGAGATTAGTTTTTGGAAGTGTTTAATGTAACTGAGCAGACATTGACTTGGTGATGACTGAGAATGACTTAATTCTCTGTATCGAAGATTGGCGGGGTACTAAAATGATTGGGTAGGTATAGGTGAGTGAAAATTTGACCTGTTAGTTTTTGCAAGTGTTTAATGTAACTGAGCAGAAATTGACTTGGTGATGACTGAGAATGACTTAAGTCTCTGTATCCAAGATTGGCGGGGTACTAAAATGATTGGGTAGGTATAGGTGAGTGAAAATTTGACCTGTTGCTATATGTTGATATGGTTCATTTAGGTTTTGAGTACATGAATGGAACTTTATATTTTGCTATCGCGGTGCTCCTAACCCAAAACCTCTTGACAATCCTATTTTCGGAGGGTGCAAATGTAACAAAGATATCTTATATCATAGCTTGTGACTACTCATCCAAATATTGCACCATTTTTTCATGACAATCTTTTAGTATATTATTTGATCATCCGGTTGGTTTTAGCAGGGTGTTGATATATAGTCTGGCTTATGTTCCTATTCAGTTCTCCACACCCCCCCCCCCCCCCCCCCTCTTTTTCTTTTGCCGTATCACTACCAATAATTATTGCTCACTTTCACCCTTTTGTTCCAGTTGGTAACTTATGTGGACAGGTCAGGAAGCGGAGTCCATGGGCTGATGCTAAAATTGTGAAGGTGATGACATACCAATTTAGGCAAAAAAACAGTCAACATGGTTTCATAAATCATGTGGAAATGCTTATATAGGGTTCTTTTGTATCTTGGTCCTCTGGCAGGAAGTAATTGATGATAAACTTTGTGGGATACTAGGCGAGAGGACTGCAGAAGATGACAAGAAGCCTTTGAAAAAGAAGAAAGAAAAGCCTGTGAAAGTCGAGGTGGTAATTTTTTATGTACCCTTAACAATTTATCATACTTAGTGGTGATTCTGATAATTCTTATTCTTTTATTTTCTTATATGCCAGGAACAGAAGAATACTAATATTATTGTCACACCTCCTGAAGAGGAGGTGAATCCTTTTTCTATATTCCCTCAACCAGAAGAAAACACTAAGGTACTACAAGAACCATCTACAAATGTTATATTCTTGTTCGTACTTACCACTATTACAAAAATTGGATTACTCGTCCGGTAAATCGCCCGATTAATCGAACTCGGACCAAGCCTGCATTGGATATATACTAATCGAGCCTATTGACCGGGCAACCCGATTAATCAGTAAAACGAGTTACCGGACTGATTTTTGATTATCCGGCCCGATTACTCGTTTATTGGATTATTAAAACAATGGACTTTGGGTGAACATTTAGGAACCAAAATCCGAAATCCTACACGTTCTTTTAGTCGTATAAGCCACATTCATTTCTCTCTCATCCCCTTTCGAACAGGCCCTAAGAAAAGCGGAGAGGGATTATTTCTATCTTTTTATTGGCAATGCTTGTTATCACTGTTATTCTCTTGTTATTTACTTACACTAGTTATTGATTTTGATATTTTGAGTTATCTTTGTGATTATTCTAATATTTGTTATTGTCAAATAGTATTATTTGATACACACACACACACACACACACACACACACATATATATATATATATATATATATATATATATATATATATATATATTTATATATATATATATATTTTTTTGGAACCAGGTAAATTATTTCTGGAATCGTTCCCACTGGGATTCGAACTCCTGACCACTCGGGCCGCATGCATACATATATATATATATATATATATATATATATATATATAAATAGCAAATGACCTCTAGCCTAGTGGTTAGGAGAGATGCATGCGGCCCGAGTGGTCAGGAGTTCGAATCCCAGTGGGAGCGATTCCAGAAACAATTTACCTGGTTCCAAAAAAAAAAAAATATATATATATATATATATATATATATATATATTTTTTTTTGGAACCAGGTAAATTGTTTCTGGAATCGCTCCCACTGGGATTCGAACTCCTGACCACTCGGGCCGCATGCATCTCTCTTAACCACCAGGCTAGAGGTCATTTGCCACACACACACACACACACACACACACACACACACATATATATATATATATATAGAGAGAGAGAGAGAGAGATGTACGGGGAATCCTCAGCTGGATCAGAGATTGCCGAGGAATGGACCCTGGTTGGGCCAAGATTGCTAGAGTCCGACTTGCAACATCAGTTTGGCACGTCTTGCGGGAGCGTAACAGGCGTATCTTTGAGGGGCTGGCTACTCCTCCTGTAGGAATTCTACATAATATAGAATTCGATGTATCTGTAATGGCCCCTTAACTGGGGAGGGAGAGATGTGAGAATAGTGTATTGTAATACCTTTACTGCGATTTGCGAGGAATAAAATTTACCCTTATTCCAATATATATATATATATATATATATATATATATATATATATATATATATATATATATCGGAGGGTGCAGGGGAGTTCCGATTTAGCAGCTGCTATGACCTTGTCCGCCCACACTTCGATGATATTGAGGAATACGACTTTGTCGGGGGAAGGGACTTGCCAAGAAGATGTAACTGTCTGCATACAAACTGGTGCTGGGCCGGTTGCTTACTAGGGACAGACTGCTTCGGTTCGGGGTTTCTGTCCCTGACCCTAAGTGTGTTTTGTGTGAGACAGAGACTGAGTCCATTGGGCATCTGTTCTTTCAGTGCCATGTGGCGTGGAGCATCTGGGCAGAGCAGAGCCGGAGACACTTGGGAGGGGTTGGAAGGGAGCGTGACTTCAGAGAAATCCTTAAGTGGATTGGGGATTGCAGGGGCAAGGAGCAGAGCTGGGCCAGGCGTGCTAGGTTGAGACTTGCTGCATCAGTTTGGCATGTCTGGCGGGAGAGGAACCGGCGCATCTATGAGGGACTGTCCACCCCACTGGGGGGCATCCTCCATAACATTGAGTCGGATGTACTAGTAATGTCCCCCTGAGATGGGATTGTATCTCTATGTTGTAACCTTATTGCGTTGATGGAATAAAATTTACCCTTTTTCCAAAAAAAAAAATAAAAAAAAATATATATATATATATATATATATATATGATCTTGTTTATAGGTTAATTTTCTGTTTTTCTGTTTAAAAATAATCTTGTACCGAGTAATCCAATTACTCATTTCAGGTTCTCGGACCGAGCGAGGAATGAAACCAAGTAGTTTATCCTTGGTACTTAGAGTCGTGCACTTCTAAGTTCTAATACTTTCTTTGCACAGCTTCTGCATCAATTTCTGGCATTTTTTATTCATAACCATGTTGCTTATATATGACTCGTTAGTTGTAACTGCACATGGTTACACATTTGATCAAACTATATTGGTACTATGGAATGCATGGAACACATACAGACCTTATCGCATAATTAAGACAATGATCAGTTGGGTTAACTTAGGACAAATAAAAACAATGATATTTTGTCTATGTAACTTATCTTTTTAACGTGCTAAAGTCAAACAGTATTATGCATACTTAAGACACTGATCAGCTTTATGTGCTATATAGTACTTTTATGTTTCACTTTATTTAGAAATGCAACTTGTCTTTTTAGTGCATATTTTTCTTTCTGTCAAAGTCTTCACTGATAAATAGCTACTCATCATTTATTCGCATTGATGGTTGTTGTGGCTGCATCAGGTTCATACTGAGATATTTTTCAGTCATGGGGCTGTATTGAGGCCTCACAACTCGAGGGAAAAGTTGGAAAAGCACCTTAAGGTGACTGGTGGTAAAGTTTTCACTCGCTTTCCTCCTGAGCCGAATGGATATCTTCACATTGGTCATGCTAAGGTAATTATATTACAGTTAAAAGCAATTGTTTATATGTTTTTTTAATCAAGGATTGGTCAAATTTTTAGTTCTGAAACAGGCTATGTTTATTAATTTTGGTCTGGCGAAGGAGAGAGGCGGATCATGTTATTTGAGGTAAGTTTGACTAATTTTGATACATAGTTGGAGAATTTACTCTCTGTTAAACAATCAATTATCTAATTCCAAATCTCAATGTGCCTTATGGTCTTGTCAACATGCATCTTTTTCGTAATCGTCATTATACATTTTGGCTCAGTATCTTCTTAATTCACATTTATAGTTTTAGGCTTTCAATGCTTTTTTTTGGTCCAAGATGAGACCAATAATATATCTGGATGGCTAACAAGATTCGTACCTTATCACTTCAAACCATATTCGTCTAGGCTTACCTTACTCCTTATGGCTCTATTAACTATTATTGCTCATCCTTTAAGGGGCATTTATTGGTCCTCGTTGGACATGTCCAAACAACCTAAGTCGATTTTATATATCTTGTCCTCAATTGGTGCCACATTTAACTTTCCATAGATACACTCATTTCTTATCGTATCCTTTAATGTATTGTCACTCATCTATTTTAATATTCTTATTTCGGTTACACTAACTTTATGGATATGTTGTTTTTTAATTACCCAACATTCTGATCTATAAAACATGACTAGTCTTATAACAATTTTGTAGAATTTTTCTTTCAACTTTAGAGGTATCCTTGGAACACAATGGCACAAAGTACTCCAGAAGCATTCATTCATCTTAACCATTATGTTCTAATTCTATGCATTACATCCTTCCTTGTCTCTCCATTATGGTGGACGATTTGATTTTAAATAAAAAAAACTATCACTCTTAGGTATCTTCTGTCCATCTATATGGACTCCCCTCTCATTTTTTCTTGACATTGTATTGAAATTATATTTCATATACTATGTTTTTATTCTACTAATCTAAATTCCTTAGATTCCAAAATATCTCTCCACACTTATATTTTAGAATATACCCTTCTCTGCTCTCATCAATAGACACAACATCATCAACAAATATCATACACCACATAACCTCATAGATATGCCTGGTAATTTTATCTATAACTATCACAAAAGAGGTAAGAACTCAACGTTGATCCTTGATGTAAGCCGATGGTAATAGGGACGTGTTACTATCTCCTCCAATAGTTTGCATAGTGGTCGTAAGTCCATCATACGTATTATTAATAAGTTCAATAGAACTACTATGAACTTGTTTTTTTTTCCCAAAGTCTACCACATAATCTCCGTAGAATCTAAGTCAATAAATTGTTGTTCTTTTTAAATCTTTTCATTAATCTTCTTAGTAAGTAAATTATTTTCATAGTAGATCTTTTTGACATAAAATCAAACTGATTATTTGAAATTCTAGTCTATTTTCTTAATCTTTGTTCAATCACTCTCCCATAGTTTCATGCTATGACTCATAAGTTTAATTTCGATAGTTATTACAACTTTGTACATCTCTATTGTTCTTATATATGAGTACTATAATACTGCTTTCCATTCATCTGGCGTCTTCTCAGTCCTTAATATTTTGTTGAAAAATCAGTAAGGCATACAAATCTTCTCTCTCCTAAACATTTTTAAACCTCAATAGGAGTATCATCGGTTCCTACCGCCTTTTCATTTTATTTAATGCATCCTTAACTTTATTGATTATAATTTACGATAACAACAATATGAACAACAATATGACTTATTCTGAGCTAGCTCTGAATCTAAACTAAGATTTTTTTCTATATTGTTCTTAATAAATAGCTTATGAAAATAACTCCTCCAGTTTTCTTTAATATTATTCTCTTAATAATACTTTTTGAACTTCCTCGTTCTACCACCAACTTTCTTCTGAGATCCAACAATTGCATTTTGACACTCCTAGAATATCTCTTGCTACTTTTTTTATACAACTTGCCATATTGTACCACATAACAATATGTTCTTCTTCTATGTCCTATCTTACTTCCATTATCATCTTATCCTTAAAAGTTACTAGGTTCTTTCCATTCAAGTTCTACCATTTGGTTCTCGGTCTCTTCTCCACCCAAATATTCTCTTCCATTTCCTAATACTAATATCTAAGACCATCAACCTTGAGTGGTTAGACTCTTTCATGGTATAACTTTACAATCTTTATATGCTAGTCTATCAATCTTCCTAGTAAGAAAGTAATCTATCAGCCTAATATTGGGTATGCTCTTAAAAGTAACTAAATATTCATCAATCTTTCTAAAACAAGTATTTGCTATTAGGTCATATTAATCTACAAAATCAAGAATTTTATTGTCCTCTTCATTCCTAATTCTATATCCATAACCTCCATGAACGAACATAATCATTGTTCTCCTTTCTAACATGACCAAGGTCACCTCCGGTAAATAACTTTTCACTCCCATGTACTTCTTGAATCAAATTATCCATATTTTTTCAAAGTTCTTTCTTTGTATTTTCATGTAATCCTACTTAGGGTGCATATGACTAATAACATTAATGACATCCGCCCCTAATACCAAATTAATATTATCATGTCTCATTCTTTTTACATATACAGCACTACTTGTTAATGATTTATCTATAAATATCCCAATCCCATTTCTATGTTTCTTTTCACCTGTATACCAAATTCTAAAACCACTAGTATCACTCTTAATTTCTCACCTATCCACTTTGTTTTCCATAGACTAACTATATTAATCTTATTCCTAATCATTGTATCCACTAACTCCATTCCCTTCCCCGTTAATGTTCCTATGTTCCATGTAGTTAATCTAATCCAACCTACTTGCATCAAGTGTGAATCATCTGTCCAAGATTCTCAATGATGAGAGAAATCATATCGAAATTATGTGGCATCTCAATAAGATACACTTTTAGTTTTAGCTTCTGGGTATCCATTTTCCAGAATGAGTGATATGGACTTTCGTTGAGATTGATATGGAAATCAAATAGATGAGTTATGTCCATGGCGGGAATGTCTAACCATGTAATAGGTTAAGTATTTTAGGTTGCTTTGAAGGCTTTAGGAGGCAACTGGGACTTAAATTTTTTTTTCTTTCCTTTTTTGTTTGGAGGGAGGAGGGAGGGTTGATGCTGGAAGTTGGCTGGTGGAAAATCAATTGTTTGTGTAGAAAAGGAGAGAAAAGAAACCATGAGTTAAAACTTTTTATATGTATGATCTATACTTTTATAACATCAAAAGCTTCTTTTGCACTGTAATATTTCCTGTTATAATTCTGATTCTCTGATTCCCTGTTCTTGGATGATGTCTTTTTGAATTTATTCTCAGTGATCCTAAATTTTGCATATCAACTATGATGAATACATGTGAAGCATGCTCGGTTAGTTGTACTGCCTATCTGACTTTTTATATCATCTGCTTTGGCTTTGTAGAACATATGACATTGTTTCATAGTTTATGTCTGTTGTATCTTCTGAAGGGAACTTCATGTACACACAACTGTGAACATTAGTACCAAATCCTCTGTGGACTAGCAATAGGTCCAATCTGTGAAGTTCTTTCTGCTCCCTGTACTTAATACTTCAGCAAAGCCCTTTATGCTCACTGTGCACTTCCTAGTTCTCTTCCACCTTTGAAACAACTGGGTTTCTCATGTCTATACTCTATGCCTCTGTAATATTCTGTCTTGTTATATTAAAATATACCGATACTACACATTTGAATGATGAAATAAGAATATACCATTTTGAAGCCGTCCTTTGCCCCTCGAACTCCCTGAATTGTTTTTCAGCATCTGTTTACGTTGACGCTGTTATTTAACTGCAATCGTGTAACTGTCCGTGTATTCATTAGTATCCAGTATCTTTATTATTTTTCACATTGTATGCTATTGATGTTAACAGAACCAGTTTTACAACACATATGTTGTGAACTTGATAACTATACTACATTCAATACAGATGAGATGTCTGTTTTTATGGTTCATTTATTTCGTTTATTTGGCCTTTTATACTACTTGAGTAATACATGTGGATGACAAAAGATCATCTAAACCACTTTCTGTGGACTCTACAATGCCAATACTGTTTCAAAGTCAATTTCCCTGGTAATTCACTCCCCTCCCAATCACCACCCATATAAGGAAAAAAGAAAAGAAAACCTATGTTTCATTGTACAATGTGTTGCTTTATATTCAATGCTCTTTTGGTTGATAGTCATGCTTATTTACTAATGATGCTAGATTTGATGATACCAATCCTGAAGCTGAGAAAAAGGAGTACATTGAGCATATCCAAGAAATAGTCCGATGGATGGGTTGGCAGCCACATAAGGTGCACAATGTGTTTACTGTTTGTTTTGTATTGATTCTTGTCGGAAAATGTTGCTTACCGTCAATACTTTATGTACTCTTTGTCAGGTAACCTATTCCAGCGATTATTTTCAAGACCTATATGACCTTGCAGTTGAGCTAATAAGGAATGACCGAGCTTATGTAGATCACCAGGTTAGTCATGCACAAAGGAAATGACCAGTAATCTATTCATGAAATCACACCAAATGTTTGCATGCAAAGTAATAACATTAATGATCTGACTTTCAAGCACTAAAATTCTAATACATCTGTCTTCTCAAGAGCCCTGAAGAAGTCAAAGAGTATAGAGAGAACAAGATGAATAGCCCATGGAGGGATCGACCAGTTGAAGAATCATTACGATTATTTGAAGAGATGAGAAGAGGCATGATTGATGAGGGGAAGGCGACACTTAGATTGAAACAGGATATGCAGAGTGATAATAAAAATATGTATGACTTGATAGCATACCGTATAAAGGTAAGTTTAGAGTGATGAAGCTCTTTGGTTTATTTAGCTCAATATTTCCTATCATCTTACTTTGGCATTTTGTTCAGTTTACTCCCCACCCTCATGCGGGTGACAAGTGGTGTATATATCCAAGTTATGATTATACCCACTGCATAGTGGATTCTATTGAAAATATTACGCATTCGGTAAGTCTATATGCTACTTCTGTACAGTCCTTTTTCATGTACTTGTTTTCTGGTACAAGCTCTTGGCATAATACCTGTATATGGTAGCCTTGTTAAATAGGACCATCTTCTTGGAACATGCCTCGGTTTGAGTGAGCATATCTCAAGTGTATCTGTCATTTTTTTATACATAACTTGGATGTTGTTGCTTGTAAGCCTAGAAAGCACTCTATGTGCTTCTTTTTGTACAAATATAGTTTAAAATAAAAAGTGTTGTTGCCATAACGAGAATCTTTTGTTTTTATCCCCACATTTACCATTTGCAAAAACATGTTAATTTTTTTGTCAAAATCAAATTTAAATTTTCCATCATACATTTAATCACACACATTATTCTCAGTTTACTTGCTGGCTTATTTATATATATATATATATATATATATATATATATATATATATAGAGAGAGAGAGAGAGAGAGAGAGAGAGAGAGAGAGAGAGGATGTATTTAAGCTCAAATCTGTTTATCTTCTTCCTTAGTTAATCTTTTGGTCTTAATGCTCCATTTGTGTTGGTAATCTAGTTTTATTACTGAAAACAAAGCTTGATCATCCTAATAGTCTGTACTATAATTTTTTTTCCAAACAATCTAGAACTGGCGTCTATTGCATTTGGACATTTAAAATTAATGTAATCAAATGTGCCCTACTGATTGTGCAGAATTGCTCGTTATTTGTAATATCCTGACATACTCTTATACTGTGCATGAACTCTTCTTGACATGAAAAGAGAAATCTGTTTTCTCAAACCCAGGGTTTGATAAAAATTCTTTGAATATTGACCATGGATCTTGACAACTCTTTCACACAGTGCAGGGTGGTTTATTTGTAATTTGTCAGTTCATGCATGGGAGGAGAGACCTAAGCACAGGAAACACGGACACTAAAAAATGTGGACCATGTCGGGTTGAATACGTATAGGACAGAACCCGGACACGCCAAAGTACACTAGGACACCAAAATAGTTGCCTGTGTTCATGTCGCTGTGTCCTTACAGCATCGTGTTGTATCCATGCAACATAGGACCTGAGCCTTTTATTCTAAAAGTACATGCAATTAAGTCAAGAAATGACACCTAGTGGTTGACATGATTTGATCCATCTTGTACTTCTTACGTTCAAGTAAAGACCTGCTAATTCAAACTGAGAATTCTTATCTTGCTATCTTTGATGCATATAGTTTGTTCTGTGTCCATCTAATATACTAAGACGATTGGACATCTTCCTGCCTGCAATATCAGCTACATCTTTCCCAAGTTTATTTGGTTCTAATTTTTTGATGGGGAATTTACATAATGGCTTCTTTGTTGTGCCATTCTTGATTTTCCTTTTTAATTAAGTTGTTTGTTCTCTCTATTTTCTCCAAACCATTTTTATGAGTTTTCTCTATTTCTTTAGGAAGATAAAGGACTTACAGTTAGTGGAAAAATTAGGACGACTGGATGGTTTGATCTTTCCCTTCTAGAAGTCTAGATCTCCTAGAACATGCGGAAGTTCTAAACAACTGGTCCTTGATACCTTGTGATTCGTTGTGTCCAAAAAATACGCATAATACTTTTCTTTTGATACCTTGCATTATCTCAATTACCAATCTTTTCTGTACTTTGGTGTTTCTAACTGCCCACTGATTTTTGATTGATCCCTAGTGTTGTAAGACATACAAGACAGTAGTAGAAACCCATACACTTGATTTTTTATACCCGCTTCAAGAAATGGTATTTATTATGCTTCGACTTTATTCTTGTAGAAATTGATGACAAGAGATGACCGAACTTGAGCACATAAGTATAAAATAAATAAATAATGCATTTTGGAAATTCCTGTCCCACATTGACCTAAAGGTTTAATTCCAGTGTGACCGCCCCATTTTGGATAATAATGTTTCTATTAAGCATGAAAATACAACATTAGCACACACTTATGAATCAGCCAACCTAGTTTGGAAAGGTTAAGAATGTGTCTGCTAATTGGTAATTTGGGAGGACCATCGCTACTCAACATTTTGGAACTTCTGAAGTCATATTGTGAGGTTTCATCATTTAGCATGTAGAGGGAAGGCGAATACATAAGTCAAGAATTTAGACTTGTCACCAAACCAACTCAAAAAGTGTGTAGGTGCCCTTTCTCCGTAAGAAAAATGAGAGATTGTCAAAGTACCTACATTGCCTCTAGTTCATTTGGTTGCTGCAGGTGGTGGTCCAAAATAAACTATGTAACATTAGTTAGAACAGGGGTTTTAAGTATCCGTTGAAACTTATATGTTTTGGATGGAAATTGTAGGCTCCGACACCGCCATCCAGCAATACCAACCGGTTTGAAACCACAGGATCCCAGAAAACTACTGAAACCGGTACTCACAAGGACTCAAAATCTATATGGAAACAGAGTTTTAAACCTTGGTTAGAACTCTACAGTTGGTAACTTGGTAGTATAAGGGCCAATCGTTCTTTTGTCAACTGTTCAGTGTAATATTCATTCTATATGCTCTTGTTATGGTGTTAATGAAGGACAACTTAAATGAGTTTGTTACAGAATGGAAGTTATGGCTGGAAATACTTAGCTGCTAGCCTCTGAAATGCGAACTTTTCTATTTGAAACCAAAAGAAGCAAACTGCTAAAAAAACATCCAGATAGTTGTGTCCGGAGCCAACTTGTTAATGATGGCAATGAAGGATGTGTTAAACAAGGTTGTTACAGAATGATAGCTACGGCCGGAAATATCTTGATGATGCTCTTCTCATCTAGCGTTTTCAGTTCCTGAAAAATCACCACTAACTTCAAATTAATAGTTGGTAGCCTCTGAAAAACATCTAGATAGGTTCGGCTGGATCCAACCCTTTATAATTTCTTTTGGCATTATCCTACCACTACTAGGAGTGTTTTATTTCATATTGTAAATTGAAGCCAGCTTTAATTATGGATACAATCACTAGGCAAATTCATATATGGTTATTGCTGATGATATTGTTTTAGGTTAAGTCTATAGATGAGTTTTTATTCTAAGTTAGGTATAGAAATAAAAAACTACATTAAGGAACGAGGGAACATGTGAATTGATGGGTAGAGTGGAATACCTAATCGTGAGCATTTGGATAAACATTCTCATAAGTCATGAAAATGGGTTAAAGGACGATGTTAATAGAACTGAAACAAAATGGTAGATGAGAGGTGTTTGTGATTTGTATTACTCGATCATAAGATGCTTGTGAAGCCGAAGGGAAAATTTTATAGGATGACAATAAGACCAACCATGCTTTATGGACTTGGATGTGCTGCAGTAATGAAGAATATGCCTTAGTTTAAATGAGTATATTGAGATGGATGAGAAGCAATCTGAGAAAAGAATGATGAACAAGTGAGTTCCAGGGTTGATATAGCTTCTGTTGGAGATAATATGTGAGAAAATTGTTTGAGTTGGTTCGCATGTTACTAGGGATTATAGATGCACTGCTTGGCAGTTTTAGGATTGTAGTTGAAGGTGCCAATAGACAGGGGTAGACCAAAATGAACATGATTGAAGCTATAAAAAATGAGGCTTTTTAATATAACTGAGGAGATGACCTCTATATATTATGGGTATATGGAGGAAACAAATTTGTTTGGCTACCCAAAAGTTTTGGATTATTCAAAGTTTTAATATTTGACTGATGTGGTTTTTGACCATTTGATAGATTTGACTGTGCATAATGTGGTAATTTGGCTCAACTTATTTGAATAAGATATAGCCAAAAATAAAAAGAAAACGGAGAGGAATTAGGAAGAGAGAGAGAGAGAGAGAGAGAGAGAGAGAGAGAGGTAAGGAGAGAGAAGAAATCAGCAAATTTTACTTGGTGGGAAAATAAAAAAGAGAGATATATAAAGTGATAAACAAAAAAAGGGGAGAGACATGGTGAGCAAATTTACTTGGTTGGGGCAATTAATGGAGGCGACCCAACTTCACCAACAAATCAGGTCCATTGCTGGCCATGCCCAGGGATATCTTCCTCTTCTTGGCTCTCCAGATCCTTAGACTTCTTTGTGTTTCTCGTGAGATCTGCATCTCCTTTTAGGGCTTTAAACAATGTGTGGATTGACATTGGTGCGTAACAGGGAATTAGGTTGTGTCCTTGCCATGGGAATTTTGGGTGGAACTACGCTAAACGGATTTGAGTTGGATCCAACTGTTGATTTAAATCATACCTGGATCCAAACCAAATGCAAACTATTTTAAGTCGTAAAATACATAGTATTAGGACTGTCAATTTGGGGAAAGATTTGTATCTGATACATGCAATATCTCAAAGACCACATATCTAATATTCTTTTGGCTTATTAACCTACCACTCTTCTTGACATCCTTTGCAAAAATATCATTAGGACTGTAAAATTGGCTAAAGATTTGTATCTGGTACATGCAATACCTAACCACAGGTGTTCTTTTGGCTGATTAACCTACCCATGCCATGGTTGTGAAAAGTGCTAGATGCTAGTCGGGCGGGCAACCGCCACCTAGTGCCTAGCCCACCTAGGCGGCCGCCTAGATCTAGGTGGTTCAAAAAAAATAAAAATAAAAATCCAAAAAACTACTAAAAATTGCAGAAAAAGTTCATAAAACCCAAAAACATGCATAGTCAGGCGTTTTGGGGGGGGGGGGGGGGGGGGTTGGGGTGGGGTGGCCAGCCAGGTAGGGCTGCAAACGAGCCAAGCTTTTGTAAGCTTGAGCTTGGCTTGACCAGAATTAATCGAGCTCAAGCTCGAGTTCGAGCTTGATAATTTTTTTTATTTTAGAGCTTGAGTTTGGCTCGAGCTTGTTTATATTAAGCTTGAGCTTGGCTTGATAAGCAAGCTTGATAAACAAGCTCGATAAGTTCAAAATCAAGCTCGCTCAACTTTATTTCAACCTCATTAAGCTTGATTTCAAGCTTAACGAGCTCGATTTCAATTTTGTTAGGTTTGAATTCAAGTACCTGTAATATTAACAATTTATTTATAAAAATTTAATTAAAAAAGTTCCTTAATATCAATTATTAAGGACATATAAATATACAATGCACAAAAATATATATAAAATTAGAATTCAACAAAGCATAAACGAGCTTCTAAACAAGCTCCTAAACGAGCTCTTAAACGAGCTTCTAAACGAGCCAGCTCGCAAGCTCATAAATGAGCCAGCTCGCGAGCTCAAACGAGCCGAGTACTTCTAAGCTTGAGCTTGGCTCATTTGTTAAACGAGCTCAAAAATGAAGCTTGAGCTCAGCTTGTTTAGTAAACGAACCGAGCTCAAACGAGCTTTTATCGAGCCAAGCTTCGAGGAGCGAACGGCTTGGCTCATTTGCAGCCCTACAGGCAGGTGCCTAGGCGGGCATCATGCGGACATGAGGCACCTAGCGTCGCCTATGCCGCCTTTTAGAACAGTGAACCTACCACTCTTTCTTCGACATCCTTTGCAAAAATTATCCCCAGATTATTTGCATCCTTAACTTTCAATGTGGTTGCTGAGTTGTTGACTTCCATGTGAACTATATTTCTCTGCATCTTTATCTTTGTATGTAGTCTCTGGTTTCTTCAGTGTATCCATAAGTTTGTATGCGAACTGTACCTTGCACTCATTTAGTTACTCTCTTTCAATGTATCATGGTTGAATATTTATATTTCAGATTTGCATAATCTGGAATAGCATTGGTTGTGTTTAATTCAACTGGTTATTCTTTTCTATGTACTCAATGTGAGATTTGTATTCATAGATTGATTTGTTCGTGTCCATGTTTTTCTGTCTACTAATGCATGTATGCGTCTTTTGAAGCTTTGTACACTTGAATTTGAGATTCGTCGGCCTTCATACTATTGGCTTTTGGAAGTCTTGGGACTTTACCACCCTTATGTCTGGGAGTATTCAAGGCTAAACATTTCAAACACTGTGATGTCTAAACGCAAGGTATGTTGCATTACCAATCCTGACGATCACAAAACTTGACACTTCATGGACCTTTTGTTCCTTTTTTTCGTGGACAAGAATCTTGATTTGGCATTTGCTATTATTATGTTTTGGTGTTTTAGTTGAATCGTCTAGTGACAGAGAAGTGGGTGGATGGCTGGGATGACCCCCGTTTAATGACACTAGCTGGGTTAAGGCGACGGGGAGTGTCCTCGACTTCTATCAATGCTTTCATTCGAGGAATCGGAATTACAAGAAGGTTGGTTATTTTTGTGGGCATTTGATAGGCGTGCTTGTTGTAACTCGTATTGCTGGTATTTTTCAACTTATGAATATATCCTTTTGTCTCATATATAGTCTCTTTATCAAGGCTTTACACATTGATGAGTCCTCCATTAGTAGAAATCTTCATCCTTCAACATTACTTGTCGGTCCTGTTTTCTTCTTCACAAATCAATTGTCTGGGATCGTCTTGGTGCATCGTCTTGGTGCATCTTTATCAATTGACGCCTGATATGTGTTTCTGTTCTTAATGTACTAGATCTTTAGTCTTTAGTTTATGCTATAAGGACTCTATGATTGTGTCAGACTCATGGACTTTAGTTTCTGTGGACATGGGAATATCATTACTTTTCACTCTTTGGCTTAATGTGTCATAGGGATTAATGCAGTTTTCTATAGCAAATTGTATAATTTGGAATGTTGTTGCCTTACAAGTATTTGGTTAACCTATTAAACAATTTTTCCATACAGTGATAATAGTATGATACGTGTTGATCGCTTTGAGTATCACATTAGAGAAGAACTCAATAAAACTGCATCACGAACAATGGTTGTGTTGAATCCCCTTAAGGTACATGGAGTTGACTCTTCTGCGATAATCTGTCATCATTTTTTTATATTTATAGTTAACAGCTCAACCTATTTTCCAGGTTGTAATAACAAACCTTGATAGTTCTTCCGCAATGGATCTTGATGCAAAGATGTGGCCTGATGCTCCAGCTGATGATGTATCTTCTTTCTATAAGGTAAATACAATGAGTGCTTGTATTCTCTTAAGAAACCGATGCTGAAGGTTAATTTGGATAGGGAATCTATTATTCCCCCCTAATCTATGCATTTGTTCTTACAGTCTTTTACTCGCTTAGTGAGGATTTGTTATATCATCTAACTTCTATTAAACTACCTGTCATGCATGTCTTGAGTGCCTGTACACAGTTTCATTCTGAGATGAAGTGGAAGTTGACTCGAAACACCTATGCTACATCTTTGCTGTTCCAGGCTTTCTTGTTTACTTGTTATAATAATTGTTTTGCTTGCTTGCATGACAAGATTTTTCAGAGACAGATTTATAAGCATTAAGTAGTGATATGCTGTTATTTATTTTCTACTACTAGCGTTGATAATGGTTGATGTCAAGAAAGATGGTAATGCCATATATTTGGTATTATGTTGTCCACATAGGATTAATATTTCTTTAACAGTGGCAGCTAAACTATCGGTGCCGATGGTTGCCACTACTGTGTACACGGATTCTAGCATTCTATGCTAGTGCTACCTCAAGGTTGCCTTAGTGCACTGTTCCGATTCTAAGTATTTCATAGGTAATGGATCTGAGGTCTAGTGAGTAGACACCCATATTGGTTTTGTATCCATATCGAACACGTATTGGACAATGACGTAACACCCCAACGTACATTACGTGATGCCAACATGTGTCCATGTTGTTGTGTTGGTGACTTGGGGTTAGTTTGTGTTGTATTTGTGCCTGTGAAATCAGGGGCGGACGCAGGAATTTAAAAGAGGGAGGTCAACCTCAAATGTGCGACGGCATGACAGAGCATGCTAGCTCCGTGCGGCGGCGTATGCTGCGGAGAAGGTTAGTGTCGTTCCCAATTAAAAGCAGGGGCAGATGCAGAAAAGAGCAACAACGTCTACTACCGTTGTTGGGGTGGACACAGAAATTTAAAACATATTTTATATTATTTGGGAGGAGCAAACAATCGCTCCTTAATTTTTACTAATTGAGAAGAGCAAACCACCACCCCTTAATTTTTTACTACTTGGAAAGAGAACAATTCCTTAAAATTTTCTGTGCATGATTATCTATGTTAAATTTAGTGAATTTTTTTAATTAGTAAATATATGTAGGAACATTTTTGGATGGTTAACTTCTATAGTAGTAGTATAGATAATATGTGCTATGCTTTTATCCTTTAAAAAAAGTTAGAAGGTTGGGTCATCTACATCCAATCCAAAGAAGCACCATTCTTAAACTCATCAGGACAATAGTAGAGTTGAAAAATGGATTCCCTTCCTCTCATCTTTCTCCTCTTCATCAGCATCTACTCAATCGGTACAGTCACTGACAGCAGAAGTACCATAGTCTTCACCACCCTCTGCCGAAGGCATCGCTACTACGTCTCCAACATCTATCTCAAATCAACCATATTTATCTCCACCTCTAGCACCTAATTTTGCCGTCTGACGACCACCCCCTTACTCGATGAAGGATTGACCTTTTCTCGTCGGCAACAACGACCACCTCGTCTACGTCTCTACCCACGAGCAATTTGACTCTCTGAGACTGAGCTGGGTGCGGTCTACTCCACCCACCTCCCTACCAAGAAGATCCTCCGTGTCGGTACTAGTAATGAATTTGTGGAGGTGACGAGGCCGATGTAATGTCCCGTCCCGCTTAGTTCAACCGAAGAAATCTAAACGCAACAGCGTTTGGACTTAGCCATGCAATGGCTTGCTCGAAGTCCCACTCGGTCGAGTCAACGCCTCGCTCAGGTGGGTGGCTTCAGTGAACTTGCCTTAGCTTGGCCTTCACACTAATAATTGGATGTTTTCAATTGCACTGAGTAGGTATGCTAATAAAAGAGACGAACCCACGTAGCTAAAGGAAATAATTCCGTATGGAGTCAAATGAGTATAGAACATGGAATGGTCGAGTTGCTACCTAGATATCATCCCACGATGGCTTTCAAATTGACATTCGGTCCTTCGTCCCGTGGCTTGGAAGAAGGAAAAGTTGGTCTATGTTGCCACAAGACTATGAACTTAGCATAGTCATAGGCGTCGAACGATATAAATGCTTGGTAAAGCATGCATTGTTCCACCGTCCAATGCTTGGTATAGCATAATTGTTCCACCAGTCTTAATGCACGTTTCCGTGGTGCAAGACTTGGCATAGCCTTTGCTCGTCCCACGGGTTAAGTTATGTCGCACGGTTTATGGCATAAGTCTAGGCACCCAAAGAACTTGAGTGTTCAAGTTGAACACATGCACGATCCTACGGTCTCAAGGCTCGTCATATAGAATATGACTTGGACGACAGTGTTGCACGAAACATAATTGGGTTGGCACGGTACATGGCTGATTCAAGTAATACATCTCACGATTTCACAGTTTGTCATATAGAGTATGCCACGGTCTATGGCATGGATGGAACACGTCTTGTTCAATTCAAGTAGAAAAGCTATGCAGTGGCCGTTTTCTAGGTTTTATGGAAAGAAAAAGTTCATGCGACCGTTGTCGCCGAGGCGGTCCCTCAATTGGGAGTCTCCAATGAAGTGTGGAAAGCATGGTTTATATGAGTAAAAGAAGAACATGGTTTGAGTCATATGGTGAGTTAGGTAGGCACCATTGCATGGTCATGGACAACTTGTGCACAAGGCGTAGTCTTTCTCGAATGAATCGTCGGGGCACCGGGATCATGTCGGCCTAGGAGAAAGCAAGATGGCAAAGCAGGATGCTGGATATATCACATAGGAGATTCGGAGCTTCCATGGACTAATTACCTTGGATGGTCCCCGTCTATCCTAGACGTACCGCATAGGAGATTCGGGACTTCCATGTGCTAGCTACCCGTGTTGGATGATCACCGTCTATCCTCAGCCATGTCCAAGATAGCTTGACATTACTAGTGATCTTTCATATAGATGAGTTGGCATAATAGCGGCGATTCGCGTGCATGCCTTAGATTGAGTAAAGAAGTGTATGCACGGTGTCCGTTAAGTCGAAAGAAGTGTAATCACGACACGAATGAGTCAAAGAAATGTGTGTACGATCTGCGACACAAATATGAAGTCTAAGATTTGGCTATAGCAAAGACACGTGCTTCGATACGAGGTGTGGCGTCGTTTGTTGAGTCAATGACAGGAGTCTATGAATATGGTTTGAGTCGGTTCTTGTTGAAATGGGAAAGACATAAGACAAGTATGAATGGGTTGCACTGTGTTTCGAGGCATGGCCTCGATGTTTGTCACATAAATGGGTCTTATGGCACGACCATGTTGCTTGCGTCCGAAGGTATAAGCCAAAAAGACAAGCACGAGTCGAGACGTTGATGTTGTTGGCACGATGATAGTCTAGAGACACAAAATAGGCCAGGAGTCTATGTCATAAAACTGATCCTAAGGCAAGATTAGAAAGACAATCAAAAGGAATAGTTACACATGTTAAATGAACGTGTTGGTTTTGTATGGGTGGACGAGAAGCTCACACCACCAGTACGGTTGTGTACTGACACCCCACAAGTTTTCATGTGCATGTAACAGGTACTTGCTCACTCGAGACGGAGCTCGCTCGGACGCGCTAGGCATGGAGTTCCTTGGCGTTTCGAGACGTGCGGACGCATTGAAGACTTCACCTATACGGGACATAATGTATGGACATCGCCTTCTGAAGCATCCGCAAGTGGCAGCCTTGATCTTTTGTATTGAGAGATGAGAGAGAGCTGAGTGATTGTACAGTAGAAACTCTATAAATTAATACTCGATTATTTAATAAACTCTCTAAGATAATATTTTTGGCCGGTCCCGACTCGGGGATAGGGTGCTAAATTAATAATTCGCTAAAATTATAAGATAATACATTTTTGATAATTTCTTCAGACCCTATATAAAATATAAATTAATAATTCCTTATATATAGCATATTACATGAATGATTTATGAAGGTTTCTTGAAAAATGACTCAAGAATTGAAGGTTTCTTGAAAATATTTTTAATGTCCATAAAGTGATACACTGAACACAAGAAGCATAATAAGGTGGGAGATTGAAGGTTTCTTTCAAATTGGGCCCTTCATTTGATATACACATGCATTGTATACAATAATTAAGTGGAAGCTTGAAAGGTGTTTGTAAACTACGTAAGTATTTTACTATAAATTAATAAAATATTAATTAATATATAAATTAATAATTATTAATTTATCGATTAATTAATAACTCTTTTAATTAATAAATTTTGGTGGTCCCAAGTGTATTATTTTATAGAGTTTCTACTGTATTCTGAACGAAAGTGAGCTTTAGCGACTTGTAATCTTAGTCTCGTGCCACATTGTAATCTTTGATTCAAAATCAATAGAGAGTTATTTGTCTGACTTGTGTTTTGTTTCAACTTTCCGCTGGCAACTTACTGATTATTCAATGTCTCTGCTTGGGACTTCTGTGTGACAACCCGGTCGCAAGCTGCTGTAATCGGCCGTTATGAAACCCACCTTGCGTGAGCGCAACCTAGGCCCATGCCTTAGCGAGGAAGATCGGTTCTGCGTAACGGGACGTGACAGCCGGTATCCCTTTACGCCCATCACTACAATTCGTTTATTATTATTATTATTTTCAAAGGGGTCAGTTGACCCACTTATTCCTTACCCTTGTTAGCAATCATCCGAATAAAACTCGTATTATACGCAAATTTTTTCGTATCTTTCAGAAGCGTATAATACTCGAGTACTTTTGACAGTTTCAAATCAATATGTAAATTTAAGCATGTAAAATTTTAAACGTGTTTCGAATAAATTATTGAAAAATTTGGCAAAAGAAACGTGGTGGGAATCTGTTTAATTAACCAAATTTGACAACATATTTAAGAATGTGAAGTTTCTAACCTCAATATTTTTATTTTTGAATATTTGACCGATTTTTTGAATGTATTTTATTTGCACTTAGCCGATTTATACTCGTATTTTTGCCGTCTCGAATTTTTTTTCTGTTTGTCGAATTGCTAACAAGGTTCCTTACTCGATCCGCCCGTGTGAAATGTAGCCTTGGGTAATAAAAGGTTGGTAAATGACAGTGGAGGATTTTTTTTTTCTTTTGTCCACATTAGCAATTTATAACTGGCTAGTGGGTAATGAGAAGTGATGTCGATCGAGGGAATTTTGCTTAAGATGTGAGCGATGTGGAAAGGGGAGCAGGTAGCACCAATTTTGAGTGATAGGTTTTGAGTTAAAAGAACCAGCTGTTAGCCTAAATGAAATATGTAGACTAATTTGTCATGAAAGGCTTTGTTGTTGTTGAACTAAATATACTAATTTAACATAAATGCTTTGTTGTGGTTGTAGGAGTCTGCCATGTGTATCTATAGTTCTGTTAAAACGGACGAGTGGCAATATGTTGATGGATAGCATAAGAAATGAGGGTATTCGTGGGAAATTGGAGGTGGCACCAATTCAGAATAAGACAATAAATTTGTCTCAGGTGGTTTTGACATGTGCAATATAGCCCAATAGATGCACTGTTTAATTGGAGCAAAGTTTAAAGAACTTCTAGAACTAGGGTAGGTCTAAATGAACTTGGATTGAGTCTCTTTAGGGAGACTTGGTTTTTGTC
The DNA here is from genome assembly GCA_029216955.1 of Iris pallida. Classification (NCBI taxonomy): domain Eukaryota; kingdom Viridiplantae; phylum Streptophyta; class Magnoliopsida; order Asparagales; family Iridaceae; genus Iris; species Iris pallida. Next base: position 30,999,116 of record JANAVB010042420.1, read on the forward strand.
AATATTACGAAGGAGATGGCCCTAATAGAGTACGTAGAAAAATGATTTAAATAGTCGACCCAAAAAGTTTTTGTAATATTTTCCTACATAGACTAATTTCCTCTTCACAAGTCATAAACTGTAATTTAATTATCAAGCCATGATCCAACTATTTGGCATATGAAACTTTTGCCAATTATTGACTCATTTGAATTAGGAGAAATGTTCAATATAACAGGGTCCATCTCTACTGTATACAGTACCAATTTAGTACTCTATTTTTTTCTAGCCCTGCTCAGAGAGCAACTCAAACTTGTGTGTTCCTTGTCATCCTCTTTTACATGCCATACCATCTTATATCTTGTGTATCAGTCACATTCTACTTGGACGGCCCCTTTGCTCCAAATACTCATCTGTCACTCATTCCTATATAAAGGCTCACACCATTGTAACATCTAGTTTCTTCTCATCTAAGTTTGTCTGCCAAGTCTTTTTTGCTTTGCTCATCCTTAGGAACCATACAACACTTTGGTCTTGAATTTGTGAAATTCTTCTTTAACTAGCCAATGATTACATTATTCATATTAAAATTTGAAGCACGTTATAGAGTTGGAATAATAGGATAATTATATTAATGAAGGAGAGCTACATATATATATGAGAGGCTAACCCCTCTCACTATTGTTCTAGCCAGTATGGGACTAAAGCCTCTCTCTCTCTCTCTATATATATATATATATATATATATATATATATATAACACCCGTCCTCAAGCTGGAGCATAGATGTCAATCATGTCTAGCTTGTTACATAGAAATTGAATTCGATGACGTAAAAGAGGCTTCGTGAAGATATCAGCTATCTGATTATCGGTCCTCACATGGTGAAATTTTATCATCCCCTTTGTATACTCATCACGGACGAAGTGGATGTCGATTTCAATATGCTTCGTCCTTGCATGAAATACATGATTGGTAGCAATATGGATAGCATACTGATTATCACACCACATATCTGCCGTGCTCGATCTTGCTTCTTCCAATTCTTGTAGAAGATGTTTCATATATAACACAACTGTTGTGCCATGAGCAATGACTCGATACTCTGCTTTTGAACTTGATCGTGCTATTACACTCTGCTTGCTTTTCCAAGACACCAAGTTTTTGTCAATAAATATAGAGTAGCCGGATGTAGACCGTCTATCTGTCAGGCTTGTACCCCAGTCAACATCAGTAAAATACTCAATACGAGTGTGTTCATGATTCTCCATCCGAAATTTTTTTTCTGGATTCTTGACTAGATAGCACAAGATCTAAGAACTGTCTGCCAATATGGAACTCTTGGAGAAGCCATAAATCTACTTGCAATACTAATTGCGAATGATCCTTCTTTGATTGACACATGCCAAACTGAGTAACAACATGTGTAAATCGATCAAACTACGCACGAGGTGATTGTTTTAGACTATAAAGGGCCTTCCGCAGATGACACACTTTACCCTCCCTTGTAACGAACCCGGGAGGTTGTATCTCATATACTTCTTCATCAAGATCCTCGTAGAGAAAAACATTCTTAATATCCAGCTAATAGCAATGACTAGTCATAGCGAACAACCAAGGCCAAAAATATACGAACAGATGTCATTCTGGCAACCGGAGAAGTCTCAAAATAATTCTCACCATAGGTCTGAGATTATCCTTTGGCCACCAGACGAGCCTCTAGGCGATCAAGAGAGACATTTGGTTTCACCTTGATCGTGAACACCCATTTACAACCTACTGCATGTTTACCGGAAGATAAGTCGACTAATTCTCAAGTATGGTTCTCCCGGAGAACTTTTATTTCCTCTTTCATAGCAGCACGCCAACCAGGATGTTTAAGACCCTCTTCAGCATTTTTGGATATCTGAATTCCATCAATAGTAGCCACCAGAGACTGAGTGTGGCTAGTAAGTCCTTTGTAGTAGTCAACATACAAGGATGATCACGACAGGCACGACGAGGACGAGCTGCTGGTTGAATAGACGGAGCTGCTGGCGGAACAGGCGGAGTGCTGGTGGAACAGGCGGAGGCGAATCACTGGAGCCAAAGGAGCATGACTCTGTGGGCATTATTGGCGATGTTTGTGCGGGTGACGTCGGCACTAACTGAATCGGTGTCTGCGGACCATCGGACCGGATGACTGGCTCGGTAAAGGAGGGCACATGTATGGGGGCTGTTGTGTTTGATCGAGAAATATCAAGAAATTCTCTTCCAGATAATCTTGGGGAACCGGATCCGTTGTTTGTGGAAGTGGAGGAAATTCGGTTTCAACAAAGGTAACATTCCGAGTGAAAAAATACATTTTCAAGACATGAGAAAAATACCAGTACTCTTTCTGATCTTTAGGATACCCAAGGAAAATACATTGTAATTTAGAAAGAGTCGATCGGGTATCCCGAATATAGCATAAGCAACAACAAAATTCTGAGAGGCAGAGGAAACGGCTCGTCCGAGATATATCCTAGAAAATGTGGTATTATCATTGAAAACTGATGATGGCATACGATTAATACGATAACAAGCGGTAAGAACCACATTCGACCAAAATCTCTTGAGAGTACGTGCTTGAAACATAAGAGCACGCATTGTTTTCAATAGATGATGATTCTTGCGCTCTGCCACACCATTCTGTTGTGGTGTGCAAGGATATGAAGTTTGGTGGATGTCTGGATGATGACATAGCGGGCCAGATAAGTATCAAGCTCATGAGATAAATACTCACGACTATTGTCACTTCGAAATTTTTTAATTGGAACACCAAATTGTGTTTTGATTTCAACATAAAAATTGACTAAATGTTAAATAATTCAGAACAACTTTTCATCAGATAAACAAACGTGACATGAGAGTAATCATCAACGAATATAACAAAGTATTTGAAATCCATAATTGATTCCACTGGACAAGGTCTCCATATATCAGAATGTACCAACTCAAAAGGAGCGGAAGCAATTTTATTATGACTCACGGGATAGGAAACCCGATGATGTTTAGCTACATGACACGACGTATAATTAAAGGAAGTAGGCATATGTAAAGATGGGTATATTTTCTGGAAAGCTTGGATAGATGAATGGCCTAACTGACAATGTAATTCGAAAGGATCGAGTTTTACACTGGTATAGACAACCGAAGAAGGTACATCAAACAAGTGCAAGCCTCCAGCCTTATGTTCCTACCAATTGTCTTTCCAGTCTTTAGATCATGAAAAACACAACCATCAGAAAAAAAATGTTACCGAGCAATGCAGTTCACGAGTAATTTGACTAATTAAAATTAAACTGGATGGGTTTCCGGGTATAAGCAATACAGAATTGAGCGACAATCCGGAAGAAAGGCTGACACTTTCACGTCCTCGGACTGTCGGAGAACCTCCATTGGCAACAGTAATGCCAGAAACACGACCAACATGAACATAATTACATATCATACCTGTCTCACCGGTCATGTGAGCAGACGCACCAGAGTCAATTACCACTGCTTTGGTTTTACTAAGCATGCTGCTGAGTATCCGGCTGTGGATCTAGACGTGGAAGCTTCACCACGACGTTGAGCTTGGAAATCAAGGAACTCCGTATATGGCTCTGAAGTTATCTGAACAGATTGGACACCATCATCAGGAGCATCAGTTGTGATATTAGCGACAGGTGCTTTAGTGCATTGCCAGTAGAAATGATCAAGCTGACCACAATTAAAGCATGTGCATGGTCGTCCTCCATTATCACGGCCCCCATCACGACCAATATTTCGTCCACCACGTTGTCTACCACGACCACTACGAATGCCTGTATGAGCAGCACCAAGTGCAGAGCGATCAACGGGAGCATCACCCGGAGTGGTCTCTACAACTTTTGTTGCTCGGAGGAGACGATAATGTGCTTCCATTAAAGATGGAACATCAGATCCATTAATGATCTGAGATCGAGCAAAGTCCACATCAAGACGTAGAGAGGCAAGATATGCCATAAATGAAGTTGTTCACGTTGAGCCCTAGCTTCATTGATATCTGTTAGAGGCAATATACGATCAACCTCATCAGTCATAGCTTTAAAGGTCTTGAAGTGATCCTAATGAGATTTCTCTCCCTGATTAGCTCTGTATATGCCAACGACCGAGTCGTATATACGAGACAAATCGTGTTTGCCATCAAACGCCGCTGCTAGGACCTCCCATAATTCCTTAACGGAGTCCGTATTCATCAAATCATGTTTGTGCTTGTATAATTTCAACTAATGCTTCCTACTAGAGCATTTGTTTTATTGTCTTTTCAAACATTGCATTCAATCCGCAGCAAATTTCTCATGTTACTCGTTTTGGGTGTGAAAAGCTTTGAGGATTGATCGAAGAAGGTACCAAAAAATTTATCAACTGCCTTACTGAATAGGCTTGGTCATGAATAAGGTGAAACATGAATTCCTGTTAAAAGATAAAGTTCTAGCAGCTTCAGATTCAAGTCTTAAGTTCTTTACGCATCAAATGAGCCTTTCATTGATTAACCATAAATTTTGTGAGAATATAGTTAGTCGAAACTAGGAAGTTGATAACCATGTATGGGTGTTCATGAAAGTCACAAATTTGGTCAGATTACTGTGTATTCATGAAAGTCACAAATTTGGTCAGTTTACTGTGGATTCAGGATCTCCTTGCATCTCCAATCTCTCAAGTCCCAGTGAATATGTTTTCCTGCTAGCTCTATAACTTAGGTTTAATGGTAAGACGATTGATGAATATGTCTGCTTTTACATTGTAAACTTGATACGATCGTATTAGGTGACAAGGAAAAAGCTCTTCATTTGCTACATCATTACATTTGTTATCCTTTCATGATGCGTATATTGGTTCATTCATCATTTTTGATTAAGCAAGTGACAAAAGAGTAAATTCATTGATAATATAGAAGGTGCATCTTCTCCTGATGAGTTTAATTAACCTTTTTCTTTTCTGTAGATACCTTTCACAAATGTTGTCTACATTGAACGCACTGATTTTCGTCTCAAGGATTCAAAAGACTTCTATGGGCTTGCCCCGGGCAAATCTGTTCTACTCAGGCAAGTCATTACCGGAAAATTGTTAAAATCTTTTCCTTTGCAGTAAAAGCTAAAATATTGGTTGATCAATATACAAAATTTCCTCTATGCAGGTATGCCTTCCCGATAAAGTGCACAGAAGTCGTGTATGGGAATGACCAGGATACTGTTGTTGAGATTCACGCTGAATATGATCCTTCAAAGAAATCAAAACCCAAGGTTCTCATTCTGCATTTTCACCGTTAATACTTGCAGTTCCAGAGTCTTTACTTATTTTCTTGGCAACACATGCAGGGTGTTCTTCACTGGGTTGCTCAACCTTCTCCTGGGGTTGATCCGCTTAAGGTGGAAGTAAGATTGTTTGAGAAACTATTTATTTCTGAGGTAAGTATTACCTTATGTTTTATGTTCTGCTCTCAAAGTGTTTTGAAAGATAAATTTATATCGAATATACTGGACTTCTCTGATTATTTTTGCACGATAGAATCCTGCTGAGCTGGAGGACTGCCTTTCCGATCTTAATCCTCATTCTAAGGAGGTGATACCAGAGGCATATGCAGTACCTTCCCTTGGTAGTGCTAAACTGGGTGACAGATTCCAATTCGAAAGAATGGGTAATGTCAATTTCTTTCTTTCTCCACTCTAGTATTACTCGTGTGAACAGATTCCAATTTGAAAGACTGCATAAAATTATATGCTCTTCTCACTATAATGATATGAATTGAACTGAACTGAACTTTATTGCACTCCAAATCCGACTCTGAATGTAAAACTCCTACTGAGGGATTTATTAAGTAGGAGATTTAGTGAATTATGATTTGGGGAGCTGATGAGTTGCTCCCAACCACCACTTATTTTACTCTTGTTTGGTGCGATTATGAGCAAGTTGCCTTTGATGTATTATTTCTTCTATGTTGACGACATGCTTTCTGAATGACTTATTACATTACAAAGCCACCTGTTTCAGCTTGCTTGCTTTATGTGCCGTCTTAATGAGAATTAAAACTTTATCATATGTACTGTTTAGTTATCTAGGTGTCTAATTATTTATTTGTCTGCTCTAGTAGCTCTTGACTGCAAATGTATGTTCATCCAAACCTATTTGATCGGGCCAACAAGTACTGATTTATCACTTTTGTTTCAGGGTATTTCGCTGTGGATCTGGATTCTACACCTGACAAGCTGGTTTTCAACAGAACTGTCACTCTTCGTGATTCCTACTCCAAAGTCGGAAACAAATAGCTAAGGGTTGTAAATACTTGATATCACTGACCATCTGTACAATTTAGTATTTAGACAATTGTAATAGCATCACAGTTCTTTTTATAATTTATTAAAGGCATAATTAGGACAACCTTCATGGTCTCAGAATTTTGGAAATAGTTCATGGTCTCCTGAAATTTCTCAAAAGTGATCTAGTGAAAGTTCTGGAGGATGGGAGAATGTCAATATTTTTGCTGTGTGCTTTGTCGTGTGTTATCTTGCAATGACCATTCACACATTGAGCTTTATTTATTACTGTACAAGTTTTTCTGGGAGCAGATCTGCTGTCCTCATTTTTGATGTACAAAACTAGTTCCCTCTTCTATAAAATGTGGGTTCCATCAGTTTTGGTGGTTATTTTTTATACTGCCAGTGGGATCCATATTTTTATAGAAGGGAGAACTAGTTTGATACGTCAAAAATGGGGACATCAGATTTGTCCTCTTTTTTTTTTTTTTTTTTTTGAGAAACATTAATTCATTGATAAATTACGGAATTACATGATTCATATCATTAATGATATGTGAAGAAATACAAAAAGGAACATCTTCATAACTGACAATGGAATTTGAAGAATCCTGGAGAAGGACGTTTGTTGCTAGCTCATGAGCCACAAGAGTACAAGAAGGAAATATCTGTTGAAGCAATTAAGAAACTCCTTCCATCTTCAATTGTGTGTCTTGCCCGCCATGGCATAGGTACTTTTATTGAGTTGATGGAATCAATCAGAAATTTACAATCTCCCTCAATGATAACGTGAGAAAGATTGAAATTCCTACAGATCTCCATTGCCAAATGGATCCCCATAGCTTCAACCTGGATTGGAGAACCACCATCTTGTTTAGTAGACATAGCCCAGTGAAATTGACCATACGCATCACGAAGAACCGCAGAAGCAGCCATCCTTCCTTCTAAATAGGCACCATCAAAGTTGATTTTGAGTACATTTAGTAGAGGAGGAACCCATTGAGTAGAATGTTGATGTTGATCATAAATAGAATTGTTTGGGAGATCTTCAGAGATACATGCATCAAATTTATCCTTCATGTGAATAGCATCCATATAGATTTTATTGCAGCAGACTGGTTGTGCTTCGAAGACTGCTTTGTTCCTTGTCTTCCATATTGACCACAATTGATAGAAGCAACTTGAAATGTTCTCTAGATTTCCTTCCTTTAGTAAACTTGTTATGAAACTTGCTAATGTAGTATCTTGCTTGATATGAGAAGCTAATGTTGAATGATTACTCCAGGAGGTTCCTGTAACAGGGCAATGGAGAGTTAGGTGATCGAGAGTTTCAGGACATACCTTACAAAGGGGGCACAGATCATCAATATCTTGAACACTTATATGGATATTGTATTTGGTAGGAAGAGAATTTGTTAGAGCTCTCCAAACAAACATCAGAACTCTTGGGCAAATATGTTTAAAGGACCAAAGCTTACGCCATTCTTTAAACCCATCCACAGAATCATTGTAATCCTCCTTGTTCAATTTGTTATGAATCGTTCGATAAGCAGATTTTGTAGTTAAAGCTCCATCATATGTATGTATCCATGTCAACCGATCACTCAGGCAAAAAGGAGACAGAGCAATATTCAGAATTGCTTTAGCTTCAGTAGGTGGAAATAGGATGTAAATAAGATGTTCTTTCCATCTCATAGAATGACTATCAATAAGGTCAGACATTTAGTAATCCATCTGCTTGCAAAAGGATAACCAATCACTTTAAAATTCGGCAAGGAGGGAACCCATGGATCTATCCAAATATCGATTTGTGTACCATTTCCCACAGACCAAATAATGTTATTATACAGAAAATCCCTGCTCCTGAGAATGCTTTGCTAGATACAAGAAGATGATGATGAAGGGGAAGTAGTCCAAAATGATGAAGTAGATCGAAGATACTTGTCTTTCAACAGTTTAGACCAAGTTGTATTTGGTTCAGTGAGAAATCTCCAGGATAATTTTAGAATCAGTGAGATATTGATAATATAAGGATCCCTCAATCCCAATCCTCCTTGAAATTTTGGTTTAGTAAGAGTGGCCCAACCCGAATAGTGAATCTTCTTTTTATCTAATGAAACCCACCAAAAGTTCCTTTGTTGTTTGCTCAGATTAGATGAAATCTTCTTCGGGATAAAATAGGAAGAAAGATAATATGTGGGAATGGAAGAAAGTGTAGATTTGATAAGTACTGTCCTACCCGCATGGGATAGACAGTTACGCTTCCATCCTTGAAGACGAGAGCTGCAAGCTTTGAGTAGATGAGAGAAAGTTGATGTTCTATTTTTTGATTGCAGTAGAAAATGGCCAAGATATTTGTCAGAAGGTTGCATCAGAGAGACACCCAACATATTGAGATAGAGTTGGCGCATAATAGGATCAGTGATCTTGGAGAAAAATATAGAGGACTTGTCAAAGTTTATTCTTTGGCCCGACCATTTTTCAAATGATTGAATAATGGTTTTTAACTGATGAATATTATGAAGAGATGATTTGCCAAAGATGAGAAGATCATCTGCAAATACGAGATGCGAGTATGTGGTTGGGGACTGTGAAATTGTAATACTTTCATACAAAGAATTTCTTTCCATGGCCGATATAAAAGTAGAGAGGATATTCATACACATTATGAATAAATATGGTGATAGAGGGCATCCTTGGCGAATGTCTCGATTAGGAATGAATGATTTTGAAGGCTCACCATTGACAAGAATAGAAAATGAAGGTGTTGTTACACATTGCATAATGAGTTTATGAATATGACCACTGAGATCAAATCCATGAAGAGCTTGACTAATAATGTTCCAACTGAGCCTATCATAGGCTTTTGATATATCCAATTTGAGAGCAAAGGAACTATTTTTGGTATTGAACTTGGATATAGAATGAAACAATTCTTGCGCAAGAACCACATTATCCCCTATATGACGTCCTGGAACAAAAGCATTTTGTTCAGGACTAATGAGCTTATTTAATAGAGGACGAAGTCTGTTTGCAATGAGTTTAGTGATGAGTTTATAAAGAACATTACACAATGCAATAGGACGATAATCCATAGGTTTAGAGGGATGAGGAATTTTAGGAATCAAAGCTATGAAAGTATGATTGAGATGACAAGGCATTTCCCCAAAAATAAAGAAATCTTGAATAAGATGGCATACCTCCTTTCTAATTAAGTCCCAGTATTTTTGATAGAAGTAGGCCGGATATCCATCAGGACCAGGTGATTTATAGGGACCCATGATCATAATTGTAGATTTGATTTCTTCTTCAGAAGGTATATTGCAAAGAGATTCATTTTCCTCCCTAGTGAGCCTTTGCATATCAGCCAATATATGTTCAGAAACAGGGTGAACTTCAGTAGCTTGAAACATGGATTCAAAATGATCAACAAATGTATCTGAAATTTTCTTATGCTCAGCAGTGAATTCACCATCAATTTTTAAGATACTATGGATAGTATTCTTTGTTTTCCTGTTGGTAGCTGATAGATGGAAAAAATTTGTATTCTTGTCCCCTTCTTTCAACCAAGAAATACTGGATCGTTGTTTCCAGTACAGTTCTCTTTGGAGATAGAGTTTATTCAATAGGATTTGAGTTTTCCTTTCTTCCGAATACCCAAGAGTAGAAGAAAAACCCCTGGACTGAATCTGAAGGAGCCGCTTTTCGAAGAACTGGATATCTTTATTCATATTTCCCAATTTCGATCGACCCCATAAGCAGAGATTAGGTAATAAGTCACTGAGTTTTGTTTGAAGAGATTTTGATTGAATCTGATTCCAAGTAGTAGATAGGTGTTGATGGAAATCAGGATGTATAGCCCAAGCTGCTTCGAACCGAGGAGTATGTGTTCTTCGTCTTGAATTTATATTGAGCAGGAGAAGGATAGGACAGTGGTTACTGTTAAGGCTTGGAAGATGGAGGATGTCAGCATTCGGATGTATAGATCGCCATTGGGTATCCACCATTGTTCTATCAAGACGTTCAGCAATATTATATTGAGGCATTCATCGATTACTCCAAGTGTAAGCTGGGCCCTTATATCCAATATCCATTGCAGCTACTCGATCAAACCAATGAATGAAGGGTTTATGATGATTATAGTTAAATTTGCTTCCGCCTTGTTTGTCCGATTGATTGAGTATACTATTGCAATCGCATATATATATCCATGGTTGGGAAATAGAGTCAATGAGAGATTCCATGTGCAGCCAAAAAGAACTTCTGTCAGATGATTTTGGAGGACCATAGAGACATATAAGATGCCAAGGACTGGCAGTAGTGAATTGTACAATACTCGATTGAATATAATTGTCTATACTGTTTATAATAGTCAAATTAAGACTTGAGTTCCAACAAAGAAGCAGTCCACCTGATAGGGCCTGGATGAAATAGCACAGCAATTTGCAAAACCAAGACTATTTGCAATATAAGTAGCTTCTGTTGACGAGCATCTAGTTTCAGAAAGGAATAGAATTTGAGGTTTAGATGCACAGAGGAATGATTTCAATGTTCGAATTGTCGGAGCATTCCTCAGACCCCGACAATTCCAAGAGAGAATCATGGTGATGTAGGCTGTTCAAGGCCAATCGCGCCTTTGAAATCTTCAGAAGGAAAGAATCCTCTTTTAGTAGGTCTTTCATGGTCCTGATCTAATTCTGTATCAAAGGACTCAGGTAGAGTTCTTTTAGACCGTATCAGAGTATCAGAAGTGGATGAGGCAGTAGTAGTTTCCATGACTTTGATAGATGTTGGTGAAGCATTATGTGGTGTGAGGGAGGTTAAAAGAGAGGTAAATGTTGATGCTGAGCTCACAGTAGTGATCAAAGGGGATAGTTTTGTTTTTGGTAAATGATGGTGAGGAGGATGAGAATGATTTGAATTATGTTGAATAATCAATGTCTCTGAGTTAGTAGTAGATTGGAATGGGATTTGAGTCACAGGTGGTTCAGTTGGGTTTGTGGACTCAAAAATTGTATTTGATTTGATACCAGTAGTCATAGGAGGCAGTTGTTCATTGACTTGTTCAGAGATAGTTGTTTTTGAGAAATTTGGATTGGGTATTACAGAAGTAGTGGAGAGTAACTGATCAGTCTTCTTCCCAGAATTTAGGAGTTTAGTAACTACCTCTGTAACTGATTCAATGGAGCTTGGATGACAGTTATTTTGCATGGGAAGGGATGAACTAGGATGGGAGGGGATATTTGAAATGGTGGTATGATCAGAATTGGGTAATGGAGTAAGATTAGAAGAATTAGGAGGATCAATATGCATTGATAAATCTTCAGAAGTAGGAGAAGTAGGCATAACATTACTTGTGGGTATAGTCTTCGAAGTGGAGGAATAGTCCCTGGATTTGTTGTGAAGAGGAGATGCACTCTTATCTTGAAATCTGGATTTGAATTTTTCAGAGTGATTGACACAGATGGAACGATCAAGCCTTTTATCTAACAATAATTGAAAATGACTTCTTTGATCCTCTGTCCACTTAGAATCAATCATGTTTGTATACTCTTGATGAATCTTACAGCTCTTGACTCCATGTCCCAAACATCCACAAAATAGGCAAAATTTTGGTAATCTCTCAAACTTCAATTGGACATTGCAGTCCATATTATTCCCCATCGGAACAGTAATGCTGCGAGGAAGAGGCTTTATTATATCAATGTTGATTCTTATCCTGGCAAAGACAACCCAATTGCTTGCTTCTTGGGTAGTTGGTGGAGTGATGGTGCCAATACGGGAAGCAATAGTGGAAATGAATTCTGTGGTGAGAAGATTAACAGGCAGACCATGTAGTTGAACCCAAAATATAGCTTCAGAAAACTGATAATCACTGGGTAGTTTGTTGGGAGAACACCTCTCAAGGATCAACATGTGATTGTTTAACTTCCAGGGCCCATTCACTACTAAAATAACCCCATTTAGCGACGTCAAAAGACGTCGCTAAATAAGGAAAATCCGTCGCTAAAATCTATTTGCGACGTATTTAGCGACGAAAATTGGATGTCGCGTATAGGCATGTCGCAGATGACAATTTCGTCGCAGAACGTCGCTGTTTGTGACGTCACGTTTAGTGTCGCTAGACGTCGCGAAATTAGCGACAGATAGCGACGTAAACTTACGTCGCCAAAATAGCGACGTAGAGTGACCACTTTGCGACGCGGTAAACATTATATATGATGACATGGCATGGCAGCCACGTGGGGACTTTAGCGACGCCTAGCGACAAATTTAGCGACGTCCGCTCTCAGGTTGACATATCCCACGTCAGCAGTATAGCGACTGCTAGCAACGTTACGTCACTATGTAGCGACGTATAGCGACGTGTACGTGCCGTCGATGTACGTCGCAGAACGTCGCTATACGTCGCAGATATAATAAAAAAAATTTAAAAATATAATTGGTATTTTTGTTATGCTGTGTGTCTGTGTTTACAATGTGTGTGAAGTGCAGTGTTCGAACCATCGATAGTTTCGCTTACTGTTCTATGTTTTATCTTGGATAGAAAGAGCAACAGTTCAGGGTGCACTTCTCAGAGCTTCCTCTTCACGTCCTTCACCTTCTCGGGATCCTTTACGACGTCTCGAGAAAGTGAAGGACGTGAAAATGAAGCTCTCAGAAGTACACCCTGAACTGTTGTTCTTTCTATCCAAGATAAAACATACAACAGTAATCGAAACTGTCGATGGTTTCGAACACTGCATTTCACATTCACTGTAAACACAGACACACATCATCACAAAAATACACATTATATTTTTTTAAAATTTCGGCAGCACCTCCTTTGTATATCAGATCATCGCTTATAACCCAGCGTAGGTATATTTGTCATCCCCGTCGCAGATATCACAAAGTAAATATCACAATAAAAATAGGAGGCAGTGCAAAGTAAATATCACAGACACACATCCTCACAAACATCCAATAGAGTCGAATAAAAATGGAAGATGATAAAAAGTCTCCCACCAAGTGTATAAACAAAAGTGTACCAATAAACAATTTGCCCATAGGGCCAATACATACAAGTCATAAAAAAATCAATAAAATCACTACGGACCCCTGCCGCGCAACTGGGATAGAATGTAGTCATACTGCTCCTGGGTGAGCTGTACCGTAGGGACAGTAGGAGGCAGTGCAATGTCTGGAGTCGACGCCATCGAGGGTACATCCATCGATATTCGACGGGTCCACCAACACGTGCCTCATAGGATAGATGAATCGGCAAATGCTCCATAGAGTCGAAGAATCCAGGAGGAAACACCCTCTCTAGCTTGCATAGTATTACCGCAATGTCCTTCTCTTGCTTTTCTAGACGATCAACGAGCAATTTCTTAGAACAAAGATCCCTGAAGAATATGCTAAGCTCCGTCAATGGATCCCAAACTGCCTGCAGTAAGAATTCTCGAAATGCAATCGAAATTAACCTCTCCATGAATACGTGACAGTCGTGGCTCTTCATACCCGTCAATTTGTTTTCCTTCGGATCGACACATCTTCTCAGATTTGACACATATCCGTATAGAAATTTTAGGCCCTGGATCCACCGACAAAGTCTCACTTTATCCTCCTTGTCCAGCGAGAAAATTGACTTCGGCAGAAACTGTTTTCCATTCTGCTGTATCAAATGCAACGTAGGGCATTTGCATATTTCTTCTAAGTCCAACCTGGCCTTGGAATTGTCTTTCATTTTTTTTTACGTCCATCACAGTATTAATTATGTTATCAAACACATTCTTCTCAATATGCATGACATCAAGATTATGTCTGATCAGATTGGTACTCCAGTATGGCAGATCCCAGAATATGCTCCTCTTTGTCCAGTTATGATCTCTACCAAATCCATCGTACTTGTACCCAGTTGTAGGATCTTCGATAGCACTTGGAAAATTTTTAACCTCCTCCCATATTGTGGCTCCGCACCACCTTGGCTGTCACTCCCCAGAACCAGAATACTGGAGAGCGGGGGAATGACTCAGCCAGCTACGTATTACGGGTAGATGAATACCGTATAATACGATCAATGCTGTCTAAAAGACGAGGGGGTGCATACTACATAAAAGTCTCACTATGGTCACTTCACATCTATTGTCTCAATCATTCAAATAAGAAACAGAAATAGAGAACATGTAAGATAAAGCAGTAAGGCGTCCCAAACGCTCAGTCAAAATATTCTTGATATCTGGCTTTACAAAACATAGCCAGATGATGTAACAAAGTGTACACAATTGTTATCAGCTGCAGTCTGACTTAATTACAATTATGTAAAAGTAAGTACAAGACAATCCGACTAACATGTCGGTGCCAAACGGCAAGGTATTAAGGAAATAACAAAACGAGTGGGGAAGTAAGGAACCCACTCGAGTCCTCCTGCGATCATCCCTCTAGTATTGACCATCTTGGAGGTGGAAGTAAGCTGAGTCCTCGAGAACCGGCTCTAAATCTGGCCATGCAAAACCAGAGAGGTTAGACCTCTAATAGCAAGTACCACAAGGAAGTACGATATGAGGAATTAAAATCAGTAATAAGAGAATATGATAAGTAGGTCTCTGCTTGCCACTGGGATTCACATAACATCACGACACTTCGAACCAACCTTCCAACCAAACAAGGACAGAAGTTGGCCCGTCATGTCCTGACATTCTGATCATCTCAGTTAGGTAACAGAGTAGGTACAGCACACAAATAAATCAATTTAAACGGCCATGCAACTGCTACGGCTTGCTACTGTGAGTTCCAAGTTATCCTGGAATTATGCAATAAAGGATTCCTCAGCTCTTACTATGTGCAAGCAAGGCTAGTTTACCCAGTCAATCAATTACGCCAATCATGAATTAGACGAGTCCCAGCAGGACGCCCGTCATCAATATACAATATACAATAAATAATATAACCAGATACTGCTCCCTGCCCGTGTGGCAGATTTGCAGTATCGATGGGGACCAACCGGCCTGTCGGGCACTACTAGTCCCAAGAGGGCTGCCATGTAAGAACTCGGGAATCTATTCTCTCCATGCAATCATTATTTTATTTAACTTAATAGTCTCTACGTTGAGTGAAATCCCATGCCGTGGATCATGGTCATTCGGAATGAGTACTTTCGTACGGAGTACGATATGCACAACACTACAACGATGCCCGTGCGGTTAGGTTGTAGGTCTTACATAGCGTAATGCAACAATCCAAACTAACCACGGAATAATCATGCCTTGACCATCAAGTACACATGCTGCTTTTGTAAAAAAATAAATAAATAAATTGAAACCTGCATGTGTGCATGTATGTCAATATTCAGGATCGGCCAATCGATTATAATAGTTCATAGTTAATATGAACGTGTCTCATTCATTCAATTCAATAAGACGACTAGCCAGTCTCTTAGTTCCAACTAGGAACGCATGATCAATTATTAGTCAAGTAACAGTCGGGGTCAATTCATGACAAGGCATAAAAGTCAAATTAGTAGTAATCATGGTCGAGCCCATAACTAGTATAAAATAGTTGGTAACATATTCTTGAAGCCAAGAAAAAGATCTACAAATTTCATGTTGGGAGTTGGAAGAAATTCTAGCCACCATTCAGTCAAAAAAGAACATATGATAGTCAGAAACAACCAAAATAGGCATATGCGGCCTATTCTGCGACATGATATGCGCCTACTGCGACATGCGCCTCATGCGGCTCAACTGCGACATGATATGCGCCTACCGCGACATGCGCCTCATGCGGCTCAACTGCGACATGATATGCGCCTACTGCGACATGCGCCTCATGCGGCTCAACTGCGACATGATATGTGCCTACTGCGACATGATATGCGCCTACTGCGACATGCGCCTCATGCGGTTCAACTGCGACATGATATGCGGCTACTGCGACATGCGCCTTAATGCGGCTCATGCGCGACATGATATGCGGCTACTGCGACATGCGCCTTAATGCGGCTCATGCGCGACATGATATACGGCTACTGCGACATGCGCCTTAATGCGGCTCATGCGTGACATGATATGCGGCTACTGCGACATGCGCCTTAATGCGACTTATGCGCGACGTGATATGCGGCTACTGCGACATGCGCCTTAATGCGGCTCATACGCGACATGATATGCGGCTACTGCGACATGCACCTCATGCAACATGCACCTACTGCGACATCATATGCGCCTACTGCGACATATGCCTCCTGCTGCAGATGAATATAGAACGAACAAAATGCTTCTTCCATAACTTCCACAAAACAAATCGAAATCTAACTTCTCAAAAGCCAAACTTTAGTAGAATTAAATTCTCTACAACATGGAACCACTTATTTTTGAAAACAACAATGTTTGATAGATCAAAACCCTAAATTCATATGAAAACCAAAACTATGAAAACCAAAACTTAAAACTTAGATCTACACCCAACCATCCATGGAAATCAAGAACTTCAAGACCTAAACTTGTAGAGGAAGAGAAGATGAACAACATAGACTAAAAATAAATGGGGATGCATGAAATCCCTCATGGTGTGCAAGATGTACTTGCCTCTCCAAATGGGTTAGAGTTTGGTGGAGGAGTAAATGTGAATGAATGAAGAGAGAGAATGAGAGAAGAACTTTTATATCAAGGTCAAGTGGATCTCCACCATTCATTCTCTCCACCAAATCCAAGCCATCCATTCCTTTCCATGTTGAACCAAACCGAACCAAGTTGGTTTACCATGAACCGTAATGAACCAAGAGCCAAGAAAAAGCAGAAAATAAAATATAGAAAAATTAATAAGCGCAAAATTAAAAAATTTAAATACAGAACAAATACATGATAAATATTGAATAAATACATTCAAGAAGTACACGTATAAAAATACTTATTTTGGGAACGGGGAGTGACATTGGCGGTGGATCACCCTTCTCTACAACACCGGCACGGAATGCATTCTTGTTCCTTCTGAACGGATGATCTTTTGGCAGAAATTGCCGATGACAATCAAAGAAGCACTGTTTTCCTCCGTGTTTCAAGCGGAAAGCCTTACTACGGTCCATGCAATACGGACATGAGAGACGGCCATGAGTGCTCCATCCAGATAACATTCCATAGGCCGAAAAGTCGTTGATGGTCCACATAAGGGTTGCCTTCATCTGAAAATTCTGCTTCCTGGAAACATCGTATGTGTTAGCGCCTACTTCCCATAACTGATTCAACTCATCTATCAAAGGTTGTAAGTACACGTCAATGTTCCCCTTGGGATTGTTCGGACCAGGAATTATAACGGTTAGAAACATGTACTGAGTCTTCATGCACATCCAAGGCGGTAGGTTATACGGAGTGACAATCACAGGCCAGCATGAATACTGGGATCCCGAAAGACCAAAAGGAGTAAAACCGTCAGAAGATAGTCCCAACCTGACATTACGCGGATCTGAAGCAAAATCAGGATACACTCGATCAAAGTGCTTCCACACTTCTCCATCGGATGGGTGATCCAACACTCCTTCAATCTATTCTCGCATGTGCCAACTCATATTTTCGGCCGTCTCTTTCACCATAAATAATCTTTGCAACCGCGGCGTTAAAGGCAAGTAGTGCATTGAATCGGTCAGTCTTCTTGCACCGGTAGACCTTCCTGTACTAGTTGTCTTATAGCGATCAGCACCACAAAATCTGTACGCATCTGCGTCCTTGTCGTCTTTGTAGTACAGCATGCACCCATTGCGACAGGAATCGATTTTCTCGTATCCCATCCAGAGCGATCTCACCATCCTCTTAGACCGGTAGAAGTCTTTAGGCAACTTAGCACCCGCCGGCAAGATCTCTATAATCAACTCCAACACTCGGTTGTAGCATTCTTGCAATATGTTAAAATCTGACTTAATGCTCAACAGTCTTGTAACCACCTCCAACGGTGAATGATCCTCACAACCAGGATACAATGGAGTCCTTGCATTCTCCAGCAACTCCATGAACTATGCAGCATCGGCGTTCGGTGTCTCCTCAGGTGCATCATGAACGAAACTAGGCCCCGCAGCATCGAAAACCATGTTGACGTACCCGTCGTCGTATGCATGATTATCTGAAACAAAATTAGGTTCTGCATGCATATACGGCTCAACGTAAGGCTCCGGCTCTGATGCTAAAGACACAAGTTTTCCGTGTGCGGTCCACTGATAGTAATTAGGCGTGAAACCCCTCGAGTACAAATGATATGTCACTTCCACTTCTGGATAATATTTCACGTTATGACATTTTACACACGGATACTTAATTTTGGTGCCGTCCATGTACTGAGGGAACGCCTTAGCAAACTGCAGGAACTGCTCTATTCCCGCTATGTATTCATCCCGCACACCACACATATCATCAGGACGATGATTGTACATCCATGAACGATTCCGCAAGTAGTAATTCATATCCATTTGGAAATAATTCTGCAAAGATGGACACACATTATCCAACAGACACAAATTCGTATATTATGTCTTATTATGGGATACACATTAGTAGCGGACAGTTACTAATAACAATGATATGCAATCTAGGTCAAACTAGGTTGTACTAAGTCAAACAAAATCAAACAAGGTCAAGCTAAGTCAAACAAAGTCAAACAAGGTCAAGCTAAGTCAAACAAAGTCAAACAAGGTCAAACTAGGTCAAGGGTTGACCTATAGTTGACTTTGTCAACTCTTAGTCCAATCTAGGTCAGATGTTGACTCTACTTTAACTTTCAGTCAAAATAGTCAACCTTAGTCAAATAAGGTCAAATCTAAGTCAAATATCCTATTTCTAGTCATTACCTACCAAGGTACCCTTTACCTTATCGCTATTGGTATTCCAATACCAATACCTTAAGTTGGTACCCTTTACCTTATCGTTATTGGTATCCAAATACCAATACCGCGGTAACATGGTTGGTACATTAAGGGTCTTTGACAAGATGACATGTTGCGAAAAGATATATCCTTATATATAGTTCTCCTACGGATTTTCTTTAACATTACGTAGGAGAACTATAAGGATATATATGTTCACAACATGTCACCTCCTCAAAGACCCTTAATGTGACAACCATGTCACCCTCTCATATTCCTGCAACTAAAAGGCAAAACCATGGTATATACATGGTTTAAAGTATCGGCCGATACCGATCCGATACGGCCGATACCGATACGGTTTGGCATGTTCCGATCCGATACCGACCGATACCAAATATTGACCGATATCGACATTGGGGGTCTTTGTTCCGGTCAATTCGGCAAAACCAATCGGTAAGGGTGACTACTATTTCATATAATTTCAAAACTACTAAGAAATAATGCTGAAATACTTAAAATTATGCCTAAATGTATAAAATATATGTTTTTAAATGTAAATAATTTATTAATAATTATTTGTTTTTCGATACCAAAGTCCGATACTCCGATACGATGCCGCCGATACTACCGATATCGCCGATACCAATACTCATAGGAATAGTCCGATACCGATTCCGATACCGATATTGTGAACCTTGGGTATATATCGTCAACATTTCAGATTCTTAAAATGAATTTCAAATGGATTTTTGATTGTATATATATGTGTATTTGTGTGTATATACATTGTATACATATATATTTATATATGTATTTGTGTATGTAAGTGTGTGAGTATATATATACATGTATATATGTAGATATGTGTATTTATATATATAGGTATATATGTATGTATTGTGTGTGTATGTGTGTCCTGTGTCCTGTGTCCTGTGTCACAGAGTCGTGTCCGAAATAGGGTTAGGGTCCTGTCCCCTGCCCCCTCCCCCCTCCCCCCTATAGGGTATCCTATTACCATAGACTAATCTAGGACACTCTTAAGATACTAGGATATCTAACTATCCTAGGATACCAAATTCTAGCCAAGATACTAACTTAGGGTACTAACTTCTAGCCCATATCCTAATATCCTATTATCTTGATACCCTCAAGATACTAGCATAACCTAACTACCCTAAGATATCTAACTTAGGATACTAACTTATCTAGGATAAATAGGATACTAACTAACCTATCCAAGACACTAACTAACCTATCTAGGATACTAACTTCTAGTATCCTAAGATATTAACTCACCTATCTAACTCTAGGATACTAACATCCTAAACAAGATATTAAATTAGTGCCTAGGATACTATCCTAAATATCTAACTTAGGATACTAACTTATGGATACATATCTAAATCCCTCTCACCTTTCTCACTCTCAAACACACACACACACACATAATCTAACACTTATCTCAATATCCCTCTTCACTCACACTCACACTACCATACTACCACACAACCACATCTAAACAAGCCATCAATCACACAACTACCTATATATATATATATATATATATATATATATATATATATATATATATATATATATATATATATATATATAGGCATACATATATAGGTTAAGATATTTACATATACTAGGCTATAACCAAGGGGACACAATATATACATTCAACAATTTATGCATTTATATACTAGAGAGATAGAGAGTGTATAGTGTCAAGTGTGCATATACAAGTGTCATGTGTGTACGTGTCTCCCAAACCAAACTCGTGTCCAAATACTCGACACAATGTGTCCAAAAACAAACCAAACTCAACACATCCAAAACTGGACACGAATCCAATGGGCACGAGTCTTTGGGGACACGAATCCAATGGGCACGAGTCTTTGGGGACACGATGTGTGTCCGTGTGTCCGTGAGTCCGTGTGTGTGTGTCCGTGGGAGAGGAGGAGGAGGAAGGAGAGGAGTTAGGTTAGGGTTTACCTGAGGAAGAGGAGGAGGAGCTCGGATTGGGGGAGGAGGAGCTCGAGGAGGAGGATCTCGAGGAGGAGGAGCTCGCCGGAGGGGGAGGGAGTCGCCGGGGGGGGGGAGGGCACTGACAGAGGGGGAGGGAGTCGCCGGAGGGGTGGGGGAAAATTAAAATTTTCGAGTATTTTCGAGTGAGAGTGAGGGGGAAAGAAGGAAACGCTGTGCCCTAAGTAAAAAAAACTTAGCGACGTCACGTGTTGAAGTCGCTAAACGTCGCAAAACTGGCGACATATGCTAATAATATGTCGCTGAACGTCGCTATTCAGCGACGTATTAAACTCCTGTCGCGGAACGTCGCTAGGCAGCGATGTTTTGCGACGTGTTTATAAAGCTGTCGCTAAATTACATAACTAGCGACGTCATTTCTTGCCATCGCTAAATTATGTCGCTATTTGATGTTATTTTAGTAGTGATTGTTGTACACATATTCGAGATCTTCCAACAGTTTGAATTTTGCCGAAAAAGAACCAGCATGATACTCTGTTATACGAACAGAGCCCTTCACTTACCAAATTTTAGGAACAATAGAAGAAATGATATGTGTGGGATAATTCTTATGGGTAAGAGGTTTGAAAAATAAGTAAAACATCCAATCCGCTTGAGGATTTCTAGATGAAGGATGTATGTTGGTATCACTGGAGAGGGAAGAAGATAGGAGATTGGCGAGTTTGGAAAGAATATCTTCATAATCTGTGGTAGGAGTTATCGCCATGAAACTGGAGAAGGAGAGGAAAAGTTGATCGTTGATGGTAAGGAATGATGAACCCTGAAACAGGAAGAGGAATTATCTGATGGATCAGTAGATGTACTGATGGGAAAAAAGGTAGAAGATGATTTCTAGTGGTGGAGGGGGAAGGAGGAGGTCTTCTACTGGAAGAGAAGGGAGGGATGGCAATGGTGAGAGCAGTTGATTTCCGCCATGGAGAAGATGGCGTGGCTGATTTAGATTGTTGTAACCCTATTCCTCAGTTTTTCTTTGGTGTCGTCTCTTGAATGTGGACTAGTGATTTATGAGTTTTGGGGAAACATGGGAAGACCAAGTTTTCAAGGGGGACAGTTCTGTTTGTCTCCAATTTTTATCTATCAAATATGTCATTTCTTTTAGGCTTAATTGCTAATTGCTACCCTCAACTATCACACTTTTTCAAGTTGATACCCTAAACTTTTTTTCGTAACAGATTGATACCTCAACTATTTTTTTTTTCAACTTAATACCTAACATTTTAAAAAATCCCAAAATACCCTTATCCCTTCCCTCCCTCCACCCCCTCCCCCACTCCGGCCACCCCCCCTGCTAGCTCCGGCCAACGCCGACCCTCTCCGTCGCCTGTTCCCGCGCCCCTCCAGCGCACGCGGCCACCCGCGCCCCTGGTCCAGCGACCACGCCCCTCCGCGGATCCCCCGACCGCCCTCCGGCCAGCGCCGCGCCGACCCAGCGCGCCCCCTCGCGCACACGGCCGACCGGCCTCCCGCCGACCGGGCCACCTGAAGCGAGCAGGGGGGGTTGGGGGGGGGGGAGCTGCGGCCGTAGCTAGCAGAGGGGGGGGCGAAGCGAGCACGGGGGAGGGGGGTTAGGGGTAGGGGCATTTTTGTCCAAAATAATGTCTGGGTATCAAGTTGTTACAAAAAAAAGTTTAGGGTATCAACTTGAAAAAGTGTGATAGTTGAGGGTAGCAATTAGCAATTAAGCCTTTCTTTTATAAAAATGTGAGTCATATTGATTGTGGATGTTATTTTTAAGGCTTAATTACACTTTGATACCCTCAACTATTCCTGTTTTTTAACTTGATACCTTAAACTTTTTTTGTAACAAGTTGATATCCGGAAAAAAATTTGGACGAAAATACCCATGGTCAAACTTGAAAATTACTCTCCCCCCCCCCCCACCCACCCTCCTTCCTGCTTTCGGTCACCCCCTCCCCCCCCCCCCCCCCCTTCTGCTTCCGTCCACCCCCCCCCCCCCCCCCCCTCCCCACTCCGGCCACCCGTCTCTCCCCCTAGGGCATGGCAGCGTGGGAGGAGGGGGGCTGGGGGAGGCGGCCGGAAGCGGGAGGGCCGGGGGGGGGGTGGCCGGAGGGGGGGCGGGGCGGGAGGGAGGGGGGTTGGGGCTGTGCGGGAGGAGGGGGTGGCCGGAGTGGGGGAGGGGGAGGGGAGAAGGGGAGAGGGAAGAGATAAGGGCATTTTCGGGATTTTTAAAATTTTAGGTATGAAGTTGAAAAAAAAAATAGTTGAGGTATTAAGTTGTTGAGTAAAAAAATTTAGAGTATGAAGTTGAAAACTCGGAATAGTTGAGGGTATCAAAGTGCAATTAAGCCTATTTTTAAAAATAATCGATAGAATTTATATATTTTTTTTATAGGAGATGGGTGTACCGAATGTCCTTTTTTTTCTATAAAAATGTAAGTCATATATTGTGGGTGTTATTTTTAAAAATAATCAGTGGAATTTGTAAATAGATACGTGTATATATAATAAAACTTAAAAGATTTAAGGCATTTGTTTGGTATTCACATTTAGTCATTCCAGATACAAAATGTATGAATATGGGTAACAAACCCCTGGATGAAGTATATATGACAGTACATGTTTTAAGAACCAAAATCAGTTGATGGACAGACATACTGGCTTTGAAGAAATTCACGTAAGATGAATTCCAAGGGCTCTCTCTCTAGTCCGCTACCAAGCGAGCAAGCAGTCTACTTGTCCTCTAACACAATTCTTCTGTCCCCATTGCTGGCCATGAACCTCAGAGCCAACTCGTAGGCAGAGAATATGGCGCCGTTGACGACGAACGCGCGCGCGACGGCCGTCCCCAGGCCGCGCCACAGCACCGCGTACCCTTCCTCCCGCACGCTCCTGCGGAGGCAGTCGAGGATGCCGCGGTACTTGGGGGGCAGCCCGCCGTCCCCCTGGGCCTGCAGCCTGGACTTCACCACGTCCAGCGGGTAGCAGCACACCCAGCTGGCCACCCCGGCCAGCCCCCCCGCGACGAGCATCGTCCCGAGGCTCTCCTGCTCGCTCCTCCGGCAGCCCGGGTGGAGCTGCTCGCGCGCGTACTCGTAGGTCCAGAAGTAGACCCCGTGGGCCGGCGCGTCGCGGAGGACGGTGATCGACAGGCCCCGGTACAGGCCCCTCGCCCCCTGGTTCCTCAGGATGGTCTTGGCGATGCAGAGTGGGCCTTGCCTGCTCCGGCACTGCTTGCTGCCGCCGCCTGCCGACTGCAGCTGGAGCCGGATCTTTACGAGCTCCACGGGGCTCAGCAGCAGGCTCTGCAGCGCGCCGGTTCCGAACCCGGCCAGAGCCACGCTTTTGTAGGACGGCGGCTCCGTCGTGGCGTTGCTGGAGTGGAGTGCCCTTGACAACACCGCGTACACCTGGAAGACCATCGCGTTCTGCATCGGAAAAAGGAACCCAAAAAAAAAGAAGAAGATATTCATATTGAAAGAAAAAAAAGAATGACATTTATCATGAATATATATATTGATCTTACAAAAATCCTAGAGTAACTCAAGATTTCTTAATTTTTAAAATTGGGACATAAAAAATCGTCCGATTACATGTATTATCTCTTGATTTTTTTTTCTCCAAGAGACTAAAGAAAAAAATTAACTATATTTTTAATGTTCGTAAAATTTATGTGTCACATCCATATCACAATTCTTATTTTGAGTTCGTATTTGAGTTTATGTAGTCGAACTCTTGATCTTAGGTGTGGTTTCAACCTTCAATACCAAGAATTACATGGAGAACGCGATTGCGATTTCACATCCAGTCAGAAAATTGACCAAACACCGGATTTTGACTATAGAAAGTGACATGTATGAAGAGTGCAAGTATTCTAAACCAAAATTTTATATTCCTCGATCAAAAGTTAAGAAACCAAAAAATTAAGCCCATGAGAATAAAGTAAAAAAGTATTAAAAAAGTTAATAAGTTTCAAAAATTATAAAATTATGTACATATCGACAAAGCTAATGACGATATGAATGATAATTAGACTGTTAATACTTTTGACGGAGAATGCATTCATTGGAGACAATACTATCATTAGGTTTGGCCGCATCAGTACCATTTAACTTTTATGTCTAGTGTTTGTTTTCGGCTTCTCTATATAAATAGAGGGTAAGGGTGGGGAGGGGGAGCACACAGAGAGTAGAGTGACACTTAAAAAAAAAAAAAAGAATGCGAGACACAACGTCCAACATTACTTTAAAATATGGCCCTCATCCGAGAAGGTGCGAAAAAAAAAAAAAACACATTTATGAAGGAAAAATTATCGTTGTTAAAGGAAAAAAAAAAAACCAAACCGCCATTTATAATGACTACTAGTGGATAACCCGTGCCATAATGGCGAACACGAATTCGGCCTTCTCGACGTAGACGTGTAGGCACCGGGTCAGCGCCAGGGAGTTCCGGACGGAGACGCGGCCTCCGGATCCGGCCTTCTCGACGTAGGCGTGCAGGCACCGGGCCAGCGCCAGGGACCCGAGCCCGACGGAGGCGGACACGGCAAAAGACCACGGTGGCGGCGTTCGGGGCGGCGTGGGGCCTCATGGAGGCGAAGACGCACAGGCCCGTCGCGGGGCGTCCGAGGGCGGCTAGGCCCGAGACGGCGGCGGTCCATGTGCGGCATTCCGTCGAACACCCGCAGGACGTGGTCGGCGGAGCCGCGTCGGGAGTAGGCGGTGAGCAGAACGGTCTGCACGAAGGGGTCGGACCGGAATCCGAGGAGGAGGACGTGTGCGTGGAGCGACCTGGTGGCGGCGACGGCGGTGGTGGTGTTGAGCAAGGAAAAGAAGGTGTGGGAATCGGGAGGGACGCAGCGGCGAAACATTTGGGAGTAGATGGAGAGTGGGTCGGCGGAGATGACGATGGCGGTGTTGAAGGAGAAGAGGTTGGGGTTGGTCATGGCAGAGAAGAGGGAGGCGGCGAAGGAAGGGTCGGCGTCGGCGGCGCGGTGGAGGAGGCTGCTTGCGACGAAGGGATTGCGGAAAAGGCCGGTGACGACGGCGTGGGCGAGGATGGAGCGGAGGCGGCGGAGGGAGGGGCGGTGCAAGAGGAGCTGGAGGCGGAAGTGCCGTTGGAACAACCGGTTGCTCCGCATTCAACATGGGACCTCCTCCTCTCTTATAGAGAGAGGGACAATTTAGTCCTTTTATCATCGTTGAACCAAAGCACATGGGTCGAATCAAAAATTTACTTTACTTTATATTATAGATATGGTAGCCATCTCGTCGTTACTTTCAGTGGTATGATGGCCATCTCGCCATTAGTAATGACAGTACGGTGGTCATTTCAACATTAGATTGATAATTCTTGAGCATACGATTTGTATCTCCATCCCTCTAATACTATGAAACTATGTTCTCGTGGAAGTAATTCTCTGTTAAGAAAAACTAACAAGTGAAAGAAAAAAACAGTTCTTCCTCTATTATATATTTTAATGGTTGTTCTCCGTAAAAAAAAAAAAAAAGAGCTATGCAAACACCAGAATCATAATGTTTCTTAGGTGGCCACATCACTCCCTTGTTCAAAGGGAAAAAGAAACAACCACTTCTGATTATGAATACATTTCCCTGTATAAAGTGCGCGATTACCTTGATATATAATAGAAAAAATCAAAAGGGAAACGATTTAAAATAATACAAAAAAAAAGAAGAGAGAAACCACCTCTGAAATAATCGTGCTCTGTATAAGAAAAGATGAGTTATATGCCAAAGATATGACCATGTCTGAGTTTGCTTTTATCAACCACTAGAGCCTTCTTAAGGCAAAGGTACTAGGAAAATTATAAGGAAACAGGATAGGGGACAGCACATATTAGTTATATTTTTGTTGAGGGCTCAGGGCTGTCATAAAATTGATAGGGACAACAACACTTTTTTTCTTTAACACTATACCCATTTTTCTTTTTCTTTTTCACTTCCTCCTTCATCCCTAGTCTTGTAGTAGATACTCCAAAATAATATATACTTTAAAACCCAATTAAATGAATTTTTGAACTCATTATAGGCATTCTAAAATGGTAGAAATCGACACTGTCCTGTAGGACTGCCAAAAGTTTGGCAGTCATAAGCATATCCAGAACTGTCAAAATTTTGACAGCCCTTTGTCGTCCCAAACGAAACTGTCTTGATTCGGAAACTCCATTATTAGAGTTCAAAACTTCAGAAATAGTCTCAAATAAGACTATCTATTAGGAAACTATGAAAAAAAAAAAAAGATTACGGTTTAGGATTTGGTAAGGAAGAGGAAGATATAAGTCAATTTTCTTTTAGTTACTTAAATTTGTGATGCCTTCTAACAATTCTTAAAAGATATTTTGGGTATTATAATTTTGGTAAATTTGTGTTGTCCCCTATCAATTGTTGTAGTGCCCTTATCATTTGCCCTTCTTAAATGAACAAGTCACAAAATATATTTAGTGATTGGTCATGTTAAAAAAATTGGATTTGTATATATATGTATGTTAATATATAGGGTTATTTAGTATTATGGTGTCACATAATAGTGGATACTTAGGATTCGGGTATCGAAATTGTCCGATGTTAAGGTTTGGATATCTAAATCACTGTTCATTAGCCTACGTGAATAGTGATTTCGAGACTCAAACTCTAATGTTGGACAATTTCAAAATCTAAATCATAATATCAACTATTATGTGAGACCCTAATACTAAATATTCCTAATATATATGTAATTGGAAAGAGCAAACAATAGTCTCTTAATCTTTTTTACCTTAATTTTTTTACTACTCGGGCCCACCAAACAACAATCTCTTAACTTTCTAAGGTAAAAGCATTTTTGGAAAAAGAAAAAAAAAAACCTTCCATAGTGAAGTCTTTAACTTTTCCTATTATATTATATGGAAGGATGATAGTTACAGAAAAAGATTATGTTACCAGCCATCTAAAATGATGTTGATACAGAGAATGAAGGGAGATATAAATTGATCAGCAAGGTTTGTAGTATCAGAATCGGATCCTTCCTACGAGTGCAGTATCGACAGTATCAAAGTATTGACGGTTTTGAATCAAAATATAAATTTTTAATATCCAAAAGTAGATACTTATTAAAAAAAATAGAATAAATATTTTATATATTTAGACATAATCCTAAGTATGTCAAGTGCTGTTTGTTTATAGTTTTAAAATTGAATAAAATAGTAATCATCTTTGTCGATCGCTTTACATGCGATAGATATATTTTCTTCTTTTAAATGCTTCTCCAACCTTACTATCCTTTTACACTCTTGTTGAATTATCTTTTTCGTTCAATTTTCTTTGCCAATTAACTAGAAAAGACACCCAAGTTTCGGTATCGGTCAATATTGGTATTGATTGTATTAGATCGGGACATATCAAACCGTGTCGGCCGTTACTGTAAACTATATAAGGCAGCTATAGAACTAAAAACTGAGCGACTACAGGTTTTCAGTTCCGTTTAGTAAGATTATGAGAAGATATATATTTATGTATCACATTTGATTAGAGGTGGTATCGAACTTATTTATGTATCACATTTGATTAGAGGTGGTATCGAACTTATCATTACTTAGGGTCTGCTTGGTAATGATGTTTTCATCGGCTTTGGGGTGTTTTTAAACCGACTGTTTATGAAAACCCATGCTTTGCAATTTTCTTGAGCCACTGGATATAGTCGGTTCAAAAACCTCCCAAAACCGATGTAATGTATTTTTTGGTGGCTTTATAAACACCCCAAATTGGTGAGTTTTGGGTGGCTATCCTCACCAAAATAATATAAATATAATTACTAATAATTAAACCCTATTTTTTCTATGTGTTTCACTTTAGCTTCTTTCCCGTGGCTCCTTCTCGCTGTTGTGCTCCTGGTTAGTTATGAACTGTCCAACTTTCTTTCCAATGTTCATGGTTATTACATACAAATATTTTCTACATGCCCAACAGACCCACAATACACAATACATGCATACAAATGCACTCACACACATGCATCATTCTTCCCTCACTATACATACATATGCATGCATTATCTTTCCCGCATGCCAACAGACCCATAGAACATGCATGCATCATTTTTTCAACATGCCTATATGGCTACACACATGCATGTATCTTTCTTATTTTTTGTATTTGAACTTTTATTTGTTATTGTTTGCTTTCAATTGCTAATTAATTTTGTTGTTGCTATATTTGAGATAATGTACGCGATAAGAATGTAGGAAATATTTTTTGATGCGGGGCTACATTCACGTCCATAAACCATATTTTATCGTGAATAACTTTTATTTATATATGGACATAAATGTAATTTTATTATTGTAGAAAATTTCAGAAATCGCTGGTTAGTGAATTACCAAGCATGAATTGTGGTGGTTTAAAAACCGCTACTTAAAACCACAAAAAAATGGACTGCTCAATACCGTTCATTTTTGCTACTCTAAAAATACACCATAACCGCTACCTTGTCGAGCAGACTCTTACTGTAAACATACATTAAACTTATTCTGCTGATTACTGAAGATGAGCAAACTAAGTTTGGTCTTTAATTGTCGATCTAGAAATGTGTCAATAAACAAGGAATAAGAAGAAGATGCTGAATGCTTTACTGCTGCTGCACCTTCCGTAAATGAAAAAAAAAAACCCGCAGAATATTTCCGTGCCCAATTTGCAAGTGAATATTATGAACTTTCATATTTTTGTAACTAAATATTAAAAAAAAAAAAAATCTTGGCAACTAAATATCGTGTAACTGTTAAACTGTTAGCAACTTGCTACCTAGCAGTTAGATTTTGCAATAACCGAATTTAGCTGGCTCTTGTAGTAAGGAAAGGTATAACCTCCTTAGCACGGACGGATCCAAAAACTATAACTGAGATGGACTACCAAAATTTTGGGTGGACTGGAAGTAGATAAATCTATATAAAAAAAATTTAAAAAATTATATGGAAAAAAAAAAATGTAAATTTTTTTTTTAGGGTGGGCTCCAGCCCACCCCAACCCCCCCTTGGATCCGTCCCTGCTCCTTGGCTAGGTGGACGGTCTCGAGAACGAACCGCAGAAGAGGTATAGATGTGTGTGTAAAAATTGAAAACAGTGGACCCAAATAATATGTAACGCAACGTGTACAAAGTTTCATATGTTACGTTGAGTATCTTAAAAAAAAGTTAGTTTTTCCAATAAAAAGACCAACATGAACCTATGATAAATTAAAAGGAAAAAAAAAAAAAACCTGACCTCCCTTGCTGCCCATCCACTCCACTCCCCTACCCATTTCCAATTTTTTAGTGTTTTCTTTTTTGCATTTTTATATTTTTCATATCTAAAAATACTTATTTTAAGGGGTATAACAGTCTTAAAGGAAAGACACTCGTCACTAACTTGACCGCAAACTGACGGGTCAAACTAACAGAGGTAGCAAGAAATTTGGAACCAAAGCTAGATCCCCTTTTTCCACTATGAACAACTTTAAACTGTTTAGAGATCCTTGAGATCTTTCATTTCTAATGCGGATTCCATGTAAATTTGGTTTCATATCACAAATTTTGACCACCCTCTAATTGATTAATTAATTGTAAGCTTCCACCCCCCCCCCCCCCCCCCCCCCCCCCCCCCACCCACCAAATCTTTCAATTTACTCTTACCATTCTTTTAAGATTAATCTATTCTACCAATGACTAGTAATAGTTTCTTCAGCAAATCCAACAAAAATTTAAACCATTTCGTCGATCCGGCTATGTGCGTAAAATTTGGAACTTAGTCCTGCAGATGCATTGGTAGAGTAATAGGACTTGCTATAAATCTGAAGTTTTGGTGTAGCAACAGAACAATGTTAGTTGTTACATAAATATAAAGGCCTCGTTTTGTTCGCAGAACGGAAGAAAAAGAAAATCAATTTCTTGGCATTGGCATTTTCTTTTATTTGAAAAATTATAATTTTATTGATTTTTTTTTCAAATGTTTGGAAATAGCAAGGAATTCGAAAAAAAAAGTAAATACTTCAATGTGTGAAAATAATTTCTTGCTTGGATGGATGGATAGAATAATTTTTTTTTCCTAATTTTTCTCTTTTAGCACCCAAATATAGGAAAGTAATCACTTTCCTTCTCCAATCCGACGATTCCACGAACCAAAAGACCTAAATTTATGTTGGATAAAAATAACCGAAAATATTTGTTTGGACCGCGGAAGGGTGGTCGCGGCTGTGCCCTCAGTGGATCCCCTGTTTGCTCGGCCTCCTCCCTAAATTGCAGCCCCCACCCCACCCCACCCAAAATCTGGGTCCCTCCAATGGAGGGACACGTGGCTGAGGACTAATCCCGCGGACAAAGTACCTAATAATGGCAATTCTTGAGTGTAACGATGAACATACCTAATCTAGTTTTGGTGTTTTGGTGGGTGAACAAAAATTGGATTCGGAAGACGAGGGGAGGAGGAGTAACCTGAAAAGTGACAGAAGCGAGAGGTGCGGCCATGCCGCGGTAGAGCGCGGCGGGGCCCTCCGACTTGACGATGCTCCGGAGGAGCCTCACGGCGGACGGCGGCGTCGGCGTCGCGGCGGAGGAGGAGGACCGGGGCTGCTGGAGGCGCACCCGGAGCGTGTCAAGGGGGTAGCCGGCTACGATCCCCGCCATGCCCCCGAAGCCTCCGGCGACGAACTCCCTCCCCCAGCTGCTCGCCAAGAACTCCGGCCAGAAGTCCATGTTCCTCCACCACCATTCCCCAGCTCAAGAACCCCCCACCACGAGTAGCTACTGTTCTATTCTTCTTGCTTCTATCGAACTCCCCTCTCTCTCTCTCTCTCTCTCAATGAAGGAAGTGGAACGCTGGCACCATTAATAATGAAGGAGGAGCGCAGAGAGACGTATGTCCTGCGTCCCGTATCAATGGGGTCCGTTTTGAAAGAGAGAGGGAGTGGCCAACCACGTGAGTAAAATAATATTAAATCTATTTTATTATTTTTTTTACTATTTTTGTTTTATTTGAAAGAATGGCGCGAGCGAAGGAAACGGCCAAGCTGCCTTTTCCCCACACACGCGTGAGTTGGTTGATCACCATTGGGCCATCTTTTAGTTTTTGTGGTGGAAGATGACGCGAGTCGACAAGTCCTGTGCAGATTGGGCCAAACCCACCGAAACATTTAAGATTTGTTAGGCGTCCGGTTTTGGAAAAGAAGCAAAGGCGAGGGAGAACAAAGTAAAATTTGCTACTTTCACGCTACAGTAAACCATATGTGAAGACCGTACTTATTGAAGAGCTTATACGTAATCCGAGAGAGAACGCTACAAAAGCAACCAAGAATTAAGATGCTGGAGACATTTTCCGTTACAAAAAAGCTAAAAATTGGATAATACCATCTTCCATTATTTAGCATATGATATGGTTTATGACATAACAACTGACATGATAAAATCAAACATTAAACATCAAAATTAATATTAAATTAACGTGAACATTAATATTAAAATTAATATTAACATTAATATTAAAATTAATATTAACAGTAAATTAAAATTAGCATTAACATTAACGTTAAAATTAATATTAAAATTAAAATTAACATTAATATCAAATTAACATGAATACTAATATTAATATTAATATTAATATTAACATTAATTTTACCATTATCATTAAAATTAATATTAATAATAAATTAAAATTAGCATTAACATTAACATTAACATTCACAACAATTTTTTTTGGGTAATTAATTTTTTGAGTTAAAACATGACATGTCAGTTGCCATGTCAATACTACAATGGAAGATGACATCATCCAAAAATTTTGGGAGCCAAATAGCATAATGCGAACATGCTTTCCGTTATGGACAAACTTTCTACATATGTAGGAGTGTCACGAGTTGTATGTGTGTGTAACCATTGGTGCAGAGACATGACGACATCATACCAGCCAAATGTCGATGTAAGGACGGAACTAGAAATTTGAGTCCGGGAGTGGACTAGTGTGAGTTAGGTATAGACTAACTCATATGGAAGAAGAAGAAAATATAGTATATAAAAAATTAGGTATAGCCTAAAGCCCACTCCAGTTCCATCTCTGTGCCGACGATAAATGAGCCCGCTCATAACCTAGATTTTGAAATTGCAATGGGGTCACCGTAATTTTTTTTTTATTTTTTTGATCGACCAACGAGCTTAACACTCGAACCTCTTATATTTTGATTTGACTTATAAGCAACTACCATGATTTGCCGGACTTACGTAAAAGTAAACCCAAATTTGGGACTAATTTACATAAAACCCTTCAAATGAATAACAAACACGAGTGACACATTCCAAATTTCCATTTGAAGCAATAAAGCCAATGGAAGCAACAAATGGCAAATCTAATAGCCTAGACCAACTCTTATATCTTCCGGAGATCCGCGCCTGTCCCACCGACAGGGTGGGCACGGTGCAAATGGGCGTTCCGAGCTTTCATCCGTGGGCCACATGTCAATGTCCAAGCAATTTCAGATAGGGTACTGCTACGTTGTCCGTCTGCGGGCTAGTCTGTCCGCCATATGTCGTCGTCCCATTGACAGGTCAACCGACATAGGACCCGTGAATACAGGGAAGGCTAACGGAGAACAGCCACGCGACGGACGGGCCAGTCCGCCTGTGGGCAAATTGCTTTTCCGTTCCAGATCCCCTCCTATTTTGCGGTCCAAAAGGAACTATCAATGCTATTATGCTGCCAGTTGAGATCCCTCACAGTTGCTGTCATGTGATTCACGGAATGCCCAAACAGTGAATTGAAGAAAACGCAGCGAAAATGAAAGCATTTAACATAATCAATGTTTTTAAAAGCTATTATTAGTCAAACATGGACGTCCCTAATGTCAGGCCCACCATGTTCGGTTCGCAGAATCAAGATCTTAGGAAAGGAAATGAAGTCTTTTTCTATGTTTGGATGTCAAAGAAAATGAGTTGAAAATGAAATTAACTTCCAACAAAAACTGACCATGTAAAGGAAAGATGACCACAACAAGCACAGCTCTTGCAGAAAGGAACAGTCAAGAACATGTTGAGTGTTGGAATACTGCTGCGTGAGGAAGTTGAGGATTGCAGGTGTTCTTGAGCCATGATATCAGCTTATACGTAATCTGAGAAAGAACGCTACAAAAGCAATCAAGAATTAAGATACTGGAGGCATTTCCCGTTATGGACAAACCTTCTAGAGAGCTCGAGTTAGCATCATAACTTCACTCACCTAGGAGTGTCACGAGTTCCATGTGTGTGTAACCATTGGTGCTATGACAGGACGACATCATACCAGTGCTGCCGAATGTCGATGCAAGGACGAAACCAGAAATTCAAGTTCGGGTGTACTGAGACTCCAGAAATTCAAGTTCGGGTGTACTGAAGTGGACTAGTGTGGGTTAGGTATAGATCAACTCATGCGGGAAAAAAAAAGTTGGAAATGGCCTAGAGCCCACTTAAGTTCTGCCTCTGTGCCGATGGATAAATGAGCCCGCTCATATCCTAGATTTTGAAAGTGGAATGGAGCACATAATCTTCCTCCGAAGGGCCACCGTTATTATTTTATTTTATTTTGGATCGACCAAGGAGCTTATCACTCGATCTCTTATATTTTGAGTTATAAGCAACTAACATGATTTGCGGGACTTACTTTAAAATATACCCAGATTTCGCACTAACTTACAAAAAAAAAAAACCTTCAAATGAATAACAAACACGAGTGACACATTCCAATTTTCCATTTGAAGCAATAGAGCCAATGGAAGCAACAAATCTAATACCAACCACAGACCCAACTCTCATATTTTTTCGGAGATCCGCACCTGTCCCACCGACAGGGTGGACACCGTGCAAATGGGCGTTCCGATCTGAGCTTTCATCCGTGGGCCACGTGTCAATGTCCAAGCAATTCCAGATGATCCCCCTCCTATTTTGCGGTCCAAAAGGAACCATCAATGCTATTATGCTAACAGTTGAGATCCCTCAGCTGTCATGTGATTCACGGAATGCCCAAACAGTGAATTGAAGAAAACGCAGCGAAAATGAAAGCATTCAACATAATCAATGTTTTTAAAACGCTACTACTAGTCAAACATGGACGTCTTAATGTCAGGCCCACCATGTTTGGTTCGCGGAATCAACGTCTAGAAAAGAAAAGTTAGTCCTTTCGTGTTTTGATGACAAAGTAAATGAGTAGAAAATAAAATTAATTTTCAAGAAAAATAAGAAGAAGAAAAAAGTGATTTTTCACTCACTCCATGGATTCACCCATCCCCAATTATTCACTTTTTCTTTCAATTTTCCGGACCTTTCAAAAAACCGGAAGAAAAATTAATGAAAATTATAATTTTCCAAAGGAAATGAAATAACAAAAAATTGTTTTCCTTCCCTACCCTTTCCGCGAACCAAACGAGGCTAAACAGACCATGTAAAGAAAAAGAAGGAAAGATGACCACAACAAGCACAGCTCTTGAAGAAAGGAACGATAAAGAACATGTTGAGTGTTGGAACACTGCTGCGTGAAGAAGTTGAGGATTGCAGGTGTTCTTGAGCCATGATATTAGCGTGCAGTTGGCAGGTGTGAAAGGGACTGAAGAAAACAATAAAAAATAGCTCTTTATCCAAATTTCCAAAGAATAGGCATATATAACTGTCATCGAGAACAAAAGTTAAACAGAAGATACAACCACCTGTACAGCTGATCGGAAGATGCACAAAATGATATAGGGCTCTATAGGAATCCTCCTCAAAACACTATCACCTGAACTGGAGGTAGTGTCTTCGAACTCTGGACTGTTGTTGGTACCTGCATCGTATACAACACAAACATTGAGTCATCATCTTCCATTGTGCTCCTTAATAAGGGACATTTCATCTTTAAAACGGGCAAATACAATATCATTTTTCAAGGTCTTAATCCCGAAGTCTATTTATGCCTAACATCCAGTTCTAGTGACTCCTTTGATAAGATCCGATCGTGATCCCTACCAATAAGAGCAATGAGTTCTGATACCGGAAAGCCTATGTCTCTTTAGCCACAATGGAAGGAATTCTTACAATAAGACTTAGCCTTTGTACGTATAGGCTAATCTTGGATAATAGTAGAATCAACGACGCACAGATTTGCCAAAGCAACCAGGCAGGGACGAATCCAAAAATGTACACTGGAGTGGGCTAGAGTGAGTTGGGTTGGGCTAGGTGTAGGCTAACTCCTATAAAAAAAAAAATTATATGGAAAAAGGGGGGGGGGGGGGGGGGGGGGGGGGGTGAGGAATTTGGGGGGGGGGGGCATGGATCCGCCCCTGCAACCAGGACTACAAGATTGGTCATATATGATGCGCATTTTGTTAAGTTAACATCTTATTTCTGAGAGGAAGTCCACACTGGAACCAAAGCATTTCAGACCTAAACGATTTAGTGTAAGATAACCATTCTTAACAGAGCACAAACCATAAGGGAGTCCAAGAAAATTGGAAACTTGGATATAATTGTGTCAGAAAGAGAAACATTGAAAAAGACGGCATAGCATTAAGTATAAAAGGGGAAGATATTTGCATACTATGTTATTGAGGGTTCATTCAAGTAATGTCAAGTACAATAGTATTAAGAAATTAATAGTCTAGTAGTTGTAGTGTGGATTTCTCGGTAGACCCATCTTTGCCGTATATGTGGATGTAGTTACAACCATGTTACACCATTGTCGCATATATTAGCTTATGCTTCAATCCGTATGTGCTCCTTGGTTGCATGAACGTAAACTGCATAACCAAAATGTAGAACTACCTACATGCCAACTAGCCAAGTAGGTTTTACGGCATGACCCTCTCATGCTCATAAGTAACTAGAAATTTGGCACCAACTTAGAGGGTTGACATCAAGTTGACAGCTAGCATAAAAACTTCCTCAAATCCTTAAAGGAGCATTCTTATGCTCCATAGCAAACTCCATTCTCAGCGGCTATATAGTCACGGTTGGTGGCGAAACCAGAGAGGAGGATGTTGAAGGAGATTATGTCTCTTACGGGCATTCGGTCGAACACCTGGCAGGCGAGTTCTATTCTGTTATTGTTCTATAAGACGCAGATGAGTTGGTTGGCAACGTGGAGGTGGCAGTGGAGGTGGGCGAGGACGGAACGGTCATAAAGGAAGGCGGAGAGGAGGGGGACCGGAGGAGGAGGGGGAAGGTGAAGGCGTCGGCGAGGGGAAGGGGAGGGGGAGGAGGGGCGACGCGGGAAAACTTGGAGCAGAGGTCATTATTATATTTCCGCTCAAATTACCCCCAATTTTTGAGTAATATTTGATGTGTGCCATTATAACGAGGTTGCTGCTATACACGAAATTATTTAATTATTTTTCAAAATAATCTATATTTATGTATGGTCAGTACGGTCATTATTATTTTCACTAATTTAACTTTTAAAATGATTGTAACCTTCTTACTTTTTTGTTAGTCAACGTTCTGTTTCTTTCTAAACAAATCCTTTTCTATTCTTATCTTCTTTATCCTCGTCTTTATTGTCTCTTCTGCCACCATCATTAATAGTTGGGACTCTCCAATGCAATTTGGAGTCCAAAATTTCAAAAAAAAGGTTAATGTAGAATGGGTTGTGTTTATATGAGAATAGTAGGAAATGATAAAGTGAGCTACGGTCCCAAAAATTGTGTGGTCAAAAATTAATGTAGGAAAAAAATAATATAAAGTTTAGAATCTAGAAGGTTGGGCTCCAAATTGGAACTTACTATTCTACAAAACGAGTTTCTACAATCTAGAATCTAGAAATTGGGAGACCCAACCCTTAGCACCCATGGATGGGTTGGTACCGAAATTAAATGAGCTCCTACATTCTAAATCTAGAATCTAGAAAATGGGATGGACCTTACTAATGATGCTCTAAACAAAAACTCCTTCGCATGCTAGTCGTATCTCTGTCAACTTTCGACAACCTTTGCGTACCAGTCTCCTCCATCGTCCACTCGCGCAACCGAACAACACAATGTCTGCCGGCTACCTCGCCATCGTCGGAGGTATCAATTATAGTCTCAGATTTATTGAATATGTCCGTGTTCATTACTAATTACATCGTTGTCTAAATTTGATCAAATTTCTTCTCTTCCTTAATTTGCCAGGTTCTTCGATACTTAAAATATTTGAAAACGGTTGGCCATTCATACGTTTAAACATGTCAAAGTTAGATGTCTCCTCTCCTCCTTTTATTGAAATATAATGATGTGATCATATACATATTGCATAATATTATAAAAGATATATTGGAAAGTTTTTTTTTAAGTGATGATAGTCAAGAATTGTGTGAGGTTATACGAGAGATTTTTTAAGGAAATTTTTATTGTACTTTAAAAAAACACATATAGTTTCTCTTCCAAATGTTGTTATAAAGTTATACAAAAAAAAAAATATAAACTTTATAAAATATAAAACAAATATATTCTAATTTTAGAAAACAAATATATCTATCTCTATTAAAATATTTATCAAAATAGTGATAGATTTGTTTTTTCTTTAAGAGAGAGATTTTATTTTGTTTCTTAAAATAAAGGTAGATAGATAGATTTTTTTTTTTAAATACATATTCATCTATCTATATAATTTTATTTAGTATTCCCGATGAGCAAAAAATAATTTATATAATCAATACGTAGTTTTGGATGTAGTTTTGGATGTTATCAACAAAAGAAGCTAATCTGGAGTAACATATTCTAAAATAAAGATTTTTTTTTAAAAATGAAATATTTTTAAATTAATATATCATAATATTCTTAACACAATCTTCAAATCCGTGTTACTTTAAAATAGAGAGAGAGAGAGAGACAAATATGTTTTCAAATGTGTTACTTGATTCTTTTTTTTCTTGAATTACATAAATGTTAAGGGGTGTATTTTCAAATTTACATGAATGTTACGAGGTATATTTTCAAATTTAAATGAATGTTATCAACATTATAAAGTATTCTTTTACTCTATCCTAATAGAGAAATCTAACATAACTACCTAATTGGAAATTATCTTCTTCTTTTTTTATTTACGGAAGTGATATTTTGTTCGTGTTTTTTTTCGCGTTTTGTAACCACGACCTGACGTAGTGTGACCTGACGTAGTGTCCCCCGTTATCGTCGGACCGGGGTCTAGGGGCCGGCCGCCACGTCGGCCAACGGTCGCGCTTTCGGTCACAAACCACGAACACCGTAGCAGAATTTTTTTAATTGTTTTTAGGTAGAGAGAGATAGATTTGTTTATCTCTATAATTCATTTTAAACTACCATTTATTTTACATAGTGATTGTTTACTTATTTTTATTTGAGAAGACATACCCAATATTTATTATCCAAAGATATTAGAATAAACTAAATATATATAAATATATTTATTTGTGTTGATATACATTTTCTTTTGTCAAAAATTGTCCATTCTATCTACATTAGATATTATTGTGACTAATTTTTTTATCCTTCTTTAGCATGATATAACAATAACAAATAAACATGATAATAAAAATATATTGGCATATTGCACACACGATGCGTGTGTCCCGACGACACCAGTACAATAAAAAAGTAAGTATATAACTTCTTTTAGTAAATCAATTATTAAAAATATTGCTAATTACTTTATAATGGATATGTATTTAGAAGCCTAATCCCTGAAATATATAAAATTTATATAGACTAAGGGGAAAAAAAATGTCTCATCATCTACTAATATTATCTAATGAAAAATATGATATACTCTATATAAATTATAAAAGGCAGAAAGTATGCCGTATGTAAAAGTGTTTACCATCTAAACTTTGAAAATTGGTTTGGATCTTCTACTAGTGAAAATCTTAGGACTACATGTCGTAGTTGTTCCAAATTTTTAAAAATTTGTCAATAATTTATGAGTTTATTTTGTTACAAATTTCAACTACATTTGTACGAAAACAGGATTTATGAATATATTTTGTTCATAAATTTCAGGTATATTTATGCAAAAAACATTGGGATAAAATCCTTCCCGTTTGGGGTGATAATGATAATAGTTTTGTCTCTCTCTAAACAAAATATATTCTTCTCTTCACATCTCTTATAAACGAAAACTATTTCCATTCTTATTATTTCCTTCACGCCAATCTCCTCCATTGTCCTCTCGCGCAACCGAAAAACTCTAGCCAGTCTCCTCCATTAGGGGTGAGCATTATTCGGTTTTGGACCGAAAATCGAACCGAACCGAATCGAATAAGAGGTTCGGTTCGGTTTTAAAAAAATTCGGTTCGATTTCGGTTTTGAAAATACTAAATTTTCTTATTCGGTTTCGGTTTCGGTTTTAAGTTTCGGTTTCGGTCCAAAATCGAAAACAGAATAAGAAAATTTAATTAATATATATATATATATATATATATATATATATATATATATATATGTGTGTGTGTGTGTACTATATATATAAGTATTAATATATATAGGTACATACTAAATATATATAGGTATATACTAAAGATGTCTATGTATATTTAGTTACTATATATATTAACAAAAAAAAAGCTCAAAAAATCAAAAAAATATGAATAAACCGAATAAACTGAAAACCGAACCGATTTAATTCGGTTCGGTTTGATTCGGTTTTGGGCTAATTCGGTTCGATTTCGGTTTTACTTATTCGATTTCAGTTCAATTCGATTTTGGGTTATTCGGTTCGGTTTAAACCGAATAAACCGAATGCTCACCCCTATCCTCCATTGTCCTCTCGCGCAACCGAGAAACTCTACCACATGAGCAACACAACGTATGCCGGCCACCTCGCCATTGGCAACATAGGTATCAATTAAAGTCTCAAATTGCTTTTACATGTACGTGTTCGTTATAATTGTATCGATGTCTAACATTGTTTGTGTTCGTTAATAATTATATTGATGTCTAACAGCTGGATCAAATTTCTTCTCTTCCTTAATTTGCCAATATTTGAAAATATGGCCCAATCATACGTTTAAAATGTAGAAATTAGGTGTCTTTCTCCTTCTTTTCTTGAAATAAATGTTGTGATCAAATACATATTGTATACAAAACATAACTATATAAAAGATATATTGGCAAGTTTGTTAAAGTAGTTATGAATTGTATGAGGTTTAAAAAAAAAGTTATTGTACCTACAGTGTGTTTGGAAAATTTCTTGAGAAGGGAAAAAAAATTTGAGGGGAAGAAAATGGAGGAGAGTAAAATGAAGGTGAAATTAATTTTTCCTTCACTTGTTTGGATAACAAAAAAGTAGGAGAAGAAAAATTTTAAAATAATATTTTGTTTATTTATGAAGAAAGATATATTTACCATTTAGTCTTTGATTTTTTGAAATCATAAGTAATACTTACTTTATTGAAGGGTAGTTGGGTAATTTCTTTCACAATCCTCTAACCTCACGGAAAGGAAATGAATTCCCTTGTATTTTCCATGGGAATGAGAAAGTAGGATTCCTGTCATATTTCCTTTCCCTTGTTTGGTAAAACAAGAAAACTAGTTAGGAAAGGAAAGCAAAATATAACAATGTTCCAATAATATCCTTACCTTTTAAAATAAAAATAATATTATAAAAAATAACATAATGGTAAAATAAGCAATGACACATGGTTACTTTTCTCATAACTTTTGTAATAAATGTTGAAAAATGATGAGGAAAAATCAATCCCATGGGTCTTGAGTGGAACCATATTCCCACCAATTTTCTCCCTTGTCAGGATCTTGATTTCCAAGTTTGTGGCTACCAAACAAAGGAAAGGAATAACTTTCCTTTCTTGGTTCCTTAAATCCGTGAACCAAACGAGGCATAACTCTCTCCATTTTCCTTCCAATTTGGGGAGAATTTTTTTTTGATGGGGCCATATGAATTTTCCTCTGAAATTTCTCTCCCTCATTTTCTCTCCCCCTTCCCAAACACCACTACTTTTAGGCCTCGTTTGGTTCACGGATTTAAGGAACCAAGAAAGGAAAGTTGTTCCTTTCCTTTGTTTGGTAGCCACAAACTTGGGAATCAATTTCCTGACGAGAGGGAAAATTGGTGGGAATATGTTTCCACTCAAGACCCATGGGATTGATTTTCCCTCCTCCTTTATTTATTACAAAAGTTATGACAAAAGCAACCATGTGTCATTGCTTATTTTACCATTAATGTTATTTTTTATAATATTATTTTTATTTTAAAAGGTAAGGATATTATTGAACATTGTTATATTTTGCTTTCCTTTCCTAGGTAGTTTTCTTGTTTTATGAAACAACGGAAAGAAAATGTGACAGGAATCCTACTTTTCCATTCCCATAGAAAATACAAGGAAATTCATTTCCTTTCCGTGAACCAAACGAGGCCTTAATTTTCCTCTCAACATTTTCCTTCAACCCCATTTTCCCCTCTTTCCAAACAATACCTTAAAGAAAACACACTTATAGTTTCTCTCCTAAGTCTCTCTCTAAAAAAAAAAAAAAATCTAAATCTATATTTTTAAAAATATAAAATAACTATCTCTATTTTTTAAAAAAAATTCTATCTATCTCTATTAAAAAAATACCATAAAAGAGGTAAATTTTTGTTTTTTGTTTTTTAATAAGATAGATAGGTTTGATTTTTTTAAAAAAATATCCATCTATCTCTGTAATTTTATTTGGCAGGGATTTGGATTATTTTGTACTTTATCCTAATAGACTATATAACTAAATACTTTTGAAAATAAGTTTTGGATGTTATCAATAGAACAATCTAATTTGGAGTGACCTTTTATAAAAAAAAAAAGGAATAGAATATTTTCGCACAAAATATCATAACATCCATAGAGCAAATTTCAAATGTGTTACTTTAAAATAGAGATAAATGAATATTTTTCGAATGTTTTTTTCTTGAAATTACATAAATGTTACCAAGTGTATTTCAAATTTATATGAATGTTACCAGGTGTATTTTCAAATTTACATGAACCTTATCAATATTATAAGGTATTTTTTTACTTTATCCTAATAAATAAATCTAACATAACTACCTAATTTGGACCGGCCCTACATAACTACCTATTTTTTTACGTTATCCTAATAAATAAATCTAACATAACTACCTAATAAATAAATCTA
This sequence comes from Iris pallida, assembly GCA_029216955.1. Lineage (NCBI taxonomy): Eukaryota > Viridiplantae > Streptophyta > Magnoliopsida > Asparagales > Iridaceae > Iris > Iris pallida. The sequence goes on from JANAVB010042420.1 coordinate 31,042,330, forward strand.
ACATAACTACCTAGTTCGCCCGAGTTCTCCACATATATATATAATATAGTTTTTATTTGAATTGAAATATATATAATATTTTGTCGAAGTTCGTCCATTGTGACTAAAATTCGATTGATCCTTCTTTTAGCATGATATAACAATAACAAATAAAACATGATAATAAAATACATTGCACGTGCAATGCATTTGCCCCGACACTAATATAGTAAAACGAAATTGAGTATATAACTTTTTTTTAGTAAATCAATTATTAAAAATAATTCTAATTACTTTACAATGGTGATGTATTTAGAAGTCTAATCCCTAAAATATATAAAATTTATATAGATTAAGGAATAAAATAAATAAAAAAGTATTCCATCATTTTCTGATATTATCTAATGAAAAATATGATATGCTTTATATAAATTTTAAAAAAGAAGATAATAAGCATATTATTTGTAAAAGGGGGAAATTTATGAAATGCCCAAAAATTGTAAAAGTTTTATGTAAAACCCACAGCAAAATAACATTTCATCGCGTGCCCAGAATTATCTATTAATATATAAAAGTGGGTTCGAATGACCTTTTTGTCCTTCCTTATAATTTTTTTTTCCAAACAAACCCGAAACCTGTTATTCAAAAACAAAAAGCAAAAAAGCGTTTCGTACTCTCTCTTCTTCGATAAGACGATCAGTTTCTCCTCCAAAATCTAGGGTTTCTCCAAAAATCTTCAAACGTTCCTCCAAAATCTAGGGTTTCTCCTCCAAAAAATTTTAAACGTTCCTCTCATTCGAGACATTCGCACAATGTCGTCACAAGCGAAGACATTACCAAATCAAGAAGCAGATTATCAAAAAGAGAGTGACGGAGAATAATCATCATCAAATCCAAAAGGGAATGACGGAGGATCAAAGAAACGGATAAATAAAAAAGTTGCATATAAGGGGAAGAAGCCTGCTATCCAAAAAGAAAGTATAACTTTAACTTATTTTCATGATTCGTTGATCATTCTCCGTGTTAAATGTCACTAAGAATGGTCTTGATCATTCTCCGTGTAATTTAGCACGGACAATGACATTCTCCCTGTAAAATTACAAGGAGAATGTCATCCTCCGTGCTAAATTATACGGAGAATGTCATTCTCCGTGTTAAATTTACAGGGAGAATGACATTCTCCGTGCTAAATTGTAAGGAGAATGTCATTCTCCCTGTAAAATTAACACGGAGAATGACATTCTCCCTGTAAATTTACAAGGAGAATGACATTCTTCCTGTAAATTTACAAAGAGAATGTCATTCTCCGTATAATTTAGCACGAAGAATGACATTCTCCGTATAATTTAGCACGGAGAATGACATTCTCCTTGTAATTTGACGAGAATGACATTCTCCGTGTTAAATTATACGGAGAATGTCATTCTCCTTACAATTTAACACGGAGAATGACATTCTCCGTGTAAATTTAATACGGAAAATGACATTCTCTTTGTAAATTTACAAGAGAATGACATTCTCCGTGTTAAAATACAGAGAGAATGTCATTCTCCTTGTTAATTTACAGGTAGAATGACATTCTCCGTGCAATTTAATACGGAGAATGACATTCTCCTTGAAAATATATCACGGAGAATGACATTCTCCTTGTAAATTAACAAGGAGAATGACATTCTCCCTGTAGTTTAACACGGAGAATGTCATTCTCCGTGCTAAATTATACGGAGAATGACATTCTCCTTATAAATTTAACACGGAGAATGACATTCTCCCTGTAAATTTATAAGGAGAATGTCATTCTCCGTGTTAAATTGTAAGGAGAATGTCATTCTCCGTATAATTTAGCACGGAGAATGACATTCTCCTTATAAATTTACAGGGAGAATGTCATTCTCCGTGTTATTTAACACGGAGAATGACATTCTCCCTGTAAATTTATAAGGATAATGTCATTCTCCCTGTAAATATACAATGAGAATGGTCATTCTCCCTGTAAATATACAAGGAGAATGACATTCTCCGTATAATTTAGCACGGAGAATGTCATTCTCCTTGTAAATTATACGGAGAATGTAATTCTCCGTGTAATTTAACACGGAGAATGACTACAAGGAGAATAACATTCTCCCTATATTTTAACACGGAGAATGACATTCTCCTTGAAAATATATCACGGAGAATGACATTCTCCTTGTAAATTTACAAGGAGAATGACATTCTCCGTGCTAAATTATACGGAGAATGTCATTCTCCTTATAATTTAGCACGGAGGATGACCATTCTCCTTGTATTTTTTACACGGAGAATGTCATTCTCCGTTTAAAAGTAAACGGAGAATGACCATTTTCTTATATCAATGGATAACAGTTATCATAAACCTAATTTATTGTTTATGTTTTGTTTTTGTTTTTTTTTTCTTGTTTTGTAGAAAAAATCACTATCAGGAATAAGGATTCTAGAGTTTTCCGTGTTACTTTCAAAACAACTCTAGAACTTATGGAGGTTGTCACTGTAAATGGCGGATGTTTACCTGAGCCAGTCATTGAATCTTTAAAGAATACCGGTTTCTGGAACTTAATTGAGATATTCTACAAAGGCAGAGTTGAGACAAAAGAATTAGCGAAGGCAACAGAAGGCCTTGAGAACTTGATAGGAACCTACAGGGAAGACAAGAAAGGTGTTGGTTACTTTCAGTTGAGCAACACTGTCCAAATAGTGCCAAGCGTCGATGATGTGGCAACCATCTTCGGTCTACCGCTTAGGGAAGAAAGCGAGACTGATTTTAACTGCAGAAAATTGGTAATGGAGACACAGAAACAGCCACCAGCACCAGAATCTTTTAACCTGTGTACAACGCATTTTACAAGGTTGCTGACTAATTCCAAGGGCACACAAGCAAAAGTCAGTAACCAGGAAGTGAAAAATAAGTTCTTCGAATTATTACAGAAGCTTCGTAATGGTGATGAGACTGCTAATCCAGATGATTTGGCCAAGCTGTTGATCTTCCACTTGTGCCAAACTGTATTCTTCACTAAAACTGGCGGTTCAAGTTTGCCGTACAAATTCTTCACGTTGGTGGACAACATAGAAGCTATCAACAGTATATGCTGGCCAAGGTTAATACTGGAATATGTCATGGATAGTATAAAAAGGAGTACAAGTAAATGTGTGAGAGGGGATTACTCCGATGTTTACTCCAAGATGGAAGGTTGTACAATATACTTCCTATATTGGTTTGCAGAACATACTACCCTTCTGGAAAGGAAGTTTGAACCAATTACAGATTACCCAAGATTTTTCACATGGGATGGGTACAGAATCTCAACCTTCCTCAGGACCGAGTACCCCCAGGAAATGGATTCTCCGTACATATTTGAAAACTTGGTCATATTTGTTGGACAAGAAGGAGGACACCTGGAAGGTGAGGAACCTCTAGAAGAAGACATTCCACAAGAGGGAAGGGGAGAGACAGGGAAAGAAATGATACCTGGTGCTGAGGTTAGTGCCGAACAAGTCGAAATCAGCGACACAATTGGTGGCTTGGCACTGGAATTGGAGGAATTAAGAAGACAGAATTCTGATCTTCTGGCGCAGAACGAGAAGCTCCTCGAAAAGATTAAAGAGCTAGAGGCACAACTCCGTGCAGTCAAAGCTGATATGGAGAGCTCGGCACATGAACTAGAGGAAATCAAAAGACATAATTCTGATCTGCTTGTACAAGAAGCCCATCAACGTGCAATCAGAAGCACAATAGATGGTTCAGTGAAGCAATTGGAGTATTTGAGATCACAAAACCTTGAACTTTTCGATGATAATGCAATGCTCAATGACAGAATTAAAGAGCTAGAAGCACAAGATAAAATCTTCTCTTTTTTAAATTTGTGATTTGTCATTCTACAAGTTTTATTACAATAGAATGACATTCTCCGTGTCAATTTAACACGGAGAATGTCATTCTCCGTGTCAATTTAACACACAGAATGTCATTCTCCGTGTCATTTAATACGGAGAATGATATTCTCCGTGTTAAATTAACACGGAGAATGGTCTTTTCCATTGTTAAATTGAGAAATCTTTAACTTTTTTTTAATTCACATCGTACCTTTCATTCTTGTTTATTTTATAACAGTGGAAATAACAGAGCAGCTGCGACAAGCAAATAACAGGCTTGTTCAGGAGAAAAAAGAGCTTCAAGAGAAGATTGAATTGTTGAATAAAGCAACAATTGAAAAGGATGCAGCACAAGGTAAAATCTTCTCTTTTTTAAATTTGTGATTTGTCATTCTACAAGTTTTATTACAATAGAATGACATTCTTCGTTCAATTTAACACGGAGAATGACATTCTCCGTGTCAATTTAACACACAGAATGTCATTCCCCGTGTCATTTAATACGGAGAATGATATTCTCCGTGTTAAAATACAGGGAGAATGTCATTCTCCGTTTTAAGTAACACGGAGAATGACATTCTGCTTGTTACATGTAGTAGAATGAACAATTATCCGTGTATATTCTCTGTGTATAATTACACGGAGAATGACATTCTCCGTTTTAGATTAAACGGAGAATGTTAAATCCTATTGTCACACGGATAATGACATTCTCCGTTTAAATTACACCTGAGAATGACATTCTCCGTGTCATTAGTACAGGAAGAATGACATTCTCCGTGTTATTTAACACGAAGAATAATATTCTCCGTTTAAATTAAAACGGAGAATATCATTCTCCGTGTACTAATGACACGGAGAATGCCTTTTCCATTGTTAAAACTGAGAATGTTCTTTACTTTTTTTTTCATTAACATCGTACCTTTCATTGATGTTTGTTTTATATCTGTGCAAATAACAGAGCAGCTGAGACGAGCAAATAAAAGGCTCACTGATGAGAAAAACAAGCTTCAAGGGGAAGTTGAATTGTTGAGTAAAGAAGCCATTGAAAAGGATGCTGTAATCAATAATCAAAAAGCCATAATTGATGTATTGCAGCTTACACAGCCTCAACAAGTTCCAAAAAAACAACCTGACAAACCTGTCGAACCAGAAGTATGCAAAACAGTATTAGGAAAGGGGAAAAGAGGAGGCCAAAACCATCAGATGTAATGACTAATGATGATTTTACTTCCCAAGGGAAGAATACAACAAAAAGGCAGAAGCTTAAGGACGATCCGAAGCCAAAACCTCAACCCAAACCCAGAGCAAAAAAAAAACAATAAGAAGGATGATTCAACATCCAAAGAAGAAGCCAGAATTGCAGAACTGGTAAAAAATGGCGACATACTCAGGGAATGCGAGGACCTCAGACTTTGGAATGAGGCAGATGAAGAGCTGAAACAGCTTTACAAGGACCTCGTATTCAAAAATAAGATGGCTCCATTGTATGTATTCTTCTATATTCCATTCGTCTTTTTTCACAATTATTTTTATCCATTTCTATTGATTTAATCTAACTGAACTAAATTTATGTGCAGTAATCTTGTATATTATTCTGCTCCAAGTCAAAATAAAGTTGAAATTATTCTGACATCATTAGACATGCAAGACATATTCAACTATCAAGACATAGAGGCTGCTATACTAAACATAATAATAATGGTGATGAAAGAAGACCAAGAAAAATCAAGAAGTGAACCACAATCAAGTTCACAAGAGGTGCAACATAAGTGGTCTGCATTTATGTTGCCCCACACATTGGTAAGAATCAAAACTGAAACATCCCTCCTATTCATGTGTACACTGATGAAACTAACTAATGTTATTATGTCTTTGTTTTTTGGAAAACAGTCCATCATTCGCAATGTTCGTGTTGAAGATGCAAAAGCCGGTGCCATTGAAACTTTCAAAACAGATGTTGATGACCTAATCATGGGTTTACAGGACGACATAGAATGGCGATTCATTCCTGTCTTTGATGATCGTGTAAAACACTATACACTCCTGACATTCAACTTCAGCTCGTACGAGTGGGCACACTACAACTTCTTGGTGCAAAACACGTACGAATCGAGCAAGGCAGATGCAGAATATATGAGGGAGGTCTTAGAGCCTATTATCAGGAGAAAAATTGACATGATGAGGCAAAAATGCAAGGCGATGATAGAGTATGAAAGCACAAATACGAACTTTCGTTCAAATTGCCCACAACAAAAAGCACCCAACTGCCTCTTGTACATAGCATATTTTATGAGGTGCTTGATGATTCATCCGTTCACAATACCAGCAAAAGGAAAGGACGATGACAAAATTCACAATAGGATTACAAAAATTAGGTTGCAATGGCTTAAGAGGTTGCTTAAAAGTCCAAATACAAATGATGAACACATTATGAAAATGACAATGTAAAACACATTATGAAAATGACAATGTACTAAGAAAGAATTGTATATTACATTGTTCTGTATATATAAAAATGAAAATGCAGTTATATTCTTCTGTGTCTGTGTCGTTTTGTTACATCTGCTCTGTATTATATTACATTGTTCTGTATATATGAAAATGCAGTTATATTCTTCTGTGTCTGCGTCTTTTGGTTACATCTGCTGTCTTGTATTACATTGTTCTATATATATATATATATATATATATATATATATATATATATATATATATATATATATATATATATATCATTTTTCAATGACCATTCTGTGTCAAGTTCACAATGAGGAATGCCATTTTGTGCCATTCTCCGTGTAATTTAAAACAGAGAATGCCATTCTCCATTTAAATGAACACGGAGAATGTCCTATCTCTGTTGTACTTATAGGAGAATGAATATTTTCCGTGCTAAATAACACGGTGAATGGTCATTCCAGTTTTTAAACGCATGAGGATGACCATTCTCCGTGTTAAATAAAACGGAGAATATCAATCTCCGTGTTAAATAACACGGAGATTGGTCATTCTCTATGTTAAAACGCATAAGGATTGACATTCTCCGTGTTAAATAAAACGGAGAATAGAATTCTCCGTCCTACTTAATACGGAGAATGAATATTATGGTAAATGGTCATTCCAGTTTTTAAACGCATGAGGATGACCATTCTCCGTTTTAAATAAAACGGAGAATATCAATCTCCGTGTTAAATAACACGGAGATTGGTCATTCTCCATGTTAAAACGCATAAGGATTGACATTCTCCGTGTTAAATAAAACGAAGAATAGAATTCTCCGTCCTACTTAACACGGAGAATGTATTCTCCGTGCTAAGTAAGACGGAGAATAATAATCTTCGTGTTATTTAACACGGAGAATAGTCTTTTTAGTTTTAAAACACTGACGATGGTCAATCTCCGTGTTAAGCAAGACGGAGAATGCCATTCTCCGTGTTTTAAACGGAGAATGGTCATTTTAGTTTTAAACTACACAGAGAATGTCATTCTCTGTGTTATTTAGCACGGAGAATGTCATTCTCCGTATTTAAAACAGAGAATGGTCATTCCATGCAAGATAGACCATTGTCCGTTTTAAATTACACTTGTAACAACTATTAAATGCCGCCTTCTTTATTGGAGGGGTGGGCAGTTGAGTAGTTTGCGGAATGAACCTATTAAATGAGATTCATTATGCTGACTATTAGGTTCATCTGTATTTATTGGACAGTATGTCCTATATAAAGGGCTTTCTTGAGGAGCAAACTCCATCATCTTCATAGCATTTTCATTATGCACGACCCTGACTTAGTTTTGAGAGGAGAATGGCCTGGCATCAGTTGGCTGTTGGGTGTGGATCTCTTCGTTCAAAGTAGTTATGTCCTTGTAGAAGAACACGTTGTAGTGAATCTCGAGATGCATTGGAAGACCTTGTTCGAACCTGAACAACATCTTGGCAGTCCTCGTGCTTTGTCAAAAAGTTGGGTGTCATGCTATGCCCTTCTCAGACACGATCTAGCATTCCCTTGGCAGAGCCACAAGTTGTGCTTTGTTCTGCTCATTCCGGCATTCGGGGTTGCGGGTAAAGGAAAGGAGGAATACGCTTCGATGCTATCTTCTGTGAAGATAAACCCTCTCGTATGTGCACCAAGATGAATAAGGGTTGCACTTCTGTGAAGATAAACCCGCTTGTATGATTCTTTAGGCCTTTCTGAATTTGTAATAGATGCTTTCTTTAAGAACAATATGAGTCTTTGTAATAGATCTTTTGTAGAAGAACAATATGAGTCTTTCTGAATCTGTAATAGAGCTTTTGAACACATATTAAAGTCTTTCTTAATCTGTAATAGAGCCTTTGAACACATATTAATAAAAGAACTTCTTTCTATAATTTCTGTTTCAATTTTATTTTTCTCTGTCTGTATACTTTGTAACATCTGCGGTGCATTCTATAATAAAATCACGAATAATATGACATTCAAAGTACAAATGAGAATGTTCATTCTCCGTGTTAAATTAAAGTACACATTAGAATATAACATTTTCTGTTTTAATTAAAATGATAATGCCATTCTCCGTTTAATTTAACACGGAGAATGTCATTCTCCGTGTTGAATTAAACGGAGAATGGCAATTATAGTCTTATAGCGCATGAGAATGTTCATTCTCCATATAAGTTAAAACGGAGAATGGATTTCCCAATATTGAAACGAATGAGAATTCCATTCTCCGTCCTGAATTACAAGGAGAATGGCACGGAGAATGAACATTTCCATTCGTTATAATACTTATAATGCCATTCTCCGTCCTAGTTTAACACAGAATGAGATTTAACACGGAGAATGACATTCTGTGTGTCACCTAACACAGAATGTCATTCTCCGTGTTATGTGACACGGAGAATGACATTCTGTGTTAGGTGACACACAGAATGTCATTCTCCGTGTCACCTAACACGTAGAATGGCATTCTTCTTTCAAATCCACACGGAGAATGTCATTATTTGTTTTAAATGCCATTCTCCGTTTTAAATCGACACGGAGAATGTTATTCTCCGTGTCACCGAAAACGGAGAATGGCATTATCTGTGTCACCTAACACACAGAATGTCATTCTTCGTGTTAAATTGAAACGGAGAATGACATTCTCCGTGTCACAAAACACGGAGAATGTCATTCTAAGTGTTAAAACGAATGGAAATTACATGGCGAATGACATTCTCATTGTTAGAACAAATGAGAATGCTATTCTCTGTGTAATTTGAAACAGAGAATGGCATTCTCCGTCTAAGAATGACGGAGAATGGTCATTATTCATTCAAAAACTGTGAAACATTAGATATAAAACAAACAATTGATGTCAAAATTGTAAGAAATGTATGGGAAAAAAACAGTTATATAAAAGGAAGAATATATGTATATGTATTAATGAGGGGGCACTGCCTCATCGACCACCGTAGAAGCATGTGGGGGGAGAGGGCAAATACTGCGATTGTGATTACCTAATTCAAGACAATTATGGCACCTAACCTTCCTCTTCTCTTTTCCCTTATTTTCATAATTGCTCTTATAACGGTCCACCTTTGGTCGGCCGGGACCCCGTTTCGGAACAGGGGGTAGGACCAAATCAGTTGAATTATTTTCAAACTGTTTTCCAGAATCTGGAACTGGACGAATAGCACATGAATATAGCTTCTGGTAGAAATCTGATGTCCAATACTGCTCCACAAAATCGTAGACAGATTTGCCTGAACCAAATCTGATGCATTGGATTGCATGGCTGCATGAGAATCCATATACCTTCCATCTACGACAACTACAATGCCAATCAAGAAGATTCACCAAGTGGGAGGAAGTATCTGCCATCACCTCAAACTCGAAATTACCAGACCGATATACCTTATAAGACATGCCATCATCTGTAAGTTGCTTCAGCATATTCTCGACGTATGGAGTCAATATGTTATTGAAATCACTTGCATCCTTGTGGCGATCTGAGATCATCTTCATCATCTTCACTCTGATGACATTTACAAGTGCTGAAATAGGCATTTTTTTCTCAGCCTTTATCCATGAATTGAATGACTCTGCACAACTAGAAGCAACCTCGCCGTATCTATATCCCGGAAAGAATGCATTTGACCAATTTTCAGGATTTTGTTTATCCATCCATTTCACAACATGACCACAATTCAGATCATAAATCTTCTTAATTGCTTGTTTATACCCACCTTTATACAGGGGAAAAAGACTAATTAATAAAGATGGAAATCAAGGAACAAGCACATAAAAACAAGGACCATTCTCCGTTTAATTTACACGAAGAATGTCATTCTCCGTGTATTTTTAAACGGAGAATAACACGGAGAATAGCACGGAGAATAGTCATTCCCATTGTTAGAACGCATGAGGATTGTATTCTCCGTTCTAAACTGACGTTCTAAATGACACGGAGAATGACATTCTGTGTATAATTTAAAACAGATAATATCATTCTCCGTGTGAATTAATACGGATAATGACATTCTCCGTGTTATTTACACGGAGAATGTTCATTCTACTTGTTAAAATAAAGGAAAATGCACAGAAAAGCTGCATATATCTGTCTCATTTACACACCTGGAGTTAGAGCATATACTGCTTGCCTCCAAGCTTCAAGTACATGCGGATACACTCTTTCATTTCCTTTCTCCTTCAGTGGTATGTTATTCTTCATGTGATAATAGCAATAGCTATGGTAAGCAGTAGGGAACACTTTGGGAACTTCAGAAACTAAACCAGTGCCTTGATCTGAAAGAAAAACGATACGCCTACTACATTCAACAACATTCTTGAGATTTTTAAGGAACCATTCCCAATTGTCACCATCTTCGCCCGAGACTATACCGTAGGCAATAGGGTAGAACTGTTGGTTACCATTCTTCGCTGTAGCAGACATCAAACACCCTCTAAACCTCCCTGTAAGGAAAGTCGCATCCAAATATAGCATCGGGCGACAATATTGAAAGCCTTCAACACAAGCCCCATATGAAAGAAAAAGCCGCTGAAACCTCATTGACGTATCATCTTTTTGAAAGTCGATAACGGAACCAATATTGGTTTCCTTTACCTTTTTGACACACCAACACAAGTCGCTGTAAGCTCTAACATCATCTCCATACATTTCTTGGTGCACCAACCTAATGCCATGGTATGCCTGCCCGTAGGTAAGAGATAAACCGTAGTCAACCTTGAATTCATCAACAACTGATTTTGCCGACTTTTTGGGATCCATCCGAACAATGTCACTAACCAAACTTTTCACAAACTTTGCTGGAACAACTATATTACCTTTATCCATATAGCCAGCTCCACAATTGTGTTCTCCCACATACCTCTTCACCTCAAAAATTTGATTATCTTTCAAAATGGATATAGCATGGAAGCTCCACAAACAAGCATGGGTCTTGTAATTCTTACAGCAAACGGTGTACCTCCCCGGCTCAGATTTTAGAATATGGAATGGATGACGAGATTCAAAACATACCTTCCTAACAGCGTGCCTAACTTCTTCAACACCATTTAAGAAAATCTGACCAACGCCTGTAATTGATCCAGGCCACATATCCGATTTCCTCTTCTTTACTGTCTCAATTGAGCCCTCATAAAATTCTACTACTCGTTTATCCTTTACATTAGGAGAACATCTACTACTCAAGGAACTAGAAGAGGAATACAAAGGTTCCATAGGAATGCTTTGACAAGAAAAAGATGTCGATGAAGAACATGGAGGATATACTTGCTCCACAAATAGATCAAAGCTCACGTCATGGGTACCTGTCATGCCCCAGTACCGGAATACGGGGACGGACGTAGGCCAGTTACACCATATAAGGTATAAAGACGTTATACGGCGATCGTGGCTGTCAATCTTGTTGGGTATCCTAGCATGCAAGCAGTCTATGGCCTAAATCTAATCTCATGTCCACAGGCAAATCACAATGAAACAACATCAAGAGAGATAATCATATGGAAAGCAGGAAATACTCATATGAAAATCCGAGAGTCTACAATAAGAAATAATGTAGACATAATACCTTTCCACACAGTTCTCTCAGGATAACTGAAGCGCGTCCTCCAAGTCAAGTCTGGAAGATCCACAGGGTCGGTCACTGGAAATCTGGGAACAATCCAGGGTTGGTCAGGCCAACCGTAGCAAGTACCAGAAAGGAAGGCTCAAGGACGGGCGAAGAAAACCAGCATGATAAAATATGACAGGAATAGCATGTATAAACAGCGGTAATGAGGGTAAAGGATCGTGCGGTACCAACGCACGAGTACATAATATAAGGCAGCAATCTAACTAATACATAAGTAACCAACAATCATCACAATCATCCTAACATCCACTAATACTTGCATCGCCAACTGGAACTCGTAGTCTGACATCGGAACAGTAACTCATCCCTACATCAAACAAGAACAAGGGAATGAATTACCGCGCCGGGACAGCGTTACGTGCCAGCCAGCTTAGCAAGCAACAAGCCATACAATTTAGGTGAATAAGCGGCCACTCAAATGTCTACGGCTATCTATGTGGAGGTTGGGTTACCCCAACAATGCAATATAAGAATCCTCAGATCGTGCTATGTCCCGCAAGGGCTAGCGAGGCCAAATAACGCATAGTAGGTAGGTATGCATCGGTCCCTCGGAAGGCCACCGTGCTAAGCAGGAGTACATATAGTAGTCGGATACTGCCATATCCGTGGCGGCCAACCCCGACGCGCCAGGACGAGCCTGTGGCGGCCGGTATTGCACGATCTCGGGATTCCGTTCCCTCCCAATGCTTCTACCATTTAAGTTACCTAGATTAACCCTACAATTAACCAGAATCACATGCCGTGGTCACATGCTCATCCCCCCAGATGAGTACCTCAGTACGGGAACGCTAAGTAAGAATCAACCTCAGCACCTATAGTCCCAGTTGTGATCCATCCTTAGTGTTATGCAACAAGCAAGCAAGCAATCCTAACCACGCTAAGACTATAGGCCAACTACCAGATACCCGTGCAGGTAATCATATAATATAGCCAGAATATCAAGATGGCATCGCAATGCCATATAATCATGGAAGTAGCACCTCAAAGTGCCAATAGACAAAGGGTACCGCAGTGCAAGGTCAGGGCCAGTACCTCACAGGGTAAGCTGGACTTATAGCACGGATACAGGTAGTCAGGTCTGGGACAAGGACAACTCTGTCAGTCACAAGAGGTCATCTGCCCACATCGTGGCATGGATATCAGGTCAAGTACAAGATCAGAACCTCTACTATAATTAACATCTCAAGTATATATAGGAGCCTAGAGCTCCAATCATCCCGTCGGTCTATCCACCAGATCAATCTAGCAAGAGTCTTCCATCCATGATGGGGTGAATATCACGTCAATAAAGACAACCACCAAATACCAAGCTCATCCCCCTAACAATGCTAGGCCCTCAGACTCACAAGAATCCTCCTAGTCAATGATCACAAGCCACTAGAAAACAAGCCCCTCAACTACCAAGACACAGCAATCAACTAGGTTCTCTAACTACCGGAATACACAAAGGCACCGGATTTGGGCGTTTGGAAAGTCGAGTAAAAATTATATAATAATACCCTCGATATTCTCCTCGTTCCGCGAGACACTCGCACCAGTATCAAAATCTAAAAGTCCTCAAAGACATATCTGATCAAATTAGACATCACCAAAGAACTAGCAACACCATCTAAGAATCCACTTAGTCTACCATAATCACTATCTCAATATCCTATCTCCTCATAGTCAATCCTCGAATAAGATCATAATCCCAACACACGGGTCAACACTAATCAACGCCGTCGGAAGATGGCAAGGATTGTGTGAACCACTCTGGATCAGATCCACAACCCTTAAACCAAACAAGGACCAGGGTTGCAGACCCTCACCCGAGTAGAACCACTCTCCTTACACAATCCGGCGGGCAGGACAGACAATGGGATAACAAACTAAACTAGAACACCATCTAAAGGAAGAGTCACGAGTCAAGAGTCCAATGGGTGATACCGTCGAAAAGGCAAGGATTGCGTGAACCACTCTGGATCAGATCCACAACCCTTAAACCAAACAAGGACCGGGATTGCAGACCTTCACCCGAGTAGAACCGCTCTCCTTACACAATCCGACGGACGGGACAGATCAAGACGCTAGGCGACTAATCTAGTCGGGAGTCTACCTAGCAGGCAATGAGATCAGGGATACTATACCAAGAAGAACATACATGAGTTCAGTCCCGCAAACCAAAGGAATGGCACTGCCCAATCCTTCGAACCAAATTCCCAACCGGGAATTCTGGAAAAATTCGGCAGAGTCTCCTTTGTATTCTGGACGGGAGCACCCTACAAATTGGGGCTAAAATCCACTCGGCGCAACCCGCCGCAGAATCGCAATTCGAGAACACTAAGTCTCGACCTCCAGTAGCACTACGATGCGTACTGGGCACCAACCCTAGCCGAGAACGCTAAGTCTCGGCCTCCAGCAGCACTACAATGCGTACTGGGCGCCAAACCAACACATGCAGCAAGAATCGCCACGCAGGGCACACCAAGACCCACAGTCATATCCAAGCCACAAACAAGGTCATAGAAACAGTTAGCCAAAGCCGTTACCCGACCGCGAGTCGGACACGGGGCATATGGGGACAATCCATACATGTGAGTCGTGCTCGTGTCCTCGGAGGTGTGGATGACCCATCCGAGTTGTCCGATACGGTCTACCCCGGTATCGGACCAAGCTAGTCTAGGTTTTCATGGCAGTTCTACTGCTAAGCTACACTACTCATGGTTATACATTTACAATAAATTAAATACAATAAAATCCAGGAGAGATGGTAAGAGCCGCCGATGAGCAAGGAATACTTGCCTAGAGGGCTCGGCTAGGTAAGCAAGTCTTCAGCGATCTGGATCCAAACTAGCACGTCCATCGAGGTCCTCAGAACACATAATAACAATCATTAGAATTAAATAATAAAATAATAACAGGAAGCACGGAGGATGGCGGGAGGCTATACCGTACGGGTCCCGCAAGCAGCACAGGGATCTGGCACGAAAATCAAAGCACGCGGACCGACACGAACACGCAAACCGAGACGTACACGTATATCGAGACGCGCACGAGAATCAAGATGAACAGGAGACAACGTGCACGTAAATTGAGACGTACACGTAGATCGAGGAAATCATGAATATCGGGATGGCGCACGAATCAATGCGACACACAAATCGGGGCATGTACGCAAATCGAGACGGAGCGAGATTCAAGGAAGCACGCAAATCAATGCGACATACAAGTCGACGTATGCACGCAAATCGATACGGTGCAGAGTCCAAGGTGATACGCAAACCAAGGCGGCACGTTAATCCGTACGTGCACGCAAACCGGGACGGCACGGGTCACGAGATAGGCACAAAGACCGAGGCACAGAAAATGAGGCAACGCGCAAACCGAGATAGCACGTTGCCCGAGGCAGCGCGGGGCTTGAGGCGTCCCGCTGCCCAAGGCAGCGCGTGAATCTAGGTGCACAAAATCGAGGCTGCACATACACCGAGGTGCACGCGTTCCGAGAAATACGAAGAACGAGAGTGCGCTGCTCAAGGCAGCACACTTCACGAGGCAGCATACTGATCAAGACAGCTCGCACACCGAGGACGGCACAGAACACGAGGACACACTGCACGAGAGTGTGCTGCTCGAGACGGCACGCTCGACGAGGCAACGCACAAAACGAAAAAGAGAGGGAGAGGGGAGCTCGGGAACCTCACCGGCGTGCGCGAGGCGGCTCGGCCAGGTCGGTCCGCCGGACCGGAGAAGGAAGTCCATGGAGGAAGGGAGAGGAAGCCGGAGGAGGCTCACCGGGGCTGGCCATGTCGCGGCGGCTCCGACGGAGGGAGGACAGCAGCAGCAGGAGGAGCTCCGGCCTGCGGTGGAGGAGCTGGTCACGACGAAGCTGGCCGGGCGGAGGCCATAGGGGCCCGGCCAGGCGGAGGGGGCTCGCGGCGGCGATCCGTACCACGACGAGAGTAGGAAGGAGAAGGGGGAGATGGAGACGATGGTGGCGCTGGTGGCTGCAGATGACGGGAACTGGCCGGAGGGGCTGGCCGCGACGGAGGCGGGCGCCGGGAACAGCAGGAGAGGGAGAGATGGAAGTGGTGATGGGAGCAGTAGTGGTGGCGGTGGCGGTGCTGGTGGGTGATGGTGGCTGCGGGAAGTGGTGGAGACGGTGGCGCGGTGCTGAGGGCGGTGTCGGAGGAGTTGAAGACGCCGACGATGATGAGGGTGGTGGCACCGACGGAGATGGGGGCGGTCGCAGCTGGGAGTGGTGGTGGGAGGAGACCATGGCCGGGGGTGGTGGCCGCGGTGGGGCCAGGCCAGGGAAGAGCGGGAGAGAGGGGAAGTGAGGAAGAGAGAGAGAGAGAGAGTTGAGCGGAAGAGTTGCTGGTCCAGTGAGGGGGAGGAGAGAGAGAGAGGGGTCGGGAGAGAGAAAGAGTGAAGAGAGAGGGTGGGGTTAGGTTTAGATATTTTGGGGAGGAGGGGTAGCTAGGTAATTTAACAACAATAATAATAATAATAATAATGAGGATAAAATTACCTCCAAGAAAATAATAAAAATTTCAAGAATACCCAAAAATTAAAATCCTCCAAATACAATAATACTGTCAAAATGCAGTCATATACCTATTTCTAAAATAGGGATATGACATCCTACCCACCTTACAAAAATTTCGTCCTCGAAATTTCGAAATCATCAAAATAGGGTTTTCAAAACTAGTACATATATATCTGCCATGAAAACTCTACCCACCTTACAGAAATCAAGTAATACAATAAAAAACGAACAAAATCTCAATATGAAAACATCAAAGAGAACAAGGTCTAGATAAATCAACTCGCAAGGTAAATCGAAAACATCGAAAGAATCTCGAAAATCAAAGTCTCGCATACACGAAATAACCCCATAAATCAAAACAAGCATAGAATGTCGAAAACAATGTCAGAAAACGTAAAATCCCAACTGCATAAAAATTCTCACAAATCATAAAATACAGGATATATGTCTCGAACCGATGACCGTAGTTACTAATATCCGAAAAATGTGTGTCATGATCATTCCTTGCCACGCCATCCGGAATGGCTGCAAAAGATACTTCAGGGCACTATAATCGAGCGGCTGCAACTTTCGTTACCACGCCGTCAAGGTATACTAGGGTCACCCGGTACTCTTGACAAATACCCAAAACGAATTAAATCCATAACCCAAATATCCGAATCACTAAAAATCACAAAATCTATAACGATATAACGAGTCATAGAAAACCATCAAAATCTATAATCCAAAATCCAGGTGAATCGTAACACACATCCAAAAATATCTTCAATAATAACCACAAGATAGCTTTTCTAGGAAAATACTCAATATCCGTAGGAAAATACTCCAAATCAAGAATCCATATCAAAATATAATGTATAGCAAGTATATCTATAAAATAATATCTGAAACAGATAATCATGAGTGCGGAACTGTCTGGAATCAAGAAAGCCGAATCGATACAAGAATATCCCTCGAATACTCAACAAATGTTAAAATATCCAATCTCAGAGTCCTGATGAAATCTTCATTCTGCAGCAATCTAGCCAACGCTCGAAGAGGGCGATAATGATACTAAGTCAATACGAGGTCAACGCACGAAATAGATAATAGGATAATCAACCAAGACGAATTACCGATAAAGAGTACAGAACCCAAGACAGATAATCAAGTAACCCAACGATGGAGTTAAGATGACATCTCATCGGATAAAACGATCGACATGACCAACGATAGGATCACATCTATCAAAAAAGGATCAGAGGTAGATAACAACAAATGAGACAGGGCAAAGAAAAATAGGTCCAGGTAGAGATGAGGACCAATTCACAAGTTCAAGGGAGCGAAGGGCAAGTGTAGCAAGTTAGAATCCCAAGGAATAGTGGACTGAGATCAACAATCATGTGATACCCAACAATATCTCAAAACGAGACCTGCATGGGCCACCAATAAAACCTTGTCACGCCCCAGTACCGGAATACGGGGACGAACGTAGGCCAGCTACACCGTATAAGGTATAAAGACGTTATACGGCGATCGTGGCTGTCAATCTTGTTGGGTATCCTAGCATGCAAGCAGTCTATGGCCTAAATCTGATCTCATGTCCACAGGCAAATCACAATGAAACAACATCAAGAGAGATAATCATATGGAAAGCAGGAAATACTCATATAAAAATCCGAGAGTCTACAATAAGAAATATTGTAGACATAATACCTTTCCACACAGTTCCTTCAGGATCAGGAACTGAAGCGCGTCCTCCAAGTCAAGTCTGGAAGATCCACAGGGTCGGTTACTGGAAATCTGGGAACAATCCAGGGTTGGTCAGGCCAACCGTAGCAAGTACCAGAAAGGATGGCTCAAGGACGGGCGAAGAAAACCAGCATGATAAAATATGACAGGAATAGCATGTATAAACAGCGGTAATGAGGGTAAATGATCGTACGGTACCAACGCACGATTACAGAATATAAGACAGCAATTCAACTAATACGTAAGTAACCAACAATCATCACAATCATCCTAACATCCACTAATACTTGCATCGTCAACTGGAACTCGTAGTCTGACATCGAAACAGTAACTCATCCCTACATCAAACAAGAACAAGGGAATGAATTACCGCGCCGGAACAGCGTTACGTGCCAGCCAACTTAGCAAGCAACAAGCCATACAATTTAGGTGAATAAGCGGCCACTCAAATGTCTACGGCTATCTATATGGAGGTTGGGTTACCCCAACAATGCAATATAAGAATCCTCAGATCGTGCTATGTCCCGCAAGGGCTAACGAGGCCAAATAATGCATAGTAGGTAGGTATGCATCGGTCCCTCGGAAGGCCACCGTGCTAAGCAGGAGTACATATAGTAGTCGGATACTGCCATATCCGTGGCGGCCAACCCCGACGCGCCAGGACGAGCCTGTGGCGGCCGGTATTACACGATCTCGGGATTCCGTTCCCTTCCAATGCTTCTACCATTTAAGTTACCTAGATTAACCCTACAATTAACCAGAATCACATGCCGTGGTCACATGCTCATCCCCCTAGATGAGTACCTCAGTACGGGAACGCTAAGTAAGAATCAACCTCGGCACCTATAGTCCCAGTTGTGATCCATCCTTAGTGTTATGCAACAAGCAAGCAAGCAATCCTAACCACGCTAAGACTATAGGCCAACTACCAGATACCCGTGTAGGTAATCATATAATATAGCCAGAATATCAAGATGGCATCGCAATGCCATATAATCATGGAAGTAGCACCTCAAAGTGCCAATAGACAAAGGGCACCGCAGTGCAAGGTCAGGGCCAGTACCTCACAGGGTAAGCTGGACTTATAGCACGGATACAGGTAGTCAGGTCTGGGACAAGGACAACTCTGTCAGTCACAAGAGGTCATCTCCCCACATCGTGGCATGGATATCAGGTCAAGTACAAGATCAGAACCTCTACTATAATTAACATCTCAAGTATATATAGGAGCCTAGAGCTCCAATCATCCCGTCGGTCTATCCACCAGATCAATCTAGCAAGAGTCTCCCATCCATGATGGGGTGAATATCACGTCAATAAAGACAACCACCAAATACCAAGCTCATCCCCCTAACAATGCTAGGCCCTCAGACTCACAAGAATCTTCCTAGTCAATGATCACAAGCCACTAGAAAACAAGCCCCTCAACTACCAAGACACAGCAATCAACCAGGTTCTCTAACTACCGGAATACACAAAGGCACCGGATTTGGGCATTTGGGAAGTCGAGTAAAAATCATATAATAATACCCTCGATATTCTCCTCGTTCCGCGAGACACTCGTACCAGTATCAAAATCCAAAAGTTCTCAAAGACATATCTGATCAAATTAGACATCACCAAAGAACTAGCAACACTATCTAAGAATCCACTTAGTCTACCATAGTCACTATCTCAATATCCTATCTCCTCATAGTCAATCCTCGAATAAGATCATAATCCCAACACACGGGTCAACACTAATCAATGACGTCGGAAGATGGCAAGGAATGTGTGAACCACTCTGGATCAGATCCACAACCTTTAAACCAAACAAGGACCAGGATTGCAGACCCTCACCCGAGTAGAACCACTCTCCTTACACAATCCGGCGGGCAGGACAGACAATGGGATAACAAACTAAACTAGAACACCATCTAAAAGAAAAGTCACGAGTTAAGAGTCCAATGGGTGATACCGTCGAAAAGGCAAGGATTGCGTGAACCACTCTGGATCAGATCCACAACTCTTAAACCAAACAAGGACCAGGGTTGCAGACCTTCACCCGAGTAGAACCGCTCTCCTTACACAATCCGACGGACGGGACAGATCAAGACGCTAGGCGACTAATCTAGTCGGGAGTCTACCTAGCAGGCAATGAGATCAGGGATACTATACCAAGAAGAACATGCATGAGTTCAGTCCCGCAAACCAAAGGAATGACACTGCCCAATCCTTCGAACCAAATTCCCAACCGGGAATTCTAGAAAAATTCGGCAGAGTCTCCTTTGTATTCTGGACGGGAGCACCCTACAAATTGGGGCTAAAATCCACTCGGCGCAACCCGCCGCAGAATCGCAATTCGAGAACACTAAGTCTCGACCTCCAGTAGCACTACGATGCGTACTGGGCACCAACCCTAGCCGAGAACACTAAGTCTCGGCCTCCAGCAGCACTACAATGCGTACTGGGTGCCAAACCAACACATACAGCAAGAATTGCCACGCAGGGCGCACCAAGACCCACAGTCATATCCAAGCCACAAACAAGGTCATAGAAACAGTTAGCCAAAGCCGTTACCCGACCGCGAGTCGGACACGGGGCATATGGGGACAATCCATACATGTGAGTCGTGCTCGTGTCCTCGGAGGTGTGGATGACCCATCCGAGTTGTCCGATATGGTCTACCCCGGTATCGGACCAAGCTAGTCTAGGTTTTCATAGCAGTTCTACTGCTAAGCTACACTACTCATGGTTATACATTTATAATAAATTAAATACAATAAAATCCAGGAGAGATGGTAAGAGCCGCCGATGAGCAAGGAATACTTGCCTAGAGGGCTCGGCTAGGTAAGCAAGTCTTCAGCGATCTGGATCCAAACTAGCACGTCCATCGAGGTCCTCAGAACACATAATAACAATCATTAGAATTAAATAATAAAATAATAACAGGAAGCACGGAGGATGGCGGGAGGCTATACCGTACGGGTCCCGCAAGCAGCGCAGGGATCTGGCACGAAAATCAAAGCATGCGGACCGACACGGACACGCAAACCGAGATGTGCACGTATATCGAGACGTGCACGAGAATCGAGATGAACAGGAGACAACGTGCACGTAAATCGAGACATGCACGTAGATTGAGGAAATCATGAATATCGGGATGGCGCACGAATCAATGCGACACGCAAATCGGGGCATGTACGCAAATCGAGACGGAACGATATTCAAGGAAGCACGCAAATCAATGCGACATACAAGTCAACGTATGCACGTAAATCGATGCGATGTAGAGTCCAAGGTGATACGCAAACCAAGGCGGCACGTTAATTCGTACGTGCACGCAAACCGGGACGGCACGGGTCACGAGATAGGCACAAAGACCGAGGCACGGAAAATGAGGCAACGCGCAAACCGAGATAGCACGTTGCCCGAGGCAGCGCGGGGCTTGAGGCGTCCCGCTGCCCAAGGCAGCGCGTGAATCTAGGTGCACAAAATCGAGGTTGCACATACACCGAGGCACACGCGTTCCGAGAAACACGAAGAACGAGAGTGCGCTGCTCGAGGCAGCACACTTCACGAGGCAGCGCACTGACCAAGTGTAACGCCCCAGTCCCAAAATATGTAGGACTAGAAACGTAGACATGCCAGCTGTATTCATACGAAGTATACTTCAATATATGGAAGCCTCGTATAAATACATAAGCTGTAAAATGCAGTAGAACCATAACTAATCTCATCCACAAGAATAAAAGAATAAAAGATCATATAATGAAAATAAATTTGTCTTGATACAATATGTTGGGCGGAGACAAATCCACTACCAACAAGTAAAGGAAAAATACATAAGAAAAGAAATGAATATGGCGAGCAAAGCGAAGACGATCCAAATACAATCATCCTCGAAGAAATAGCGAAGATCACAGCTAGAGCTAAAGCACCTGCGAAAGACAATAGCACATACCTGGAAAGACAACCAGGTCCTCAGAGGGACGTAACACGACACATAATAGCATGCCATATAAACTGAATAAATATTGCTCAATAAATAAGTCAATCGAATTTATAACATGGTCCAATACGCACCTACTGAACGAACGTACCATCCCTCCAACCAAACAAGGACAGGAGATAGTAAACTAATTTATGGCGACGTATCTTCCCATGCTATGAATCTAATATGGTATCCGGACCCCAACAAGGTTCAATACCTTCTCATCGAAGTAGTAAGTCACACCTACAACCAAACAAGGACAAGATGTGACGAACTAATCCGCGACAAGTTATTGTTCCAAGCCACGGTCAGATACAAGTACCCAAACTAAAAGTACTCGTACCTAACGGATAGGGTAGCCTATCATTCTAAGTGAAATGTAGTTAAGAACAATCCTTCCTGCGCATGAGCCCTGGCTGAATAGGATCGGCATAGTCCCCTCTTTAGGCACCAGAGGCCCCATCAGGAAGAGCATGACGTTCCGCAGAATCGTCAGTGGCCGTTAGTAATCTTGGGTCATCAACCCCGTATCTCCAGCGGAGAGTCCGGGTCACAAGGAAAAGTGTATCGAAGCCCATACGCTAAGGAATTGTCCTCCCTGCCCAATGCCTATTATGTTGTATCCACAACATTAACCTCTATAACCGCTAAGTCAAACTAGCATGCAACCTCTATTAGCGGTTATTCCTATCGCACGGCTTGTACATACTGGTGGCCAGCCAATCACGTACTTTCTTGTTCTACATGCGACACACAACCTCGTGTTACAACGTGTCAAGGCCAACGAATGCAATACACAAGGTGGTCCCTTAAATCTAGGTTTAATTTGTAAGAAAATAATACACAGCAGGAAATAATGAACAGTAAGTTCTAACAGTTATGCTATGTATCACTGTTTATTTTGCATAAAGAAAATAAATAATGCATGAAATATGAGCTAAAATAATTAAACAGCGAATGACAAGGTGTCTTGCCTGAGGTCCTTGCTGGTGAAACCGACAATCTCGTTGGGTACAGAATAGTCACAGGGCTACACAAGATAACTCAGACGATGTGACAAACTTCTAAAATAAAAACCAAAAATAAAATATTCTGGAAAATTTTGTAGGAAAAATATATGATGTGTATTTTTCTGTCAGTATTCCGAAACTTCAAACGGATCGTGATTCTGATTCCTGGTTCTCCCAGAATCTCAAAAACACTAAAACGTGTCAGATTTCGGACCACTGACACTCCACAAATTTTCCAGAAAATTATATTTCGAATTTATAAAAATAAAATTTATATTCAGAAAATATACCTCAATACGATTCCAACAAAAAAATTGGAGGTCAAACGGAATCCGGAGTTGGGAGTTATGGTCATTCGAAGTTGCTACAACCTTTGAAAATTGTGGCTGAATTTATGACAAAAAAAGAGAGAAATTTTGACAAGGATGGTTTGAAAGATGATTTGTGGTGAAAATAATATGGAGGAGTACCTACCTATTTATAGGATGTGGAAATTCTCAGTTAGATAAGAATTAGGATTCCTTTAAACCCGATTTAGATATTTCCTAATTTAATTTAAAAGCAATCAAATCCAAATCCAAATCCAAATCCAAATCCAAATCCAAATCCAAATCCAAATCTAATTTAAATCAAATCAAATCAAATTTTCTTAGTTTAAAATCAAATCAATTAAATCTAATTTAAATCTATTTAAATTTTTAGCTCAAAATCAAATGGGATAAATAAATTTTGAATATTTAACTATTTAAATAAATCCAAAAATCAAATCAAGATTTAAATGGCCACCATAACTTCCAAATATATTTTTCAAAATACCAATAATAATAATTTCAAAAATAATAAATATTTTTAAATAACTTTTTGCATAATAAATCTCGAAAATTATATTTTTATTTAAATTAAACTAGCAAATATTTATGAAATATATGTATGCATGAATAATATTATTTATTCCAAATAACAGGCCTTTCATAAATAAAATCATAAATTTAGGAAATTTTGATAGCTAAATTAAATATTACATATATTATTTTGAAACTATAAAAATAAAAAATATTTTTCTCAAAATATGTACGCTCGCACATATTCGCACTCGTCGAGCAAAAATAAGATTTCGTGCGCGACGTACAATACGACTATGCGACGTACAATACAAAAATTTTAAATCAGTACCAAATTTAATAAAAATAATTAGTAGAAATTTAGGGGTTTTACATCCTACCCAACTTAAAAGAATTTCGTCCTCGAAATTAAGAATTAGTAGGGGGTGAGAGGACACAAGGGGGTATCAATGGGGTACAATCAATAAAGCTCAACAAAATCATGTCGTAAGAAGTTGCGATCTAGATCGTTGAATGAGGGTCATAGTAGGGTCGAGATGAAGGACGAGGAGTTTAGGATGAAATATCGAGTGATAATAATCATGATATGAAAGCTAGGAAGGTCTTAGTACAACGCCTTCGTCCTTCTAAAATAGGTGGAGGCGAAAGCAATATAGAGTTCGAAGGAGGCGTTATCGAATACGAATACGTGATTCAAAGGCGATCGAAGAATTTCAAAAGAATTTTCAAGGCAGTCGTGGATGGGATTGTAAGGCAAAGTTTAATTATGTCCCCATCCACGTAGAGTAATAAACAAAAGCGAACCAAAATGTACTCGGTTGATCAGACCATCATGCACCGGTTCTGATTAGACCATATGTTAGTGGACATGCCCAATAACATATGTCTTGAAACAAGCCTGATAAAAGAATAAACTTGCAAAAAGCTAGGCTACATTAGCAGCATGGGATAGTCAAAATATGTGCAAGGGAGGTACTGATAAAAGAAATTAAATAGTCCCGGATCTTTTAAAATCAAGGCTCGCCCGAAATGTGGGCCTATACAGTTGTCCTAGTGTTTCTTCATTTATGGCTTGGTAGACTAGATAAGGTAGGGTCCTATGAATTTAGAGACTAAGTGAACTTACCAATGTGGTTCACAAGAAAAATGGTTTGTTAGATGGTGAGATATTCTACCCAACTTACAAGAGTTAGACCAATAGTGTGATGGGATCATGGGTCAAGCAACCCAGATAAAGTACAACGCTAAGCATTAAGGAATTTAAGTAGAACAAAATCACATATTGGGTCGAAAGAATTGAGTCGAGGTTGAATCCCTATCCGTAGTCGAAAATATATCGGTATCATGGTAAAGATTATAGTTTGGCCATTTTGACTATAAGGTCATATCAAGAAATAGAGTACAAGGAGATGGGTTTTGGTGGGACATGATATGTCTACAGGAAGGTGGGCTCGTCTAGGCCTTGCATATAAAATTTGTTGGAGGAAATAGTCTAGTGTTGTACTCCAAATATACAAGTCACGGTAGGGGACGCCAAAAGATCAAAAATAGAAAGTGGGAGCTCACGAGGTGATAATTAATGCACAAAATAAAGAAGATCAAGTTAAAGCGTGAAATAAAATTAATTAAAGAATCCAGTAAAAATAATTTAGGAACACAATTTTGGAGAGAAGATAGTCTCCTAGATGAATACAGTTAAGGAACCATTAACTCATTATTCAAATTGCAAATGGGTTAGAAGGTCGTAATTAAAAGATCTAGAATTGAAGGAAGGTCGAGTAAGTCGAGGTGGAAATATAGTCACATAGCTGGGTTGATGACTAACAACACTTGTGTATATACTACTATCATGGTCATAAGTGACATGGCAATTAGTGTGGAATACTCAATAGGGTTATCTTGGGGCCTACCATTAAAATTTTAACTCGAGTTTCCTCCAAAAGTTCCAAAATTAAACTTTCAAAAATAAACCACCAAAATTTGTATTCACTCCAAGTCGTTCAAATTTATCATAAAAATTTAAATCACTCTCATAAAATCTCAAAGCAAAATTTTATCACGTTACTACTAACCTTTTCCAAAATTAACATTTAAATTCAACTATTTAACTCAAGAGTTCATAATTTACGAATCCACAAAAATTTCACAATCCATCAAAATTTAACACTCTCAAGTTTTCAAATAACTCATAATAAAACTCTCAGCATATTAAAAGCAATCTCAAAAATTAAGCTCAATGCTCTCATAAATTTTAACTTCCATTCATGCTAAGTTATTCCAACAAAATCACAACTTTTAAATGGTAACTTCCTTTAACCAACCAAAATAACTTTCCATCACATCCTTCGAAATTCTTCCAAAATTTTAATATTAGCAATCCCGCATTAAACTAAATTTTCAAATAATCTCATCAGTCAACATCTCTTCTTTTTTTTTTACCAAAAATCTAAATAGATTTGTAAATCCTCAATCATAGGACACAATTTAAAATAAAGAAAAATTCCCAAAAATCATTTTCAATTATTGTAACCAAAAATTACCATCATTACTTCCGCTTAAAATTCAAAATTTACTAAACACGAAAATCGTAAGCTGTACAACTATAATTTAAATAATTCCTTTGGCCATTTTTAAAAGCTAAGATCATTTTCAAATCAAATTTATAACTGTTCAAGGTGTATAACCATAATCCAATAAATCATAAACATCAAAACTCGAAAATCAAATAAATTTTATATTTGTTCAAAGATGTATATCTATCACCCAAACTCATAAATATCACAACTCGAAAAGCAAATCAATTTTATACTTGTGCAAGGATGTATAACTATAATCTAATAAATCATAAATATCAAATCTTTGAAAATCAATCAATTTCTTAAACCAAGTATAAAATTCTATAAATCCTCTGGTGTTTACTATTTAGAAATCTCAAGGTTAAAACTTACCGTGGTAATATCCTACTTTACCAATTACTAATCATTAAATCACATAAAAAAAAACTTTTTTAACTCAATTAGAGTCTTGAATGTATTCCAATTGCCAATATAACCATTCTAGCCATGTGTTTGACCTATGAGCATATACTAGAGTAGTCGTCTTCCTAGTTGACACTAAGCACGAAAATAAGAATCAACGGTAGAAAGGAATCAAGCAAGATGCAATTCAAGGAAGTCGAACGAGAGTTCGAAATTTGAAGCCAAGGAAAGAGGTCAAGCTGTATGGATGAGATTCCTATAATTCTAATCCTATGTTGCAGGTTCACATCGGTACAGTAACGTAACCGAAGTGACAAACTCGACCTGCATGGGCCACCACAAAAACATGTAACGCCCCAGTCCCAAAATACGTAGGACTAGGAACGTAGACATGCCAGCTGTATTCATACGAAGTATACTCCAATATATGGAAGCCTCGTATAAATACATAAGCTGTAAAATGCAGTAGAACCATAACTAATCTCATCCACAAGAATAAAAGAATAAAAGATCATATAATGAGAATAAATTTGTCTTGATATAATATATTGGGCGGAGACAAATCCACTACCAACAAGTAAAGGAAAAATACATAAGAAAAGAAATGAATATGGCGAGCAAAGCGAAGACGATCCAAATACAATCATCCTCGAAGAAATAGTGAAGATCACAGCTAGAGCTAAAGCACCTGCGAAAGACAATAGCACATACCTGGAAAGACAACCAGGTCCTCAGAGGGACGTAACACGACACATAATAGCATGCCATATAAACTGAATAAATATTGCTCAATAAATAAGTCAATCGAATTTATAACATGGTCCAATACGCACCTACTGAACGAGCGTACCATCCCCCCAACCAAACAAGGACAGGAGATGGTAAACTAATTCATGGCGACGTATCTTCCCATGCTATGAATCCAATATGGTATTCGGACCCCAACAAGGTTCAATACCTTCTCATCGAAGTAGTAAGTCACACCTACAACCAAACATGGACAAGATGTGACGAACTAATCCGCGACAAGTTATTGTTCCAAGCCACGGTCAGATACAAGTACCCAAACCAAAAGTACTCGTACCTAACGGATAGGGTAGCCTATCATTCTAAGTGAAATGTAGTTAAGAACAATCCTTCCTGCGCATGAGCCCTGGTTGAATAGGATCGGCGTAGTCCCCTCTTTGGGCACCAGAGGCCCCATCAGGAAGAGCATGACGTTCCGCAGAATCGTCAGTGGCCGTCAGTAATCTTGGGTCATCAACCCCGTATCTCCAGCGGAGAGTCCGGGTCACAAGGGAAAGTGTATCGAAGCCCATACGCTAAAGAATTGTCCTCCCCGCCCAATGCCTATTATGTTGTATCCACAACATTAACCTCTATAACCGCTAAGTCAAACTAGCATGCAACCTCTATTAGCGGTTATTCCTATCGCACGGCTTGTACATACTGGTGGCCAGCCAATCACGTACTTCCTTGTTCTACATGCGACACACAACCTCGTGTTACAACGTGTCAAGGCCAATGAATGCAACACACAAGGTGGTCCCTTAAATCTAGGTTTAATTTGTAAGAAAATAATACACAGCAGGAAATAATGAACAGTAAGTTCTAACAGTTATGCTATGTATCACAATTTATTTTGCATAAAGAAAATAAATAATGCATGAAATATGAGCTAAAATAATTAAACAGCGAATGGCAAGGTGTCTTGCCTGAGGTCCTTGCTGGTGAAACCGACAATCTCGTTGGGTACAGAATAGTCACAGGGCTACACAAGATAACTCAGACGATGTGACAAACTTCTAAAATAAAAACCAAAAATAAAATATTCTGGAAAATTTATAGGAAAAATGTATGATGTGTATTTTTCTGTCAGTATTCCGAAACTTCAAACGGATCGTGATTCTGATTCCTGGTTCTCCCAGAATCTCAAAAACACTAAAACGTGTCAGATTTCGGACCACTGACACTCCACAAATTTTCCAGAAAATTATATTTCGAATTTATAAAAATAAAATTTATATTCAGAAAATATACCTCAATACGATTCCAACAAAAAAATTGGAGGTCAAACGGAGTCCGGAGTTGGGAGTTATGGTCATTCGAAGTTGCTACAACCTTTGAAAATTGTGGCTGAATTTATGACGAAAAAAGAGAGAAATTTTGACAAGGATGGTTTGAAAGATGATTTGTGGTGAAAATAATATGGAGGAGTACCTACCTATTTATAGGATGTGGGAATTCCCAGTTAGATAAGAATTAGGATTCCTTTAAACCCGATTTAGATATTTCATAATTTAATTTAAAAGCAATCAAATCCAAATCCAAATCCAAATCCAAATCCAAATCCAAATCCAAATCCAAATCTAATTTAAATCAAATCAAATCAAATTCTCTTAGTTTAAAATCAAATCAATTAAATCTAATTTAAATCTATTTAAATTTTTAGCTCAAAATCAAATGGGATAAATAAATTTTGAATATTTAACTATTTAAATAAATCCAAA
The DNA here is from genome assembly GCA_029216955.1 of Iris pallida. Classification (NCBI taxonomy): domain Eukaryota; kingdom Viridiplantae; phylum Streptophyta; class Magnoliopsida; order Asparagales; family Iridaceae; genus Iris; species Iris pallida. The sequence continues at coordinate 31,071,888 of JANAVB010042420.1, forward strand.
AATCAAATCAAGATTTAAATGGCCACCATAACTTCCAAATATATTTTTCAAAATACCAATAATAATAATTTCGAAAATAATAAATATTTTTAAATAACTTTTTGCATAATAAATCTCGAAAATTATATTTTTATTTAAATTAAACTAGCAAATATTTATGAAATATATGTATGCATGAATAATATTATTTATTCCAAATAAAAGGCCTTTCATAAATAAAATCATAAATTTAGGAAATTTTGATAGCTAAATTAAATATTACATATATTATTTTGAAACTATAAAAATAAAAAATATTTTTCTCAAAATATGTACGCTCGCACATATTCGCACTCGTCGAGCAAAAATAAGATTTCGTGCGCGACGTACAATACGACTATGCGACGTACAATACAAAAAATTTAAATCAGTACCAAATTTAATAAAAATAATTAGTAGAAATTTAGGGGTTTTACATCAAGACAGCGCGCACACCGAGGACGGCACAGAACACGAGGGCACACTACACGAGAGTGCGCTACTCGAGACGGCACGCTCGACGAGGCAGCGCACAAAACGAAAAAGAGAGGGAGAGGGGAGCTCGGGAACCTCACCGGCGTGTGCGAGGCGGCTCGGCCAAGTCGGGACCGGAGAAGGAAGTCCCATGGGGGAAGGGAGAGGAAGCCGGAGGAGGCTCACCGGGGCTGGCCATGTCGCGGCGGCTCCGGCGGAGGGATGACAGCAGCAGCAGGAGGAGCTCCGGCCTGCGGTGGAGGAGCTGGTCACGACGAAGCTGGCCGGGCGGAGGCCATGGGGGCCCGGCCAGGTGGAGGGGGCTCGCGGCGGCGATCCGCACCACGACGAGAGCAGGAAGGAGAAGGGGAGATGGAGACGATGGTGGCGCTGGTGGCTGCAGATGATGGGAAGTGGCCGGAGGGGCTGGCCGCGACGGAGGCGGGCGCCGGGAACAGCAGGAGAGGGAGAGATGGAAGTGGTAATGGGAGCAGCAGTGGTGGCGGTGGCGGTGCTGGTGGGTGATGGTGGCTGCGGGAAGTGGTGGAGACGGCGGCGCGGTGCTGAGGGCGGTGGCGGAGGAGTTGAAGACACCGACGATGATGAGGGTGGTGGCGTCGACGAAGATGGGGGCGGTCGCAGCTGGGAGTGGTGGTGGGAGGAGACCATGGCCGGGGGTGGTGGCCGCGGTGGGGCCAGGCCAGGGAAGAGCGGGAGAGAGGGGAAGTGAGGAAGAGAGAGAGAGAGTTGAGCGGGAGAGGTGCTGGTCCAGTGAGGGGGAGGAGAGAGAGGGGTCGGGAGAGAGAAAGAGTGAAGAGAGGGGGTGGGGTTAGGTTTAGATATTTTGGGGAGGAGGGGTAGCTAGGTAATTTAACAACAACAATAATAATAATAATAATAATAATAATAATAATAATAATAATAATAATAATAATAATAATGAGGATAAAATTACCTCCAAGAAAATAATAAAAATTTCAAGAATACCCAAAAATTAAAATCCTCCAAATACAATAATACTGTCAAAATGCAGTCATATACCTATTTCTAAAATAGGGATATGACAGTACCATTGAAACCCCCAACCAAGGACCGAAGCCAAAAATCACTGTCAACATACAGTTCAGTCCCATCAGAATGCAAAAACTTGAAACGAAAGGAAAGTGGATCCAAAGAAGTCCTTCGATCACACACTTGATGCTTTAAAAATTCTACGGTACTTTCATGTGTGACACGGCAGGAAACTATGTCTCTCTTGAAACAAAGATTAACTAAACAGCTTGAATCCATTACCCCCTGATAACATAAAAACAGAAGAGATCACAAAATAGGACAACACATATTTCTGACATTCTCCGTATAAAACAGACGGAGAATGATCATTCTCCATCTAAAACAGACGGAGAATGAGCATTCTCCATCTAAAACAGACGGAGAATGATCATTCTGAATGGAAAATGTTCATTCTCCGGTCAATTCTAACGGATAATGGTCATTCTCTATAATCGTTGCTTAGTTAATAATCTTCATAACAAATTCAAATTCAACAAAAAATTTGCGACTGGACGAAAATGATGTATGAATTTCTACATATCTAAACTCTCACCTTGTTTTAAGATCTATAAAAAAGAAAAGAAGATGATCTTCTCTCCACAATTGACCTAATCGCCGAAAAACTTCAAATCACTCCACGAAGAAGAAGAAGATGACGATGATGATGAGCGAAGTTCGACTGAAGAAAATCACAGTTAACAACGAACGATATTTGCGATCTCTGCTGAAGATGAGAACAATATAATTCAGATCTCTCGTGAAGAAGAAGAAGAATAAAATCGCAATCCAAATCTGAGTTTGAGAAATCAGAATCATAAATATATGACCAAATTTGCACGAAGGGGTATTTTTGGAACTATACAAATGACAATAGAGCATCTAAATGGAATCTTATAATATTTAACGTGGAAATATATAATTATGGGCATTTCATAAAACCCACCCTGCGGGTGGGTTTTTCATAAAGCCCAACCCCGAAATTGGGTTTCACAACAATTTCCAGTTTGTAAAAGTGTTTACCATCTAACTTATAATTTTGGTTTGGATCTTCTACTTTAAGTGAAATTTTTTAAGACTATTGGCATGGTCGGTTTAGAAGTTTTCGGGGCCAGTGCAAAATTTTAAATGGTGTCCTATTTAAAAACTGAAATCATGTAAAAAAAAAGAAAGAAAGAAACCAAATGCTTCAACTATGTCTTGAACCCATGAACTTTCACATAGGAGGTATAAATGAAAACCAACTACACTAGGTATCTTACTATCATATTTATCCATACTATTTAACATATTACAAAAGTTATATATTAAATTTTTTTTTTTGAGACCATCCTAGTTCGTTGATCCTGAACGGTCGTCCTGGGCCAGGACCGGCCCTGACTACCGGTCGTAGTTGTTCAATTTTTTTTTTTAAATGTCAATAATTTATGAGTATATTTTGTTATAAATTTCAGATACATTTATATTACATGAACAAGAAGATTAGCATCTAAAAAAAATTTTGAGTTCGAAAATTGGAAGTCCTCTAATTCTATAGGATTTGAAAATTAAATCTCCCTTTTAATCCAAATAACCATTTCTTGAGAAAATCTAATCCCAATAAGAGTGTGGGATTAAGTGGTAAATCATTAACAGGCAATAAGTCCAGAAAAGGGAAGTAAAACTAAAACAGTGAATAGATAAAAGGATTACTATGTGGTCGGATCCGGTTTAGGAAAGTAAAACTAAGGAATACTATTTGGCCGGGTCCGGTTTATATACACCTACGCAAATATCGGAATCAGTAGATTTTCGTAAGGTTTTTTTTGTAATCGTAGCATTGTCGTACACGGAAGAGCGACTCCCCGCTTGGACTCCTCGCCATCAAAACTTTGCAAGCGGTCAACGAATCAGAGGCCCCCTTCCTCCCCCAGAGAGAAAAAAGGATTCGCCTCCTCAAAAAAATGAAGCCAAAGAACGCGAGGAAGAAGAAGAGGCACCACAAGCCCTCCTCTTCTCCCTCTCCCCCTCAAATCCAAACCCTCCCCGAAGCCCCCACCGCCGCCAAACCCCAACCGGAAATGGAGGAGGAGGAGGAAACCCTAACCCTAGCTTGGCTGATGGATGCGTTCTCCCCCCTCTCCCTCGACCAGATCTCCTCCGCTTACGTTCAGTCCGGCTGCGACGCCTTCAAGGCGGCGGGGATCCTCGGCGCCGAGCTGGTCGACCCGGGGGAGGCCACGGAGAGCGCGGAGGTCGGGAGCGGAGAGAAGGATTGCGAGCAGAGCAGCCGGAAGCAGAAGAAGGTCGCTGCTGCCGCTGCCGTCGCCGCCACCGGGACGGTGTCGAGCGTCATCGGGAAGGGGTATGTTAGGAAATGGAACAGGAGCTGTGGTGCTGGGTTTGTGGAGAGGAAGGGGATGAAAGAGAGGAGGTACAGCATGGAGGAAGGCGAGGAGTTCTTGTGCTCGATGCTCGGTTACGACTCCGAGCTCGACATGGGCGTTGTCAAGGACGTGTTAGGTGAGGTCCTCGTTTGCGTTTTGTAGCAGCTTAAATTTGTAGTTTATGGCTATATATATCGACGAGTAGTTGGATTTTGCTTAACTAACCTGGAAATGCACATAGAAAATGCGGACACTCCAAGGCGGTGTGTCGCATTGCATAGGACATGTATTGCATATGACACTAGGACATGCCATAGTGTGTCCAGTCATACTGTCATGCGACATAGATTTGTACCTGTGCTAACATGACATGCAACAAAACTAGTTGACACCGTCGTATTGTAGCCACGGAGTTTCCGTAAGCTTTAGGGTGTTTTTCGGCCTTTCACATGTTGGACTAGCTATCGAGTAGCATATGTAAGTCCATTAGTGGCAGGTGACGTTGAGGCTGCTCTTGCCAAAATCTTTGAATATAAGACGAATTCGTTTTATGTGAACAATATGTTGACATGGAATATTATACAAGGTTTCCAACTTTCCATAGAACGATGATGATGCTCGTGATGAACTTTACTACTTGTTGTCTCATTGAATATTCATCTTCCAACATTACATGTTCCTCCCCCTTTTCAACTTGTAGAAGAATAGTTAGTTTATATTATATGGCTCTTTTATGTTTTGTTGCTTTTAGTCCCATATTGAAAAAGCACTATGAAGGATGAGTCGCACACACACACACACATATATATATATATACAGAAATGCTCCAAAACTAGCCGGCTGATTTTGTATTATAGAACCACCCTATGTTTTATGGATTGGATTGAAATTTAGTGGTTGAGATTAAAATGTGTAGATCCCACCACCTTTTTAAGTTATTTAATCTCAACCATGCAATTCCAATCCAACATGTATAACATATGTTGGTTCCATAATACAAAATCAGCCGGTTGGTTCTAGAGCACTCATATATATATATATATATATATATATATATATATATATATATATATATATATATTCTAGCTTAAAGGGCGACTTTGAAATACTGCATCAGAAGAGTGATATGCGATGGGTGTACAACTAGCTTATGGTTTGATCCTTGGCTTAGCAATAATAGCTTCATTGACAAATTGGGATGGCCGACATATGAGCTCATTGGCCGTAATGTTTCTCTGGAGACTCTTATCTCTAACGGTCAGTGGAATATCACGGATAGGCACATAGAGCAGTGGTTCGAAGAGGAAATTAGAAGGCTACCGATTATGGGAGGGGGGGGCGCTGACTACTGGGCGTGGGACGGGGTGCAGACGGGCAGGTTCTCACAAAAGCATGCATATGAGATGGTGAGACAGGTGTTCCCGAAGGTGACATGGGCGGAAATGGTTTGGGTGAAGGGAGCAGCAGTTAAAATGAAATTGTGCCTATATAAGGCAGTTCGGGACAAACTTCTCACAAAGGAGAGACTGGGCCGATTTGGCGTACACACGTTGTGTGCAATGCGGAGGAGGAATTGACTTACGCGACCATCTGTTCTTCCAGTGCTACCTCTCAGATGGCGTGTGGCAGCATTATAGACGACAACTGGGATTAACTAATAGGAGGCACGAAACTCTATTGTCCGTAGTGGAAGAAATAAGAGGGATGGGGAGTCAAGATCAACAGATATACAAACATGTCAGACTCAGGTTACTGTCGGTGGTCTGGCACGTGTGGAGGGAGCGGAACTCCAGAATATTCCAAGGGAGGGCCATGTCCATCTCAGGATTTCTGAATAATATAACAAACGACCTCACCCTTATGGTGGCGGGATAGGAGGAAGGAAGCGACAGTGTTCTTGTATTGGCTGCATGAGGTGATCGATTGTATGGCATGACAGCTTGTATGATTTTTCTATTATCCAAATAAAGTACCTTTTCTCCATATATATATATATATATATATATATATATATATATATATATAATTCCCAAATAATGTAGTCATTCTTAGTGAGCTAACTTCTCAACATGGTATCAAAGCAAGATTTGGCTCTCATATTTTTTTCCGAAACCCCCTAACATCCATCGTTCCATAGCCTCCATCATCCCGTACCCTCCCTTCCCCAATCTCTCCAAATAATTTCAAAATTGCCATTATAAATCTCTCCTTCCCCTAACCCTAAACCTAGTCACCACCTGAGACTTGTCAGGTTCCTTCATCACCTCCCCCCTTCCATCTATTGTCTACACCCAAAACAACATTTGAGCCCATCTCTTTCGTCGGACCAGCTCAGTCTAGTCGTCCTCCAGTCAAGATCATCTCTCAATATGAGCCTTATCGGAGTCCGTCATTATTTCCCCCCATTTCGGTCATCGTCTACACCAACAACAAATCTAAGCCCATCTCCTTCCTCACGTGAGCTCCCTTCAATCGAGATCATTTTTGTGGCTATGTTGATATTAGATCTATACTTCGATTGGCTCTGGAGACTTCGTCTTCTCTAGCTCCTACGAGTCTCATCTTAAGACTCATCTTCGTGTTTGCTTGCTTTGACGTATTGTGTCTGTTGACTTCTCGATCTCGCCTACAATTCCTTTGTCAAGCTCTGGCCATCCGTACTTTGATCAATGACCAAACATATTTGTTCTCTGGCTATTCTCTGTTGTGATAATCAGACAATGATTACATTGCTGAAAATTCAATTTTCCATCAACGTACCAAACACATTGAGGTTGATTCTCATTTCATTTGGGAGAAGGTTAAACTTTGCGAGATTCAACTACAAATTTACATATTGTTGGTATCGTTACCAACGCCTTTCCTCGTCCGCTTTATCTTCATTTTCTTTCTATGCTCCAACTTGCGGGTTTTTTTTTTTTTGTTGGGGGGGGGGGGGAGGGTGGTTGGTGTAGAAGGATAGCTAGTTTATACTATATCTCTTTAGTATTATGTTGATTTTAATCCCATATTGGGAAAACACTAGAAAGGTGATTTGCCTATGTATATGTATCCGTCGTTCCAACATAATTAAGTCATTTTAAGTTGTGCCAACTTTTCAACACAACTATCGAGCATGAAGAAGTTGAATAGAAGGAAATGATGTTATGGACGGTCCAAAAGTATGTGCTAAATCATGGGACTAGAATACAAGAAAGATATTATTAACTGGCATCCTTACAGATAGAAGGAAAATAATGTTTTTAAGTGCTAGTGTGGAACTTGATACACCAATGGGTAGCATGTGCATTAGGATTGAGGGATCAAATGAGTTCATGGTGTATTGGTGGGTACTATTTCAGTGCAAATGGTGCTAAAATCTTCCAAAATCTTTTATAAACTTGTTTCAAAGTACTTAAATTGTGGAGATGATGACCTTTAAGACAAGTCTAATTGTATTACACTTTTTCTGATGGTTCATGAGTAAAGTAGAAGCTGAGATTGATGAACACGAACATGATACGCCTTTTGAGGAGTTTGTCAGAAGGAAAACTATCCATGCGGATGGTGATTGATCTGCATTGCGACCCAACTCAAGGAAGATAGGGAAATCTTATTAATTACAAGAAATAAATATAGCTTCTTCAAAACATGGGTGCTTGGATTTTCTGATTTTCATTGAACAACAGCTTCCCGAGTTCCCTGAATTATTAAATACGTATTCTGTGAAGATGGAAAGCTATAGTTGGTTGTAGTTTCTCAGTTTTAAATCACGTCTAGAACAATTTGAAATTTCTTGTTGGCTATAAGAGTGACATGTTTTACAATTTCAATATCCAGAGACGAAGATCAAGAATATGATTTTTGGGTCTATATTTAGTGTCACCGTCAACTTCTACAGTGTAAAGGATGACAGAACGAACTTCATCTGTATATTTTCAAATTTGATTGTGGACCTAGTTCAAGATATAGTTTCCGGACTTTGTCAAATTGGAAGCAAATGTTGGAAGACGGTGAACATGAGGCATGGTGTTTGACACATATTGTTGAATACTTCTTTGCTTAGCATTTATATTGATAGCAATATCTAGTGTCAGATGAAACCAATATCCCAACCATTTAGTATCTCTATCCTTGTTCTTGTGGCTTCATATCCTCTTCTTTACATCATGTTTTAGTGAACCTACCTGTACAATTCAACTTAATCTGGTCTCCATCACTTTGTTCGTGATTGGCTCCTATGCTCCATTCATTCCTAACCTTATTCTCTGTAGCAAGATCATACATACATTGTAAAATTCAAATCTTTGTTTATCTTGTTTACTTGGTTTATAGTTATTGATTATCAGTTTTTACCAAATATCATTATGAGCCTTATTGTTATTTGACAAAACTGTGTCTTCTGTTACGGGTGTATGCTTTCAGAAGCACTTCTCTACTTAATCTGTCCTTTCTCTATGGTAATGTGTAACGGACAAGATAACGAGTCCACACAGTGGAAGGGTTTCAATGTTCATTTTTACTCATTTTTACTCAGATTTATTGTTGCTTCTTTTGACCGGGACTTTACTATTGTTTCTTTCACTAGTGACATCACATTCTGTGAACTGTTTGTTTTAGAATTTTTTTTTTCATAAAGAGAAGGATTGCTATCCCTTTTTCCTTGGAATCTCAGAAAAGACTATATGTGCATGCTTAGAGTTAACTTGGTAGCCCATAATGCTTTTCTATGCTGATGCTTGCCAAGCCCTTGGAATACATTACACTCAAAGTACATATATTGCAACTCATAAAAGCTCCCACTTTGATACTATGCTTATGCTTAGGAAAAGTGTAGTGAACGAAGAAGAGGAAGAACATATGATGAAAGGAATACAAGAGAGTGACAAGAAGAGACTGATATGTACCGTAGTACTTACTAACGAAAAGTAACGGGTCACAATCTCAAGGAAAAATAAACTGTCATATTGATTAAGTTGTTACATTTACGTTATATATTTACTTTTAGTTTTTCTAGTTTCACTTTTCAATTGAGTTTCAAAACAATTGCATTTCTCTAGCAACATTTCAGCCCGTGACTCATGGAAATAGAGGATGTTAAAGAAAAAAAAATTTAGATTCCAATTTTTTTTTTCCTTGGTAGCGACTGTAGGGATGACTGTATTCCTCAGTTTCTTTGTATGATTATCATTTGGAAAGACTTCCGTTATGTCGAAAGTAAGAGGTCATTGCAATTTCCGAATAAATTGTGTTAACTAGTGCCACCTTTTTGAGAATTTACCTTTCTCCATTTTGCTTGTCTTTCCTCCCCTATACCAAACATAGTCAATCATCATTTGTCAGATAAAATTCAATACAATCTCATATCTGTTCTGTCATCAGCCGTTATGTGGTTTTCAAGTAATATTGCCTAAGATGCTCTTCTGCATTGCTCAGCTTAGTGTGCGACTCTGGCTTGTTTTTCTGCTCTACTTTTCTTAAATATGTTGCAATCTTCATAAATATTGGTCACATCCAATCTTCACCCTCTCCCTTGTCCTACTCCCAAATTTAGTAGTTCTTGTTCCATGGTTTAACCGAGTCAGGAAACCTATATGAAGCCTTTTTTCTCTTTTGGAGAGATTCACGTAGAATTTAGCTTCTTAGGGGTCATTAATCTTGCTGTTGTTCCTGTGAAGGGGGTTAGAGGTACTGATAGATGTTTGTCCAACATTCTCTAGGGCAATTATTGAATGTAGTATTGAATTGTTTTACTCCACCTTCTTTGTGCACGAATACATATGTTTTCCTGCAGTATTTCCCTTATGAATAACAAGTCTATTATATGTTTTGAAGCCAAATCCATATGGAGCACCTGAAAGTATGAGTTACAACTTCTAGAAGTTAGTTATGGAGAACAGTTTTCTTCTAGTTTCTTCATCAAGAAGTTGCGGTGTAGTCAAAGGCGCACCTCGTAGCAAAGACGCACCAGTTGCGCCTCGTACCTCACTAGGCGAGGATCCTTTCTCTAAGCGTGCGTCTCGCAGCAAGGCACCAACAACTAAAGGCGCGCCTTCTGTGTTTACTCTTTATTTTGGCTCTATTGGTTCACCTGGCAGAAAAATGATAGTGATGGGAGTATTACTAGTGATGATGATTTGATGGAGTTTGATAAAGATGAATGGTGGTTTTGTTGGTTCTGCTTTTATTTTATTATTTGTATTTATTTAATTTTGTTACTTCTTGTTAGAGAACATAAATTATTGTTAGGTCTGTTGACTGTTACTCTGCTAGTTCACTTGATTATGTTTTACATATTTTTGTTGGTTTTAATTTTTTACAATACTAATTTATTTATTGATGTATATGTATATTTATTTATTTTTTATTTTTGTGTTTCGCTTCGCTCGGGCATGCGCCCCTTGCGCCTCGAGTGTACCTTGTGCCTTTGACTACCTTGCGAAGTTGTTACTTTTTTCCTTTCTTATGCTGACTTTACGATTGCCAATAGATGAGTCTTTAATCAATTATCAAACATTGTTGCTTGAATCCATTCTTATGCTGACTTCACAATCTCCAATAAATGAGTGATTTCTTTAATCAATTCTCAAAAGGCAAATTATCTGTTTCTTATATAATAAATAATGCTTTACCTAGCATCTTTTGGTGTCTTTCGTCACACATACACACATACATATGTATATGTATTGAGTAAGCTCTCTCTTCTAAAGAATATGTTGTGGTGTGGACAATTGTTTTGATGTTTTTTAGAAGGTGAACTCTTTGTTATACAATAAATGGTTAAAATTTTCTCCACGCAGGTCAATGTGGATACGATGTTGAAAAGGTATGTTGAGAGCCACGAGTAGTCTTATTTTCAACTTCTCAACTAGCTTGTTGTACAATCAAGCATATGACCAGATAAGTCTGATATGCTTTGAAATCATTTTTACATCTTTTGGGTTCACCAAATGTAATAGCTGGTGTAAAATAAAATATCTTCAATTTGGTAGGAGTCTTAAAACGCTGTGTTATCTCAGTTTCTTATGTATACCTTGGATGTTGCTTTGTCAAATTGTGCTGTATTTCATTTCTTTTGTACTTGTGACGAGGAATGATTATTCTTTCAGAATATTGGTACAATAGCTATTGTGCTTATTAGCACGACTATGTTGATCATGTGCAAACCTGTTATTGCTTATAAAAAAAACCTAGAGGTTAGGTCGACAACTGGTTGTAAAAGCTTAATCATTTCTTTTGTGCAGTTTTATTGTGGTCTATTACCGACTTCATTTGATAGAAAAATGTGGCTTGGATGATGATGATGATTGTTCAACATTACATTGTTTCCCAGTTTCCTCTTTCACTTAGTAATCATCCTTCCCCTGATTACTTCCTTTTCCTATTAATATTAAGTTAGGTTATCTTAGATTCTATCTTAAGTGGAGTTGTTTGATATATGGAAGTAGGATTTAGGACCTTACTGCAATCGTGTTCTTTTTTGAAGTTTGCTTGATAAGTGACAGGTCAACTGAAAGGCCTATATATTTGTGATGGAAAACATGAGCAAGGCTAGTTGGCATATAGGTCGGATCTCTTTCAAAAGTTGTGTTGCATTTTCTGATTATGGCAGGGGAGGGTAGTACTGGTGGACATCAATGAAGGAATAATGTACTGGGAGTTATTTTCACTCCAGATAACTAATTTTGTATTTGGACCATTATGTGAAATATCAGGGAATGTGATTTCTTTTTATTTGCTCATGTTCTAGACATGAATACCATCCCCTCTAGCAAATTGTACTATCTTACCTCTTTATATAGATTGTTTTCTTGTCTAGGGGAACTTGGAGGGTACTTTATAGTTTTACATGAGCACCCTGAAGCAGAAATCTTGTAGCATTCGTACTTTGGAAACGGGGTAGGGCTATTTAGGGCAAGGTTCATAGTGTACTGGTATCTGTTTCCGAGCCTTCTTATCGGTACTAGTATCGGCCGTTAGGGATTGGTGTTCTGAATTTTTTGCAGTCTTTGTTGTTCTTCTAACACTTGAAATCGATTTTATACCCTTATATTAATAGTACATTTGAGTTTCACTTTATTCATTTCATGATGGGGTTTCCTCAAAGATCAGTATGCTGCTCTTATGCCAGTTTGATTGAACACCACTAGAAAGAGAAATCACTTATTGACATCTGCACAAAACAGATCTATAAATAGCTGAGAGGAAATAGTAGGCTTTCTTTTCTAGAGGGGGGATCCATCGCGCACCTTTCATTCGTTTATTATCAAAATAATAGGCCAAATAAAGGCATTTTTCTTCAAGTAGTAACCCAAACCCACCCTCCCACTCTCTCCTGCTCTTGGTTTGATTATTTTTCCGTACTTTTAAATGGACACCATAACTGCAAAAAGGGTATATTAAGCTGTAGATCCTTCCCTTTTGTTGAAGCACACATCCTAGACTATACGATAATATAGGACTCCAATTTTTGGTCAAATAGATCCAGTTAAAATGTCAAAATTAATGAAATAGAAACAACAAAAACCTATACTTGAGGTAATAGGACTCCTATTATTCCAAGATATCATATAAAACCTTCTTATTGTACACAAAACCCAACATATATTTTACATAGAAAATATGGGTGAATATATTGAGTTTTCCATAGCACTCTCTCAGTTTCTTCAACATGGAATGACTAGTTTTGGTTCTTTGTGTTGGCTTGAGCACTTCCTACTTTGGCTTGGACCATGAAACATGGCATGGCATGTTGCCCTTTGCGGTGCTTTGCTTGTGTCAGTTTGATGCAAGGTTCATAATATCGGTATTGGTTTTGGACCCTTCTTATAAGCATCTGGTTTTGGACACTTATAAGTATCAGTTTCAACGGTGTAGGATCGGAGTTTCCAAGTTCTTCATTTCAGACATCCAAATAATAATAATGTTCATTTAGGCAGAATTTATGTATTATTTTTGTTTCTCGTTAGTTTTCATGGAATATATTCAACATTGAATCCTTCATCCATAGTAGATAGTAGATAATTTTTTATGATGACTTGCTTTAGACAAAGTATACCCAAAATAGCTACTTCTGGAATAATATTGTTAGATACATGAATGTTGTGAACTATGTTGTTAGAGGCGACGCCTAGGCCACCTAGGCATACTGGTAAAAATTTGGTCGAGGTCGACTCGCCTAGGGTTAATTTTTCCTGGTTGTGGTGATACCTAGGGTCGCCTAAAACTTTTGAAGTTGGAGAACTTTGCATGAGCATCAAGGAAGGACCCAAGATCCAGGGCGACGCCTAGGCGACTCGGGAGGCCTGTCGCTTCGCCTCTCCTAGCGCTCAGAACAACATAGGTTATGAATTTATAAATATACATTTTGACAAATGATACTGATTAAATGGGTCAATAGTCATTATCGACACAATATATCATGTAGATCTTGGACACAACGACCGAATCACTGTGGCGACAATGATTTTTTTCGTACATCTCTTTTAAAAAAATTCTTTGTGGAATTGTAGAGAATAATTGTTGTATATTTTATTGATCGGCTACTCCACTACTTATAGGGAGTCTAGCTCCTCTTCATACTACATTTTTCAATGTGGGACTAAATCCCTTATTAGTTCTCAACGCTCCCCCTCAAGATGGGCGATAGATATTAATCATTCCCATCTTGTTACATAGCTTCGACAGACTTAATGAACTAAGACCCTTAGTCAGACAGTCTGCTACTTGTTCTTCTGAGCGAACATGATCAATCTTCAGTATCCCTTGTTCTAGCTTCTCTTTGATGAAGAATCGATCGATCTCGATGTGCTTCGTTCTGTCGTGCTGAACTGGATTGTTAGCTATACTTATTGCAGCTTGACTATCGCTTAGAAGACGTAACGGTGCTCCCTTGTCCAGCTTCAACTCTGTCAGCAACGCTTTCACCCACAGCAACTCCGACACTCCTAAAGCCATTGCTCTGTATTCTGCTTCAGCTGTAGACCATGCTACCACTGACTGTTTCTTGCTTCTCCATGAGACCAAGTTTCCTCCTACAAAGACACAATATCCCGTGGTAGACCTTCTATCGTCTATGCAGCTCGTCCAGTCTGCATCGCAATATCCCTCAACTTCTATACATCCATTCTTCTTGAACCATAGCCCTTTTCCCGGCGTCCCTTTCAGATATCTCAAGATCTGAAACACTGCATCCATATGACCCGTTCTTGGATCATGCATGTAGCGACTTACTACACTCACCGCAAATGAGATATCAGGGCGAGTGTGTCCCAGGCCCTACAAGTTGTTGATATCTTTCACGATCAACTGGCTCTCCTGCTTCTGCTCCCAACTTGCACTTCTGGTCAATTGGAGTGACTGCTGCTTTGCATCCCAGCATCCCTGTCTCCTTCAGCAGATCTAGTGCGTATTTTCTCTGTGAGAGAACAATTCCTTGTTCGCCTTCACACACCTCGATACCTAGAAAGTACCTCATCGCTCCTAAATCCTTCACCTCAAACTCCTTCGCGAGTTTTGACTTCAGCTTAGCGATCTCGACTTCATCATTACCTGTGATTACTATATCATCCACGTATACAGCAAGTATAGTGATGTGACCTCTTGCATGCTGAAGAAAGACCGTATGATCTGCATTTGCTTGATGGTATCCCATGCCTGTAACAGCCTTTCTGAATCTGTCAAACCAAGCTCGAGGAGATTGCTTGTGTCTATATAGCGACTTCTTTAGTTTGCACACTTTTTCATGCGATGTCCCTCCGTCTGATTCTGTAGCGTAGCACCCTGGCGGGAGTTCCATGTACACTTCTTCTTGTAGGTCCCCATGGAGAAAGGCATTCTTCACATCTAACTGGTATAGTTTCCACCCATAGTTTGCTGCAATGGAGACCAGAGTTCTTACGGTGCTCATTTTCGCAACTGGAGCAAACGTCTCATCATAGTCGATGCCATATGATTGTGTGTATCATTTTGCAACAAACCTTGCCTTGTATCGTTCCACTTTTCCTTCTGACGTCTCCTTTACTGTGTACACCCATTTGCATCCCACAGTTTTCTTCCCTTTGGGTAATGGAACCAGCTCCCACGTCTTATTTTTCTCCAGTGCTCCAAGTTCTTCCATCATTGCAGCTTTCCACCTTGGATCTTTCTTCGCTTTCTGCCAACTTTTGGGCAACGAAGTAGAGTCTAATGATGCAATGAAGGCTCGATAATTCGAAGAAATGTTAGAATAAGACATGTAGTTGGCAATATCATGTTCATAATCATCAAAACGACTAGGAGCCTTACCCGCATTGATGCGAGAAGATCTCCTTAAGGGAGCAATAGGTGGTGGAGAGATCATACCATCAGAGTCAGAGAGATCCGCATCAGAATCAGATTGATTCAGTGCGGGGGCAACATCTTCAAGAGTTGGAGCAGGAGTAGACGAGGGACTTGGTACAGTAGGCACAGGACACGGTACAGGCACAGTACTGGACTTCTGCTGTCTCCTTCTGTAGACTTGGAGTTCCTTTTCCATTGTCTGCTGTTCCTCCTGTTTAACATATGTATCTTCTTCATCTTCTGTATCGGAGTCACTGCTTTCTTTCCCTTTCGTCCAGTTTTTCACGACCGGGCATGAGACCGATCCGACCACCACAGATGGGCTTATTTTCTCCCCCTCACATCTAACACCCACTGTGTTAGGTGTGTCACCAAACGCTGAACCGTCATCCGAACCATAATAGGGTTCCAGTTCTCTGAATGTAACGTCCATGCTTACAAATATCTTCCGCTCAACTGGGCTCCAACATGCGTATCCCTTCTGAGTTGCCGTGTACCCGACAAAGACACATTTAACCGCCCTAGGATCCAGTTTGTCAACTCCTGGCCTATTATCTTGGACAAAACATACACACCCAAATACTTTCGGTGGAACAGTGTACGTGGTTGTACCAGTAAGCATCTCTAACGGCGTCTTCCAGTCCAATACCTGAGATGGCATTCTGTTGATGAGATAAGAGGCCGTTAACACCGCATGCCCCCATAAGTGTTTCGGGACATTCATAGCCAGCATCATCGTCTGTGCGACCTCCAGCAGGTGTCTGTTCTTCCGTTCGGCCACACCATTTTGTGCCGGTGTATAGGCACATGAATTTTGGTGTAGTATTCCATGAGTGGATAAATACTCAGCAACCGTCTTATTTGTATATTTCGTCCCATTGTCAGACCGTAAGCACTTAATTTTAGTGCCATATTGTGTTTCTACCCGGCGATGAAAGTCTCAAAACGCCTCAAAGACATCACTTTTATGCTTCATAAGGTAGACCCATGTCACGCGAGTATAACAATCAATAAAAGTGACGAACCATCGAAAACCGTTAATACCGATTGTAGGACAAGGGTCCCATACGTCCGAATGTATCATATCAATGCAGCTGAACTTCTACTTCCTGAACTCACATACGTGCTTCTGGTATGTTTACCCAACTCACATGCATTACAAAATAACTTCTCTTTATTAGTCCTTTGGTATAAGGACAGATACATGCGACTAATAATTTTAAAAGAAGAATGACTGACACGCTGGTGGTGGAGTAGCAATTCATCTTCTACACTGCGCCGTGAATCTTCCGGTGGTGTATCTGCTACCAGAGATGCCAATGCTTTGTCCAGTCCAGTCCTGTCTAAGTACCACAGCCCCTTATGCCATGTGCCAGTTCCTAGTCGTCGTCCTGTCCCTTTCTCCTGAAAAGTCACCGTAGGAATGTCAAAGGAAACAGTACATTTAAGATAAAGAATAATGGCACTAATAGAAAGAAGATTGACAGGAAAAGACGGAACATGTAAGACATTGGTGAGAGTGAGAGAAGGGGTGCATGCGACAGTGCCTTTACCCATGACAGGGCTGGAGTTACCATCAGCAGTCTGAATGCTCTCCGGCGTCGGTAGGTGAGTATAGTCCTGGAACTGGACCCCGTGACATGGCGAGATGTCCCAGAGTCCATAATCCAACCTGGTTGGTGGACAGCTGCTGCAAGAGCACGTGCAGGAATACCTGTGCTGGTTTGGGCAAAGCAAGTGATGTGATCCCCCGAGGTAGCTGACGCCCCATGACTGCCGTCCGAACCCAGCTTCGTGCTGCGTAACTTCGCGAGGAATTCCTTCTCAAGAGGGGTTAACTCAGCCAGGTGATTTTCACCCCCTTCCTCCGCCAGATTAGCTTTGTGTCCTCCAGAATAATTTTCCCTTCTACCAGCATAACCGCCTCTACCAACTCGACGTCCACCGCGGCCCCGTCTACGATCACTCGACGGACTTTGCAGGAGTTTTGGACAAAATCTGATGTAATGCCCTGAGTCACCACAGTTATGGCAAACACCGGCCACAGAGGGAGGCTGATTGAAGGCGGCAAGGGCATATTTGTCAACAACGGCTTGCTCCCCCTGAAAATAGTCCTTGTTGGGCATCAACTTCAATCGAGCCTCTTCTTGTACCATGGCAGCTATGGCTTCTTCTAAGGTTGGAAGCATGGGCTGTGCTAGGAGTACATTCCTTCTATGCTCAAACACAGGGTTAAGATCCTTCAAGAACTTCATCATCCGTTGTCGCGAAATATAATCCAAGAACTTTTGGAAATGTTTCGCAAATGCTGGTTCGACTTGGGCATCTTCCATCTCAAGAGGATCATAGTGATCCAGATCAGACCAGTACTTCTTCAACAGTGCTGCATAATCAGAGATGGTACGGTCGTCCTGGGCCACCCTATCAAGTTCATCCTGCAGTTGGAAGACCCGCATAGGATTGCCTGAGCCGGAGTACATATCCTTCAAAGTCCGCCATATATCAGCAGCAGCCTCCATCGCCTCTACATTGTCCGACACCTGGTCGGTCAAGGAGGCTGTCAACCATCCAGCCACAACATTGTTGACAATTTCCCAAATAGCAAACTCCTTTGAGGAGGGATCATCTGGCGCCTTGGTTTGGCCATTGACGTAGCCAACCAAGCCTCGTCCCTTCAGCGTCCACATTGCCTGCCGTGACCATTTCAAGTAGTTGGACGTTCCTTTCAACTTCGTCTCCAGCTTGTCCAGCTTTTCCATTTTGTAGGGCGACGGATCCACATCAGTATGGATCACACGTGGGGTTGCCTCGGGTAATCTCTTTGATAAAATATCATCAATCAAGGCCTTCATCTCTTCTGCTGTCAGTTTACCACTGATCGAATCCATGGCGTCTTCAACTGTGATTCGTCGTCGTCGTCGTCTTCGTCGGCTTCGTCGTCGTCGTCTTTATGTAAAGTCCTCAACAGAGACCTTACGAATGCGCGGTTAACGTGACCAACACCGGCGCGCGCATGTAGGTCCTAATTTGCAGATCGAGAACGAAAAAAACAAAAAAGTATTTTGTAATTCCGGAGGGCGTAATCTAGGAACAGATGGTGCAAATAAAGCATTTGACGTCCATCCGTCTTCGAATAACCGTCCACATAATCTCTTACGCAAATTAGGATTTTTTTTTTTTTGTTTTGAAAAAAAAGGGGGGGGGGGGTCTGCAGCAGTTGGGTCAGAAGAAGGGGGGCGTGGGGGGGGGGGGGGGCAGCAGGGGGGGCAGGGAGGGGAGGTTGCGTCGGCGGCAGGGGGGGCATCGGGGCAGCAGGGGGGAGGGTCGGGGGGGGGGGGGGTATGGGAGGGGGGGCGTCGGGGGGGGGGGGGGTGGATTTGCCGGGTTGGGGAAGGGGTGGGAATTTTTTTTTTTGTGGTTATGGCTCTGATACTATGTAGAGAATAATTGTTGTATATTTTATTGATTGGCTACTCCACTACTTATAGGGAGTCTAGCTCCTCTTTATACTACATTTTTCAATGTGGGACTAAATTTCTTATTAGTTCTCAACAGGAATTAACCTGGAAAGAGAGCTTCAAATCAGTATCGGCCAACATCGGATATCAGCATCGGTGTAGGTTAGTATCAGATCAGGAAGACCAAAATGATAATATAGGGCCTATATGTATCGGTATTGACCGATACTGAGAACCATACATTCACATTGTGGGGATCAAAACTTTTTAACTTTTTAGATCCTTCCGGATTAGGAAAGGGTCTGAGCATGTTGAGGGTAGATATTTATTTAGCTCTATCTAGGGATTTACCATTAATCCTTGCTTGTTTTAACTGTAATTATGCAAATTTGCTTCATGGGAAGTGTTTTTTTTTTTTTACAATTGAAGAAGTCATTTCTTAGCGACTTACGTGTAGTATTAAGTGTTGATCAACTAATATTATATACGAAGGAAAACAATTTTGAACATTTAATGTCAGTACTATTTTTGTTCAGATTGAACTTATTCCCGGTTTTCTCAAGAAATTTAGGTTTGGTTGACCAGGATCTTTGGTCTCCACCTTAATGAGAAATATGAGATTACTTACGAATTAGCAGATTATAATTGTGAGGTTGTTCATGTTCTATTAGAAGTAAAAGGTTATGTTCTATTAGAAGTAAAAGGTTATTCGGTGGCCTCCTCACAGACAAGAAATGGCAACCTTTTGAAATCCTTTTACACTTTGGATTTCTCATTACTCAATTGTGTTTCCTGAGCCTTTATTGAGTTACAAACATAGTAAAGATGAAAAAGTCTGATGATTCCATTTAAAGTTCTTAGATTATGATAACCTTCGAATATAAATCCTACATCTCAAAGATTAGGTGAATGTGTGGAGTTTTTTTGAACATGTACTCTTCTGCTTCTATGGTGGCATGCTATTGGGTGGTTGTTGGTATATTAGAATAAGTATATTGGAATGTCCTGTTGGTATATTTGGTATGTTAGAATATGCCAAATGATATTCCACAGAGGGTTTAATGTAATGAGGAGGATTGTAAGGCTATATATAGCCATGAGATTATCAATAAAATCAACATAAATATTCGACATGGTATCAGAGCTACCAAAAATTCTAGCCGCCGCCACCTTTTCCAAACCCTAACCCTAGTCGTTACCGCCATCACCATCCGCACCACCACAGCCACCGCCGCCATCAGCCGCTGCACGCCGCCCCCGCCGCCACCGGCTGCTGCACGGCCGTACGCCGACCACCTCGCGCACGAGCCGGCCGCTGCTTCGCGTGCACCTCCGCCGCACGCGCACGGCTATTGTCGCTGCTGCTGCTCGCGACGGCCGCTGCTCGGAGACACCCGTCCAACGGCGCCCACTCGCCTGTCAGTCGGCCTACCACCGCGAAACCGCGGTTTCCGTGGTCTCCCGCAGGGTCGTTCCGGACGTTGAAGGCCTAGATCCGATAGAAGAGAGACTTGATCGGATCTAGGAAAGGACGAAGAGGACGAGCGTGAATCGTGGGACCGGTGTGAGGTGATCGGAGAAGAGGAGGATCGATGGAGGAGATCATCAAGAAGCTGGACCCTACGGAGGTTGCAACGTTGATGAAGCTGATGAAGCTATCGGCTGGTGAGAGCGCGACACGAACATCGACGAAGTTGGAGCTTTTCTCCATCGATTTGAAGCTTGATGGACCAGTTACCTACCTGAGTTGGTTACGGCGGGTGAGGAGAACCATCACAGGAAAGAACCTGGAGGGTTTCCTGTCAGGAGAGAAGACAGAGCCGGACGAGGGCTCGGCATGACGCAACGAGTGGAAGTCCACTCATATGGTGATCTACATTTAGCTTCTCAATTCTTTAGTCCAGTCGATCTCCGCCACAGTGGATGGCATCGAGATGGTGAAGGACGTGTAGGAAAAATTGAGGAGGACCTACGATGGTGTAGGGAACAACTTGCAGGTTTTCTAGATCAAGGGGAGATCGACGACACCGTACAGGGAGAGAAGACGGTACAGGAGTATGCCACGGAGTTGGAACGTCTGTGGTTGGATTACGATCACTCCTTAGATCGGACGAGCTGCGGGGACCCGAAGTGTAAGAAGAGACATATATGTCTGCAGGAGAGGACGATGAAGTTCCTTAAAGGACTGGTTGCAATATTTGCTCAGTGGACAATACTATTTCTAGTTCAATCGAAGATCTCCACTCTTGAGGAGACTATCTCGGCCATGATTCGAGAGGAGACTCGCATCAAGCTGCAGGCAGGGACATGTGGTCCTCCTAAAGTAAAGTCAGCACTGATGGCTACCAGTTCGAGCGACACAGGGCCTAAGGGAGAGCCCTGACAGCACAACCGGCAGTGCTACAACTGCTGGAAGATGGGACATCATCGGTATGCTTGCACTACCACCTAAGGAGGGAGATCCAGGTAGTGGACGTGGACCGTTCGGTGGACGTAGACATTTTGGAGGACGTGGCCGTGGTCGTGGGGGTCGACGGGGTGGTCGAGGAGGTTATCGAGCGAACCTGCTGGTAGGAGAAGGGGATGAAGGAGCTGGTGGTACCTTTATTGAGGAGGATCAGGCACTGATGGACATGCTGGAGGCACTCAGGAGGAAGCAGAGAGCATCAAATGATGGAGACACGAGGAGTGGAACCGAGGAGGCGTCCACCCCATTCTTCGCTGGAGGCAACGTCGCCATGTATGCCCATTTATCAGATGGTATTGACGACTCGCGCTTGCATTTATGTCTTTCCTTAAATCGTTAGACTGGATTATCGACTTGGGGGCATCTCAACATGTGACGAAAAATGCTAGTGAGTTCTCCTCCTACACTCATCTAGCATCGGCAGACATCATTCAGACAACTGATGATACTTTCTAGCCAGTGGTCGATAAGGGTACTATAAATTGTACATGTTCAGTAAAATTATCCAATATTTTGCTTGTTCTATTTTTTTTCAGTCAGTTTTTTGTCCATCAGTTCTATAATCCTCAACTAAAATGCATTGTCTCTTTTGATATTCCTAAGGTGATCTTCCAAAAAAAAAGACGGGAAGAAGACTTGGGACTGACACTTGGCATGAGGGACTCTGGTACCTGGATCGAGAAGGGATGGATTCAGCATTGATATCTATGGTAGAGAAGGCAGGTATGAGAGGACTGAAGATGAGTGCCGAGGATACATTAATACTCCATAATAAGAGGTTGGGACACTCCTCTTTTGCTACTTCAAGTAAATTGTATCCAACTATTTATGAAAAAACAAATAAGGAGAAACTAGTATGTGATGCTTGTGATTTAGGCAAGCTTACTAGGAGCTCATATGCTAGTACGGGTTATAGGAGCTCGTATGTTTCGATGTAATACATTCTAATGTTTGGGGGCCATGCGCCATTACTATTATGAATGGTTACAAATATTTTGTTTCCTTCATTGATTGTTCTTCTCGTGTCACTTGGCTGTATTTGATGAAGAATAAGAGTAATGTATCTATCTACCTGTTTTCGGGACTTTTATAAACATGTCCAGACTCAGTACAGGGCAGTAGTGAAGGTACTAAGGTCTGACAATGGGACAGAGTATACCAACAGAGCACTTGCGGAATACTTGTCAGTCCAAGGGATACAACATCAGACCACATGTACATACACACCAGCAAAAAATGACGTAGCAGAAACGAAGAATAAACCTTCTGGAGGTGGCAAGAAACATGATGATCGATATGAATGTTCCACAAAGTCTGTGGGGGCATGCAGTATTGACAACAACTCAACTAATCAATAGGATGCCGTCGAAGGTTCTGGGATGGAAGTCTCCATGTGAAATATTGCAATAAAATAATAGTGGGATACTCCCACTGAAGGTGTTTTGCTGCGTGTGTTTTGTGAAGGACAACAGACCGTCAGTTGGAAAATTGATCCCAGAGCAGTCAAGTGCATCTTCGTGGGCTACTCGGCGACTCAGAAGGGGTATGTATACTGGAGCCCAGTAGAGAAGAAGAAGTTTGTGAGCATGGATGTTCACTTCAGAAAGCATGAGCCATACTACCGTCAGGGGGGAACCTCAAACAACTTACCTGATACTGCGAGTATGAGACGAGAGGGGGGAGATTGGTGAAAGTCTGGTAACCGATTTAGGAGTATGGCATGGAGGCACGGTTCAGGAGGAGCAGGAAGGTGAAGAGGAAGGGGGAGGATGTCACCACCACTTTTCTGGAACATGGTATTTTTGACTTTTTCCTAATTACTGTTAATAGTGTGGTTTCATATTATATCTTGAGTGCTAATTTTTTTTTGAAAACTAAACTTTATATTTTGGTTAATTATTTAAATAGTTAATATGGTGCATGTGTTATATTTTGAATATGATTAATGGTTAGCCTTTAGATTAGAATAGTGATTAGTGATCCTAGAAGACCAAAATCCAAATCCACTTGTCATGACCACCCATCAAGATGATTAGGACTAGCCTAATTGAACTTTAGTTAGTCTCTAGCTAGATTAAAAGAATTAGTTAGAAGGCTTAACTAAACACCTCATTAGGAAGAGAGGTTTAATCTCTAACTTGTCATGACTAAAGAGAAGGGCTTAGTGGATATTTCCCATTGCCCAAAACCCTAACCCTAAACCCCTATGGCAGCCCACATTGTTTATAAAGCCCCACTTCATTTTCTTCATCTTTCCATTTTCATTTCAACCCCCAATTTAGGAGCTTTTCCCTAAAATTGTGCTCCTACACCCAAATTGAGCCAAATTCATTTCATTCTCTCCCTCTTGGAGAGGAGAAGCCTCTATTGGCTAGCTAAGAAGGGATTGGAAGGATTTGGAGCCTTGAAGCTTGGTGG
Source organism: Iris pallida (assembly GCA_029216955.1). Lineage (NCBI taxonomy): Eukaryota > Viridiplantae > Streptophyta > Magnoliopsida > Asparagales > Iridaceae > Iris > Iris pallida. The sequence goes on from JANAVB010042420.1 coordinate 31,095,440, forward strand.
AGATCTAGATCTAGGAATTTTACATTGGGAATCCATCTCCCTTTTGGTATGAGCTCTCTAAACCCATCCATTTCATTTCATTAGTGTAACTACATTCATTTAGGACCCCATTTGTATTAGGGTACCATTAGAGAGGAGTTGAGGCTCTCCTCTTTCTATTTGAAGGTTTTTTCCATTTCATTTTGATACAAATTTGGAGAAATCGAATTTGTGACCACCAAGTGTTCGATACGTGTCCCCAAAGAAACTTCGTATCTTTTTTGAGTCGAGATTGGGTGTATGTGTCCTAAATAGGATACGTGGTATTGTGTCATGGTATCTCATGATACACATGGTTAGATTTGGGTATATACATGTGTTTCTTTTGTCCAAACAACCCAAATTCGTCATAATATTCATCCACGTTTTTAGTATCCATAGCAACTTAGAAATGCCATAACTTTTAGCTCAGAACTCCGATTAATCTTCTGTTTTTTTAAAAGGACCGTATCAAATTTAGCTTTCCAAATATATATTAATAGGTCAAAATCGTTCTAGAACTTTCTGTAAAACTATTTGTGTGTCAGCTGTCCGAAAGACGAACGCGTTTCGGTGTTTTCGCGATTTCGGAAGCTTTCAGACACGACAATGCGATCTGTTTGAAGTTTCGGAAAGCTAATATGAAGGGTTACGATATAATTTAATCCTAGAATTTAGTGAAGGTCTAATTGGTACAATATTGATTTTAAGTAGAAAAGTGACTATACGACATACACATTTTTTGTAACCTATGAGCCTATGTAGTATGGATATTAAGTGAATATAGGTACCATAGGTTGTCGAGTATATATATATATATATATATATATATATATATATATTATTGTTAGGTAATATGTGTTAGTTAGTGTGTGTTAATGTTGATACAAATGGTTATCAAGTAAGTCAAATATAGATAAGTTATGTGTCGAGGTATTAAAGTTTTGGGCAAGGTACTAGTGTGATACTTGGGTACCATGAGGATATTGGTATCGTGACACTCAAGTATCATGAGTAAGGATAAGAGAGTATTGGAACTTGAGTAAGGTATCATATTTGGTATCAAGTATTAGTATTAGAGTTAGTTGGGATATGTTAGAGTTATCTTAGAAGTTAAGATGATTAGTGTATATAGATATCTTAGTATCTATGATATATTAGAGTTAGAAGATTAGATGGTTAGTTAGTTAGTGTCTAGTAGATGTTAGAGTTAAGATAGATGGTATCTTAGGATACTAGATGTTAGTATCTTAGGGGTAGATAGTGTATCTTAGATTTACCTTTTACCTTAAGGTAATGGTTTACCTACAAGTAAGGTATTGGGTTTACTTTCAAGGTAAAGGGGTTTACCTAGATACTAAGGTTAGATGTTAAGATATTGGTTAGCTAGTAGCTTAGGGTAGATACTAGATATCTAAGATTGATATTGATAGCTAAGGTATTTATACCTAGACTAAGGTATTGGACTTCCCACCAAGGTATTGGTATTGGAATACCAACATGACCAAGGTATATTGGTATATGTTATGGGTAGGTAAAGGTAATGGTATATGTAATAGGCATTGGGTACATCCATGTATATATAAAGGATAAATTGGCTAGAGTAATCCTAGATAGTAGGTAACTAGTAAAGATGTAAGATATATGTATTGATACTTGGTAATATTAGCTATTATGGCTAATACCTTCAAGGTATTGACCTTAGAACAAAGGTATTAACTAATAGTTAAGGTATTTGAGATATAGGCTAAGGGTAAGTGGATAGTATCTATAGATGATATATGTGATTTGGGATACCATAGTATATGTGGCTTGTTGAGAATTCATGAATGATATATATGTATATAATATAGTACTATAAGGTATCTTAGAGTATGTGGGTCTATGATTAGAATTATGACTAGCTTAGATAGAGTTGACCCCGTTGACTAGACAGTTGACCAAACCCTAGATGTTGACTTAGTTTGACTAAGAGTTGACTTTTGACCTAGAGAGGCATAGTATCATGTAGATTGCATTGTACATTTTAATTATTATACATTGAATATATTATAACTTGTATTGCTCTAAATAGGACCTTGTGACTCCGGTTTGGACATCTGTATACATCAGTCACTCAGGGTATCAGGCGAGTACATTCTCTGATAGTTCTTTCATTTACTTGGTGATTACTGTATTTCAGTTCTAGTTAGTTCTATTTGATGTCTACTATGAGTTTTGGCACGATTGTACATGGATTGGTATTGTTATTGGATTTTCAGTCATGAGATGTTACCTTAACTCATCGCGATGGTATCGAATTCTGTTCTTGTTGGTATTGGATAACATTGGATGTATTGGTATCGAATACTGTTCTTGTTGGTTATGGATAACATTGGGTAAATATTGGTTAACATTGGCTAGTAACGTGTCATGGTTGGATCCATCGTATCAGTCGGGACGGGGGTAATACTAGTTAGATATGTGATCAAGAACTATCGGCAAATAGTGTAATCATTGGCTACTATCTAAGCATACATTGCACGTATGGTTGAGCTAGCCTTAGTGTAAGCATTGAATATCCCAAGCCGATCACATATCCAACTATTCCAAAACACATTGTCTATTACAGTTGTATACATTCAGTTCACCATTACATTGTTCTATCTTGATATAGTAGTTCTTTTCCATTATCTGTTCTCACAGATTTCTGTCTATCTTACAATGTTCATCAATATAACTGTCTATAACTATTTTATAGTCCTTGTCATTTACTTGGGATTTCTAGATGAGATGTGCTCGTTCCATCCTGACTGGATATGTTGACAAAATATTACAGATGGCATAGATGATTGTCCTACCTTCTACGAGGCATACGAGGGTGGCACACATGAGCATGAGGAGGATCTAGCTCAGTAGATATTGCCCTAGTTATAGTTTAGAAGTATTAGTTTTCATGTTGTATCGGATTGTTCCGATTGTTAGATGAGACTTATTATATTCAGGATATGTACTTATTTGTGTTGGACATCTAGACTTGTGTGTTGTGGTAACTCTACTATTTATTCAGTTTATTCCTTTTATCTGATTGCGGAGATGACAGGTTATATGATTCATATTGTTAGTTAATAGATGTTATAGATGACCTATACAGCATTCTACTGCCAACACTGCGGCGTAGGCTGGACGTACCCACGTTCTCGTGCCCCTAAACAGGGTGCGGGTCGTGACAAAGGAGATAAGAGGTGTTAGGCCCACGGCTCAGGGAGAGATACTTACCTACAGCAGGAGAGGGAAGCAAACTGCAGGACTAGTACCTACAGTGCTAGTGCCAAATCCCTTGCCTGCGTCCGTCTCGACTCCTGAGACACCTATACCACCATCAGATTTTCCTTCAGGTGATATCATTCTTCCTACTCCTCCCACACCATTATCAGTACGGAAGACCACTCGCAGCAATGCGGAGAATCCTCCTGTTAAATATGGTTGGGTCCTTGCTCAGTTTGTTTCACATGATCATATCTTCTCTTCTTATGGAGCATTCATTGTGTCTTTGGATAGTATTACTGTACTTAACAATTGATAGGTTGTCAAGAATAATCCAAAGTGGAAAGCGGCGATGCACGAGGAGTTAGGGGCTCTTGAGAAGAACCACACTTGGGAGCTGGTAAAATTGCCATAAGGGACAGTCTGATGCAAGTGGGTCTTTACTGTGAAGCAGAACCCAGATGGACAGGTTGAGCGCTACAAAGCTCGATTGGTGGCAAAAAGTTACAGTCAGACATACGACATTGACTATGACGAGACCTTTGTACCAGTGGCGAAGATGAGCACTGTCAGGACCCTGGTTTCTCTGACAGCAAATGATGGATGGAAGCTACACCAACTGGATGTGAAGAATGTATTTCTTCATGGAGATCTAGTGGAGGAGATGTACATAAAGATACCATCAGGATTCGGTAACAATCAGACAGTGGACAAGGTCTGCAGGTTGAAGAGGTCCTTCTATGGACTGAAGCAGTCTCCTCGAGCGTGGTTTGACATATTCAGGAGGGCGATGATAGTTATGTGATATCGGCATATCAATGCTGATTATACTGTGTTCTTCCGTCGGAGTGGAGGCCATATTACCATGCTTGCGGTGTATGTGAACGATATGATTATCACATGAGATGATGAGCAGAAGATCGCCTGACTTAAGGAGAAGCTTGACAAGGAATTCGAGGTGAAGGACCTTGGCCTTCTTCGGTACTTCATTGGGATTGAGATTGCTCGAAAAGCAAAGAGGATTGTTCTTTCTTAGAGAAAGTATGCACTAGACCTTCTTACAGAGACATGGATGTTGGAATGCAAACCTGCAACGACGCCGATAGATCAGAGGTTCAAGCTGGCTGCTGAGGCTGAAAATCCAGTTGACCGGGATAGATATCAGAGACTGGTGGGTAAGTTGATCTATTTGAGCCACATCCGTCCTAATATTTGCTTTGCAGTAAGTATGGTGAGCCGCTACATGCATAACCCACGAAAGGGTCATATGGACGCAGTGTACTAGATTCTGAGATACTTGAAGGGTGCTCCCGGGAAGGGAATAATATTCAGGAAGAATAATCACGTGAGCATCGAGGGCTACTGTGATTCTGACTGGACTAGCTGTGCTGATGACATGAGATCTACCTCGGATACTGCATAGTTGTAGGAGGCAACTTGGTCTCTTGGAGGAGTAAGAAGCAGTCAGTGGTGGCCATATCGACAGCTGAAGCGGAGTACAGAACTATGGCCTTGAAAGTTGCAGAGCTGTTATGGTTGAAGAATATGCTGGTAGAGTTAAAGCTGGATCAAGGAGCCAAGATAAAGCTGTGGTGTGACAACCAGTCAGCTATTAGTATCGCCAACAATCCAGTACAACATGACATGACCAAACACATCGAGATCGATAGGTTCTTCATCAAGGAGAAGTTGGATAGTGGACTACTGGAGCTAGGTCACGTTCCAACCAAGGATCAGGTAGCAGATGGACTGGCCAAGGGACTTAGTTCTGTGAGCATGATTAGAGGATGTGACAAGATGGGTTAGTGAATATCTTTCGCACATCTTGAGGGAGAGTGTTGGTATATTAGAATAAGTATATTGAAATATCATGTTGGTATGTCAGAATATGCCACAAAATATTCCACAGAGGGTTTAATGTAATAAGGAGGATTGTAAGGCTATATATAGCCATGGGATTATCAATAAAATCAACACAAATATTAAACAGTGGTGCTCCCGGTTATGCAGTCAATTAATTACTTTCTATATAGGGACGAATACCACCTGTTTTCCCTAGACCTCTCATAGTACACTGCTATGCATACTCCATATTTAAGTGGCTCATTCTCTCTGTTTCTTTTCTGTCTGGGTTTATATTGTGCCCCTGTTGATACTTAAGTTTAGATCTGTGCATCTATCTTGTAAATAGGTGTTGTATTTATGTAGTAACTATGATTTCCGGGAAAGCTAAACTCTTAATCCTTTGACTTGTTACCTTTATCAAGATCTGCCACCTATTATGTTACTTGTTTGTTTTCTTTTCAGGCTTTGGATGCATTACTTGATATATCAGATTCATCGCACAAAAAGAATAAGGTAAGGGTTGGTGATAAAATTATAAAAACCAGAAGTGCATTTCAGGTTCATTTAGCTGATAATATCTAATTCTTAGTTCTTTTGGTTTGGCATAGATTTCCATTTGCTCTTCTAATTGTAAGATATGATTAGCTCAGCTCTTTGTGTTCTCATATCTATGTTGTTATACTTTCATCATTTTATTCAGTCACACACACATAGCATAAACTGTATTCCATCTTTTTTTAAGCAGATATGACAAGAAACCTAGTGGTCCAATCTTGACCACGCATAGCATACAGTGTATTACATATATTTTTTTTAGCATATTTGACAAGAAACCTAGTGGTCCAATCTTGACCACACATATCATACGCTGTATTTCATCTATTCTTATAGCAGATTTGGCAAGAAACCTAATGGTCCAGTGACTTATATCCGCTAATGAATTTTCATTTTTTCGACCACTGATTTTGTTCTTTTCTGGTTCAATATTGAGATTATAGTTCAAATATCCTCTTTAAGTTAGCTACATCATATTGGTGACATGAATAATAGAATATGTAACTTTGTTGTCATTACATTAGGTTTATGTTAATGTTGGTGCAAGCAGTTTTATTTGAAACAGATTATAATATGCTAATGATGACCAGTTGTTCTGTTGCTTGCATTGAAACTTTACCTTTACTACCATATAGTCTTCAATTTCTCACTTTTGTGATTATTTAAATTAATTGGGCTGAGAATATGTTTGGCTAATTTGCATATAAATAGTAAATTCCCTCAACTATCAGGATTTTGCAACTTAATATCCTAAAATACATTTTATTAGCAAGTTGCTACCCTCAACTATCACACTGTTTGCAAGTTAATACTTCCTGTTAAAATTAACATAAAACCCCTTAAATTTGTCCCTTTGGCACCATAATTAAGTAATATTACATAAAACCCTAAATAATTTTTTCCTAATTAAAATCTGTCTTCTTCTTCTTCTTCCTTACTCCCTCCTTAACCATCTCAAACATTCTTCTCCACTACCTCCCTTCCCCCTCCACCAACCACTCCAGACTCAATCCGAACTCTCCTCCCTCCCCCTCTCAACCAATTATCTTCTGATCGATGGATTCCTAAGATGAACATCAACCTAATGAACTCCCACAAACTTTCAGAATTATGGGAATGAATAACTCAAACTCAATTTGAGTAATGAAGATGTCAAATTAAAGAAGAAGATGAACATTAGAAGATTAGAGAAGAAAATAAATTGATTTATAGATGGAATCTAAATCAAAACTGAAGTACAATTGATAAAAGCCCACTTTCTCACTCAATTTTGACATTCTCTCTCCCCCCCTCTACGAGATTTGAAAATAACAACATAAAAAATAAAAAGCCTTTACAAATTCATCAGTTCCTTCTGATCATTTGCAATCATTTCTACAATGCTAAGCTTGCTTATGATGTGTTTGTTGTGATGTCTTTGAAACATTTTTTTTATTGAATATCCATCCCCATCCTCCTCCCGTTGTCCCTTTCCTTGCGAATGATATTCTTGGGTTGGTTTGGGGAAGAGAGGATGGTTGAGAGAGCAAGAAAATGAGTGGAGAAAAATATGTTTTTATATTTTAATTATAAAAATAATATGGAGGGGCTTCTCTATAAAATGAAGGGTCAAAAATGTAATTAAGAAAACAATATAAGGTACTCTCTGCAAAAAATAGTCACATGACAATTAATTTTAATGGAAAATGTAACAGAAGGTATTAACTTGCAAAGAGTTTGATAGTTGAGGGTATCAAACTGCTAATAAAAATACTTTAGTGTAGCAAGTTACAAAAGTCTGATAGTTGAGGATGTTTCGAAGCAAATTAGCCAATATGTTACCTATCCTTTATTTTTTAAATTCGAAGCTGTTACAGATCTCTTCAAATTTGTTAATATACTTTCTCTTTCCACTGTAAATTTGTTATAGTTTACAGATATAGAAGCAGTTTCTGCATACCATCGATCTGAAAAGGAACATGAATTTCTCCGCCATGTTGGAAACAGTTGCGGGTGAGTTAACTGTATCCTATACTATGTTTCCTTTTGATTTGAGCATCAGCAAGCAATGCTTTTAAAGTGACAGCTATCTATTGTCAAGCCTATATGGCAAGCTTGATGCATATTCAACGATACTCCTAAATCATGTTTTCCTTTTACAAATGAAGCTTGCTTCTCTTTTCTGTGCTTTATTTATGGCCTAGACCATGAATGGTGAATCCTTCTATAGTCATAAACTTTGACAAAATATGCGCACTAAAAAGTTATACAAACTGAATCTTCTATCATGTATATATTTGTGTTTCCATGCATGTTGGTGTTGAGAATCAATAAGGGACTTTTAGTCCCACATCGGAATATGTTATATGTAGAGGAGCTAGACTCCCTATAAGTAGTGAAGTAGTCCATCAATAAAATCATCCAACCATTATTTTCTACATGGTATCAGAGCCATAATCCTCTCTCTCTCTCTCCACAAAAAAAAAAAAATTCTTTTTTCCCTTCCTAGCCGACCACCCCCCCCCCCCCCCCCCCCCCCCCCCCCCCCGGACCAGAACACCCCCCGACCCCCCCGACCAGAACCCGACCCCCCCCCCCCCTCCGACCAGCAACCCCGCCCCCCTCCCCTCTCCAGCAGACGCCCCCCCCCCCCCCACACAGCCGCACATCAAACCTACCCTAACCCTAGTTTTTTTTTGCCATGGAAACCCTAATCCTAGGCCTAGCAGCCTCATCAAACCCTAACCCTAGCTTTTAACAAAAAAAAACAAAAAAAAAACGGCGTATTTCGAATAGAGACGGCTGTCAAATCTTTATTTGCACCAACTCTGTTCCGTGCTTACGCCGTTTGGAACTAACAAATGCTTTATTTGTTATTCCTTCTTCACATCGGGATCTATGCAGAGACTGATCATGTCTTCTCTGGTGTCCTGACGTGTTCACTTTACATGCGCGCGCCGGTGCTGGCCAAGTTAGTAGCGCATTAGTAAAGTCTCTGGCGTTGAAGAAGACGACGTCGACGACGACGACGACGAAGACGACGACGTTGGGTCAGTTGCAGACTCCGACGACGACGAAGAAGACGAATTGAGTTCACAGTTGAAGACGCCATGGATTCAATCAGTGGCAAACTGACGGCCGAAGAGTTGAAGGCCTTGGTTGATGATATCTTATCCAAGAGATTAACCGAGGTAACCCCACGTGTGATCCATACTGATGTGGATCCGTCACCTTACAAAATGGGGAAGCTGGAGACGAAGTTGGAAGGCACTTCCAACTACTTGAAGTGGTCGCGGCAGGCGATACGGATACTGAAGGGACATGGCTTGGTTGGCTATGTCACTGGCCAAGCCAAGGCGCCAGCCGATCACTCCACCAAGGAGTTTGCTGTGTGGGAGATTGTCAACAACGTCGTGGCTGGGTGGTTGACTGCCTCTTTAACCGACCAGGTATCGGGCAATGTCGAGGCTATAGAGGCTGCTGCTGATATATGGCAAACTCTCAAAGATATGTACTCCGGCTCCGGCAACCCTATGCGAGTATTTCAACTGCAGGATGAACTCGATAGGGTGGCCCAAGACGACCGTACCATCTCTGAGTACGCGGCCCTGTTGAAGAAGTATTGGTCTGATCTGGATCATTATGATCCTCTTGGGATGGACGATGCACAAGTCGATCCAGCCTTCGCAAAGTACTTTCAGACGTTCCTGGCTTATATTTTCCGGCAGCGTATGATGAAATTCCTGAAGGGACTACACCCTGTATTTGAGCAGCGACGGAATATCCTCCTATCCCAACCCACGCTTCCGACCTTGGAAGAAGCTATAGCTGTTATGACACAAGAAGAAGCTCGACTGAAGTTGATGCCCAACAAGGGCTCCTCCCAGGGGGAGCCAGCCGCGGTTGAAAGTCTGCCCTTGCTGCCTTCAATCAACCTCCTTCTATGGGTGGTGTTTGTCACAATTGTGGTGACTCCGGACATTACATCCGATTTTGTCCAAAACCCTTGCGCAATCAGTCTACTGATCGAGGACGGGGTCGTGGAGGCCGGCGTGGTGGTAGAGGAGGATATGCCGGGTAGAAGAGGCGGACACAAAGCAAATCTGGCGAAGAAAGGGGGAGAGAGAATCAACTGGCTGCAATAACCCCGCTTGAGCGGGAGTTCCTTGAGAAGTTGCGAGACACAAAGCTGGGTTCGGTCGACTGTCCTGGGGCGTCTTCATCTTCGGGAGATCACCTCATTTGCTTTGCCCAAACCAGCACCGATGATTCTGCACGTGCTCTTGCCTCTATCCATCAGTCAGGATGGATTATGGACTCTGGGGCATCTCGCCATGTCCGGGGTCCCGTGATGCGTTTCAGGGATATACTCACCTACCATTGCCGGAGAGTATTCAGACCGCTGATGGTACATCCAGACCTGTAGTGGGTACAGGCACTGTCGCATGCACCCCTTCCATCACTCTAACCAATGTCTTACATGCTCCATCTTTTCCTGCCAATCTTTTATCCATTAGTGCCATTATACTTGATCTTAACTGTATTGTTTCATTTGACATTCCTAAGGTGACTTTTCAGGAGAAGGGGACAGGACGACGACTTGGGACTGGCACATGGCATAAGGGGCTGTGGTATTTAGACAGGACTGGACTGGACAACGCATTGGCATCCTTGGTAGCAGCCGCACCACCAGAAGCTTCCTGTCGCAGTGTTGAAGCCGACTTGCTACTCCACCACCAGCGTGTCGGTCATTCCTCTTTTCAAGTTCTTAGTCGAATGTATCCGTCCTTATATCAAAGGGCTGATAAAGAGAAGTTATTTTGTGATGCTTGTGAGTTGGGAAAACATACCAGAAGCTCGTATGTAAGCTCGGGGAATAGGAGTTCAGCTGCTTTGACATGATACATTCGGACGTATGGGGCCCTTGTCCTACAACCGGAATTAACGGTTTTCGATGGTTCGTCACCTTCATTGACTGTTATACCCGCGTGACATGGGTCTACCTTCTGAAGAATAAAAGTGACGTCCTTGAGGCTTTTCGGGACTTTCATCGCCGGGTGGAAACACAATATGGCGCTAAAATTAAGTGTTTCCGGTCTGACAATGGGACGGAGTATACTAATAAGCAGGTTGCTGAGTATTTTTCCACCCATGGAATACTACATCAAACTTCATGTGCTTATACTCCGGCACAAAATGGTGTGGCTGAACGAAAGAATAGACACCTGCTGGAAGTCGCACGGATGATGATGCTAGCTATGAATGTCCCGAAGCACTTATGGGGGCAGGCTATTTTGACGGCCTCGTATCTCATCAACAGAATGCCGTCTCAAGTATTGGACTGGAAGACACCATTGGAGATGCTTACTGGGACAACTACATACACTGTTCCACCAAAAGTTTTTGGATGTGTGTGCTTTGTCCAAGATAATAGGCCTGACGTTGGCAAACTGGATCCTAGAGCAGTTAAATGTGTCTTTGTCGGTTACACGACGACTCAGAAGGGATATGCCTGTTGGAGTCCAGTCGAGCGGAAGATGTTTGTCAGCATGGACGTTACATTCAGAGAACTCGAACCATACTATGGTTCAGATGAAGGTTCAGCATTTGGTGATACATCTAACACAGGTGGTGTTCGATGTGAGGGGGAGATAATAAGCCCAAATGTGGTCGTCGGATCGGTTCCGTGTTCGGTTGTAGAAAACTGGACGAAAGGGGGAGAGCACAGTGACTCAGATACAGATGAAGAAGAAGAAGATACATATGTTACGCAGGGGGAGCAACAGACAAGGGAAAAGGAGCTCCAAGTCTACAGAAGGAGACAACAGAAGTCCAGTACTGTGCCTATGCCGTGTCCTGTGCCTACTGTACCAAGTCCCTCGTCTACTCCTGCTCCAACTCCTGAAGATGTTGCCCCCGCACTGAATCACTCGGATTCTGATGCGGATCTCTCCGACTCGGATGGTATGATCTCTCCACCACCTATTGCTCCCTTAAGGAGATCTTCTCGCATCAATGCGGGTAAGGCTCCTGCTCGTTTTGATGATTACGAACATGACCTTTGCCAACTTTTTGTCTTATTCTAACATTTCTTCGAATTATCGAGCCTTCATTGCATCGTTAGACTCTACTTCGTTGCCCAAGTGTTGGCAGGAAGCAAAGAAAGATCCAAGGTGGAAAGCTGCAATGATAGAAGAACTTGGGGCACTGGAGAAAAATAAGACATGTGAGCTGGTTCCATACCCAAAGGGAAGAAAGCTGTGGGATGTAAATGGGTGTACACGGTGATAAGAGACGCCAGAAGGAAAGGTCGAGCGATACAAGGCGAGGTTGGTTGCAAAAGGATTCACACAGTCATATGGCATAGACTATGATGAGACGTTTGCCCCAGTAGCAAAAATGAGCACCGTGAGAACTGGTCTCCATTGCAGCGAACTATGGATGGAAGCTGTACCAGCTGGATGTGAAGAATGCCTTTCTTCATGGGGACCTGCAAGAAGAAGTATACATGGAGCTCCCGTCAGGATGCTACGCGACGGAATCAAACGGAGGGACGTCGCAAGGAAAGGTGTGTAAACTGAAGAAGTCGCTATACGGGCTCAAGCAATCTCCTCGAGCCTGGTTTGACAGATTCAGAAAGGCTGTTACAGGCATGGGATACCGTCAAACAAATGCAGATCATACGGTCTTCCTCCAGCATGCAAGAGGCACATCACTATACTTGCTGTATATGTGGATGATATAGTGATCACAGTGATGATGAAGTCGAGATCACTAAGCTGAAGTCAAAACTCGCGAAGGAGTTTGAGGTGAAGGATTTAGGAGCGATGAGGTACTTTCTAGGTATCGAGGTGTGTGAAGGCGAACAAGGAATTGTTCTCTCACAGAGAAAATACGCACTAGATCTGCTGAAGGAGACATGGATGCTAGGATGCAAAGCAGCAGTCACTCCAATTGACCAGAAGTGCAAGTTGGGAGCAGAAGCAGGAGAGCCAGTTGATCGTGAAAGATATCAACGACTTGTAGGAAGATTGATTTATCTGGGGCACACTCGCCCTGATATCTCATTTGCGGTGAGTGTAGTGAGTCGCTACATGCATGATCCAAGAAAGGGTCATATGGAAGCAGTATTTCAGATCTTGAGATATCTGAAAGGAACGCCGGAAAAGGGGCTATGGTTCAAGAAGAATGGACGCATAGAAGTTGAGGGATACTGTGATGCAGACGGGCGAGCTGCATAGATGACAGAAAGTCTACCACGGGATACTGTGTTTTTGTAGGAGGAAATCTGGTCTCATGGAGAAGCAAGAAACAGTCAGTGGTAGCACGGTCGACAGCTGAAGCAGAATACAGAGCAATGGCTCTGGGAGTGTCAGAGTTGCTGTGGATGAAAGCATTGCTGACAGAGTTGCAGCTGGATAAGGGACACCATTGCGTCTTCTGAGCGATAGTCAAGCTGCAATAAGTATAGCTAACAATCCAGTTCAGCACGACAGAACGAAGCACATCGAGATTGATCGATTCTTCATCAAGGAGAAGCTGGAACAAGGGATACTGAAGATTGACCATGTCCGCTCAGAAGAACAAGTTGCAGACTGTCTGACTAAGGGTCTTAGTTCATTAAGTCTGTCAAAGCTATGTAACAAGATGGGGATGATCAATATCTATCGCCCATCTTGAGGGGGAGTGTTGAGAATCAATAAGGGACTTTTAGTCCCACATCGGAATATGTTATATGTAGAGGAGCTAGACTCCCTATAAGTAGTGAAGTAGTCCATCAATAAAATCATCCAACCATTATTTTCTACAGTTGGAAACAGTTCCGAGTGAGCTTACCTTATCTTTGTGCATCACCTAGCATATGTGAGCTAGTGTGCTCATATAGGTTTAAGCTTTTTAAATGACAGCTATCTATTGTCTAGCGTATATAGGAAGCCTGATGCATATTCCAGGACTCCTACATTGTGTTTTCCTTTTTATGTTATTGTATTTTTGCTTCGATTTTCTGTGCATTAGCGACAGCAGGCTATACCTTGAATCCTTGTATAATCATAAACTTTGATGACGTATTGATACAAAATGTTTGATAAACTACATCTTCTATCATGTGTGTATCTTCTCCATGCACACCTTTGTGTAGATCTATTATACAAAGATGTGTTAGAGACTGAAATACATGAAGTTACACATGATAGTGACTAGAGAATAAAACAATTTTTTGGTTGTCTATATTGGATACGATGTCAAGCTTTTGCAATCCATATAGGATTTGTTTTGAATTTTAGGTTAGGGCATGGACATGAGTTGACTAAAGTTTTATTGGTAGCTGTGATCTTCTCTCCAGATATAGGAAGCATGGGCACTCAAAAAATGTGGGCCATATCATTTCAGACACGTATTGGACACAACCCAAACACTTCAAAATACACTAGAGCACACCAAAACATGTGCCGTGTCCGTGTCTGCGTGTCCCTACCGATCTCGTGTCGTATCCTTGTCCGTGCAACATAGATCCAGACCGTTACATGATATGGACTGTTTTTTAAAGCCTCAAGTCCCTGAGTAACTTCGAGAACTTGTGATTGATTCGAACTTTTCCTAAAACCCACAAGAAATGCCAATCATTACTTCTTTTCTTCACTTCAAACCCCTTTGGAATCCTTCAGTTCAGATTTTTCTCCACGGCAGGGCTGTATGCATCGTGTCAGGGAGGTCCTCATGCCCTGGAAATTGATAAGACATAAATTTCATTACTATTTGAGAAATGAGCATATTATTAGAGGGAAAGTAGAGACGGCACCAGTTGAAGACAGATCAGAGAAAACCGTATTAGGTGGTTCGAACATGTGCAACATAGATGAATAGATGCTCCAGTAAGGAGAAGCGATAAGATAGTAGTTAATGAGCTGCTAGTACAAAAAATGCATCGAGGTTTTAAAGAAGGATGCCTTTTGTTAGCGTTGCAGAGGACATGGCCCTTAACGGAGCTGAATGGAAGAAAAATATGGGATAAATGCGTTGTTGTGTATTTAGAACACCATGTCTCAATTGTTGATTTCCTTGAATTTGTCATTTTCAAAATTATGAATTAATGGTCAAATTTGTCTTCTTATACATGCTAATCCATTCTTTATTCTTGAATGGTTTGTATGTCTAATTATTCTTTTGGGCATGTAGTATACTGAATATGACACTTGTGCATTCAATTTACATGAGTTAACTTTGAATATATACATATTGTTCTTTTGCCCAGGAACTACTCAAATATTTACGGTAACTCGGGGGAACAACTGTCTGCGGGAAGAAGAGTGAATCCAGATCTCCAACACAAGGTGCTGGAGTCTTTATTTAATATCCCTGATTCTTCCAAACATGAACCAAGTTGTATGGACTGGAAGAAGATAGTAAAGAAAGTGGAGTCGTTCGGGCAGGGATTAGAGTTCACTTTTGCCAACACCGAAGAACCTCTTCTAAATGCTAGAAATGGTATTTTATTTAAATCTAGTTTAATTTGTTTTTAGTACTTTAAATATGTTGTATATTTACTTATAAGTTTCATGGGACGGGGTTTGACTTACTCATAGCATATTTGCCTGGAATGCAGAATGAGAATGGAAATGTGATAAGGGGCGGTTCTGGTACATGGCGCATTGGGGTTGGCTTCCTCGGAAAAACATTTATCCGAAACAAGGAACACTTTTAGGTTGTGTTTGGTTTGGTGGAAATTGAAGGAAGGAAAACAAATGAAATAAATGGAATCCATTTCTTTGCCTCACTTTTCACCAAACCAAAGACACCTTAAGAAACAAATATGTAATATAAATATGATGTATTTTAAGATCCAAAGTTAATCAAGTACAATAATATAGCATCATTAAAAAAAAATCAAAACTAAAAAGATTCATAAGTTTCAAACTATCATACCGATACTATTTTTCAAAAGAAGTTGCAAGTCTTGGACTCTAAAACTTCTAACAGAAAATAACAGAAATCATATGTCATCCCTTTAGGCTTGGTTGGAAACCTAGATAAGTATAAGACGTGTTTGCTTGTTAGAACGTAGATTTCTACGTTCCAATTTCCCGACATTCCATATTCCGGAACACGCGTTCTCGACATTGTTCTAAAATTAGTTAAAAAGCGGCGTCTAGGCGGCATCTAAATGCTATTCTTCTACCCAAGGTAGTCAAAGGCGCAAAGGGTCCATATCCCCCAAGGCGCAAGGTGCACCTAAGGTGCGCACCCGAGCGAAGCGAGGTGCAAGAATAATAAAATATAAATAAATAAATAAATTAGTAATGTAAGAAATGAAACCAGGTAACATATTAAAACCAACAAAAATATGTCAAAACATAACCAAGTGAACTAGCAGAGCAACATTAGCTAGTTTTGTAATGCAATCATTGTTTTATATATCATAAAAATATATGGTTTCTTCAGAATATTAAGATTAGAGTCCAGGACTTTGTTATCCTTGGGATCTTCAGAATCATTAAATTGTACTCATTTCAATGGTCCATGGTCCAACTTGTTCTAGTTTCTTTTCTATTTTTTCTGCGGCTCTTGTATTTCCTTGTAGATTTCCAACTTTGTGATAATCTAACAAAAATGGAGGAATTGATAATTCTATAATTTATTTGTTGTCCACATAAATCTTTGGTTAGTTTTTTTTTATCAAGAACTGAACTAAGTAACTAACTAACTAACTAACTATATATATATATATTATATATTATATATATATATATAGCCAATCAAATATCTGGTAATTTTTAGTATTGTATTTTATGTATGGGCTGGCTCTGCTGGTTTACATTTTACTGTTCTGCTGATGATATCCAAGGATCTGGCCATCCTATACTGAGCAAATGACAATTCCTACTATCCTCATAAGAGTTGCTTCTATTATTATGTTCTCTCTCTCTCTCTCTCTCTCTATATATATATATATAGGGAGCGGATCAAAAGACCTGCTCCCGGAGCCCTGCCGGAGCCCCCGTCCCTCTGCACCGTTGGATCGAGCGGGCCGCGTGGGCCCCCCGCGCGCGCCGCTCGATCCAACGGTCGAGCGGGACGGGGCTCCCTCCTTTTGGTGTGCTCTTTGAGAGGGTGCAGATCCATAAATCAGAACAATCATCGGTGTTACTTTTGTGAACAAAGGTGGATTCCGATTCATCCTGGGGGCTGTCTATGGGCACAATGACCGGAGACTCCGGGAGGCTTTGTGGGAGGACATTGTGCATCTGGGTCTCATGGCGGACAATCTGTCTCTCCCTCTGCTCATCATGGGGGACTTCAATGCTATGCTGCTTCGCCAAGAGAAGGTGGGAGGTCGTCCTGTTCCGGATTTGATCTTATATGACTTCCAGAGGTGTCTGCTTCTGTCAGGGATGCGGGGGCTGGAGCGAGCTGGACATATCTGGACCTGGCACAACAAGGCTACTCATAACCGGATTGCTTGCTAGTTGGATCGGGCCTTGGACAATAGTGAGTGGTTCAGGTGCTTTCCGAACTCGGTGGCAGAAGGTCTGGCGGCGGGTACTAGCGACCATTCTCCTATCCGAGTTGGCTTCGGTGAGAGACCTACTCTGAGGGCGAGGCCATTTCGGTATAACAACAGATGGTATCTGTCGTAGGATATGAGGAGGTGGTTACGGGAGAGATGCAGCACTTCCGGGAGGGCACGGCTCAGTTCCGCATGGTTCACAAACTTAAGCAGCTCAAGCGGGCTATCATGGGGTGGGTATGATTCCAGTACTGACGAAAAGACATAGCCTAGCGGTTAGGCAGACGTTCGAGTGCGAAGCGATAGGTGTTACGGAGGCACCACTCGCGAGTCTTGGCTGACATGCACGTATATCAGGGACGCCCGAATATGTGCACGATCCGACTCGAGTAGTGATGGCGGATTCTCTATCACGAGGCTTGGCTGACATGCATGTATTTTGGGGACGCCTGGAATATGTGCACGATCCACTAAGTGATACGTTGAATCAAGTGAGACTTGAGGAACGGAAAAGTGTCGAGGATTTTGAAATCGTAAGTTTTGATGAAATGTTGATGGTAATGCGATCATTGATTTGAAACGAGTTCAAATGTTGATTAATCGGTTGGTGTGCCTTATGACTAAGTTAGCGATAAGCACGAGCGTGGCTCGGAATCGAAAAATGCGTAGGCGGAGTGCGTACGATTAAGTCTTGGCCATAGAAATGGTAGGATGGGTTGCCTTCAGGAAAGTCTCGAGGACGAGACTTGTTCTGAGTGGTGTATGTTGTAGTGCCCGTCCCGCTCAGTCAATCGGAGGAATCGAAACGCCGACGGCGTTCGGACTTGGCCTTACAACGGCGACTCGAAGACATCGCTCAGGTGGGGTAGTTTCGGTGAACTTGCCTCATCTCAGCCTTCACTTAATAATTCGTTTGTTTTCAACTTGCACAAAGTAGGCTAATATAAAAGCTACGAACGCACATAGCTAAGGGAATAATCCCGACCCGTCGGAAAGTCTTAGAACATGGAAAATGGTCCCACGGTCTCAATAGAAGTCGGCTCAGCGTGCTTTTAAATGACACTCGATCCTTCGTCCGCGGCTTGGGAGAAGAAAAAAGTTGGTATTCGACACAAACGATGAGTTAGCCTAAGTCATAGGCGTCGTCCGCGTAAATGCTCGATAAAGCATGTTCGTTTCCACTGCGCAAGGCTTGACATAGCCTTGGCTCGTCCCTCGGGTTAAGTTGTAGGCTTGAGTAAGTTAGGCAAAGTTATGCCGGTCGACCTAAGTCATTCCAAGTGCCGTCCCGCTTTCTGCGGTTGTCAAGTTAAATAGTCCCACGATCTCAAGTGCCGTCATATAACTATGATTGGGTGATAGCGTCGCGTTGGACGTAAGTCAGCTAAAGGCACGAGCCACGGTTGGCACGATGTAAAGTTAGCCACGGTCCATGCACGTAAGGAATACGTTTTGTTCAAGTTTAGTTGGAAGGCTACGTAGTAGTCGTTCCCTCGAGTTCAAAGAAGTTCGAGGCGGTCCCTCGGTTGGGAGTCTCGTGTTCCTATCCACGTTGAGTATTCGAGGCGGTCCCTCAGTTGGGAGTCTCGCGTTCCTATCCACGTTAAGGTGTTTCGAGGCGATCCCTCGGTTGGGAGTCTCGCGTTCCTATCCACGTTGAGTATTCGAGGCGGTCCCTCAGTTGGGAGTCTCGCGTTCCTATCCACGTTAAGGTGTTTCGAGGCGATCCCTCGGTTGGGAGTCTCGCGTTCCTATCCACGTTGAGTATTCGAGGCGGTCCCTCGGTTGGGAGTCTCGCGTTCCTATCCACGTTAAGGTGTTTCGAGGCGATCCCTCGGTTGGGAGTCTCGCGTTCCTATCCACGTTAAGAAGTTCGAGGCGGTCCCTCGGTTGGGAGTCTCGCGGCCCCGATGCACGTAATGCAAAGGGTGGTTCAGAGCACGAGTTGCTAAGTATAGCTCCAGTCGTACCAACAAATTAGGCCATGCATTTACGTGAGTCTAGATGTCTCGTAGGTGCGTGGTCATTGGACACCTTGTCGACAAGGATTTCTGCCTAGACTGGTTATACGCCGGGGCACCGGACCCAGTCATCCTAGGGGGTAGACGTTATAGCAACGCATGCTTTTATTGCGTGGGTAGTCGGGGCTTTCCATGGGGCTAGCTACCTTGCATCGAAGGACCCGCCGCCTACCCGAGCTATGTCCGCGATGGTTTCATGCCAGTGGCCTTTCATATAGATAATTGGCGTGCTACGCGGCGAATCCGCATGCACGGTGTCGGTCGTAACAAAGAAAGTGTAAGCACGGTATGCGTTGAATGGTGAAATGTGTGCTCGGTTGCACCCAAAGTATTATAAGCCTACGATTCGGCTATACGTAAAGACACGTGCTTCGGCACGAGATATGGCGTCGTACTTGAGTTCTCAACACCGGTTCCACAACTTTGGGTTAGTCGTTGCGCGTTAAGTCGAGAAGGGCCGTAAGGCGAGTTTGGATAAGTCAGGTTACGCTGCGAAGCACAGCCTCGATATTTGAGGCATGGGCAAGTATTTGACATGACCTATCGTTACGTCCAAGAGTATGGTACCAAAGACAAGTATGAGTCGGTATGTTGACAATGCAAACACGAGAAAGGTCTAGAGGCAAGTATGGGTACGTTATTAGTGCAAGGCACAGAGTTCGTTTAAAGACACTAAATAGGCCGAGCGTCGGTCCTAAAATCGATCCTAAGGCAAGACTAGAAAGACAATCGTAAAGGGACTTGTATTGCACAAAGTAAAATAAACGTGTCGGTTTTGTATGGGTGGGCGAGGAGCTCACTCCACCAGTACAGTTGAGTACTGACACCCACACAGTGTTTATGTGCAGGCACAGGTAGAAGCTCGTGGCGCGGAGCTCGCTTGGATGCGTCGAGGCACGGAGTTCCTTGGCGATTCGAAGCGTGCGGCCGCATGGATTCGAAGACTTATACGGGACATAATGTATGGACATCGCTTCCGAAGCTTCCGCTGGATTCCAAGTATTGTATCGAGAGATGAGAGAGAGCAGAGTGACTTGTAAAGTGAGAAGAGTGAGCTTGAGTGATTGTAAATCTTGGCCTTGCGCCCCAATGTAACCGTTGTTTCGATATCAATAAAGAGCTTCTTTGAATAACTTGTGTTTGGTTCTAATTTCTGCTGCGTGTTCAATGTCTCTGCTTGGGACTTCTGTACGACGACCCCGTCGCAGCCGCTGTAATCGGCCGTTATGGAACCCGCTTCACGAGCGCAATCTAGGCTCGTGCGGCATCACGCTTTAGCGAGGACGATCGCTCCTACGGGAGCGGGGCGTGACAGTGGGTGAAGACGATACCGCGGACTTCTTGGCAGATAAGGAAGCCGAGCTTCTGGACACTCAGGTGGCCCTCCAAGCTGACATTCTGAACGGGGAGCTGGTGGCCAAGGAGAAGCTCCTGATTGAGGAGGTCAGCATCATGCGCCAGCAGGAGGAGATTAGTGCGGCACAGAGGGCTAAATGTACCTGGCTTAAAGATGGAGACCGCTGCACCAAATTCTTATACGATGTGATCCGCACCGTCAGCACCGGAACAGCATTCCAGACTTCTGAATGCTGAGGGACGTCTTGTAGGGGACCCGGCGGAGATTCAGGAGGAGGCTGTCAGATTCTACACGGCCCTTTATCACAGACAGACTACTCTAGCACGTTTCCTGCACTTGTTACGAAGAGACTGGTGTCCCGACATGGGAACAGTCTGCTTCTGGCACCTGTGAGGATGGAGGAGGTGGAGGATATTGTTATGAAGGCCAATCCCAACAAAGCTCCCGGGCCTGATGGCTTCTCTTCAGGATTCTTTAAGCGACACTGGGTGTGCTTAAGACCCATGTCCTGGCGGCGGTTCAGGAGTTCTATGTGGAGGGCAGGCTTCTGAAGGAGATGAACCACACTTTCTTGACGCTGGTTCCTAAAAAGGAGGGAGCGACCTCACTTGCGGATTTCCGGCCTATTGCTTGTTGTAATTTTCTTTACAAGATTATCACTCATCTTATGTGCAGGCGTATGGAGGGGATTATGCAGGATTGGTGTCCCAGAATCAAGCAGCGTTCATCAAGGGCCGGTCGATAGCGGAGCACAGCCTGCTAGCTCATGAGATGGTGAGGGAGTTCAGCAAACCTGGGGGGATGAAGGCTTGTGTGAAGCTTGATCTCCGGAAAGCTTATGATACGGTCAACAGGGACTTCCTGTGTCACTTGATGCTTGCCATGGGATTCGACGAGAGGTGGGTTGCGAGGGTGAGGGAGTGCATTTGCTCCCCTACTTTCTCAGTCCTTATCCAGGGCACGTCGCATGGCTACTTCAGTAGCAACAGGGGGTTGCGGCAGGGTGACCCCCTCTCCCCGTATCTATTTACCTTGGTGATGGAGTACTTTACCTGCATGATGGATACGGCAGTGCATAGCAAGAGGATCGTTCCCCTTTTCCGATTGGTGAGTTCGGTTGTATCCCACTTGATCTATGCTGACGACTTATTGGTGCTTCTCCAGCCTTCCATGCGGGGAATGAGAGCGCTCTCTGACATTATGGAGGAGTTCGGACGGCTATCTGGGCTCTAGTTAAATAGGGAGAAGAGCAGAGTCTACTTTAGCTCCCGGTGCGCACAGCAGGAGGAGAAGCCTTCGCCTTAGGTGTGGACAGAGGCGAGCTCCCAGTGAAATACCTGGGGGTCCCGCTGACGGTCAACTATGCCAGAGAGCAGGATTGTCACAGCTTGGTGGACTTTGCTCAGAGAGGGTGGAAGGCTGGCAAGCTGCGGGTCTATCTTTTGGCGGCCGGATAGAGTTGGTGCGTTCGGTTATTGCAGGCATCACGATGTTCTGGTTCCAGTCTATCCAGATCCCCACGGCTACTATTCGTAAAGTGGAGGCCATCTGTGCTGACTTCATCTGGAGGGGAGGGATGCATGCGATATCCTGGGACCAGTTATGTCGGCCACGGGAGGAAGGAGGAGTGGGGTTGAGGCCTCTCCATACGGTCAGGAAGGCAGCTTGTGTGAAGATGGCCTGGAGATTCATCAAGGGGGGGTCGCTCTGGGCAGAATGGATGGCGAACAGATACCTGAGGAGGACCAACTTCTGGGCTTGCAGGATAGACAACAATTTCTCGGTCACGTTCAAGGCCATCCTAAGGTGTAGACCGGTGCTTCAGACCGCTATCTGCAGGCACATGAAGGATGGAACGACTACCGACCTCTGGCTGGACCCTTGGGTTCCAGATCCTTGCTCGAGCTTCTGGGGGGGGGGGGGCAGCTGGACAGAGAAGCGGGCAGGGGGCTCACATGTAGTCGGATCATCAGAGATGGAGTTTGGAGGCCAGAGGGATATACTTATACTGCTCAGCTAGCCGAGGAGATTCGTCTTATCACTATCGACGCTAGCCAGGCGGAGGATACATGGAGCTGGGCCGGCCCAGGTACGGGGGACGGGTCAGGTCTATTCTTTTCGTAGTTGCTACGATTTGGTTCGGACCCACCACGACCAGGCTGAGGAGGTGGACTTCATTTGGGGCAAGGGCGTTGCATGAAAAA
Source organism: Iris pallida (assembly GCA_029216955.1). Classification (NCBI taxonomy): domain Eukaryota; kingdom Viridiplantae; phylum Streptophyta; class Magnoliopsida; order Asparagales; family Iridaceae; genus Iris; species Iris pallida. The sequence goes on from JANAVB010042420.1 coordinate 31,118,171, forward strand.
TGCAACTATGTGCATATCGTCTTCTCCGGGGTAGACTGATGACGAGAGACAGACTCCTCCGGTTCGGGATGCAGCTCCCGGATGCCAAATGTGTGCTATGTAATGAGGAAGATGAATCTATGGGGCATCTCTTCTTTGTTTGCCCGGTGACCTGGCACATTTGGACTGAGCAGTGTGCACAGCTGAGAGGAGGAGTTGGGGTCGAGACATCCGGAGCATTCTCAGTTGGATCCGAGATCACAGAGGCCGGGATCCGGGGTGGGCTAGAAGAGCCAGAGTTCGTCTTGCTGCGTCTGTTTGGCACATCTGGAAGGAGGGGCAGACGTATCTTTGAGGGCTTGACTACCCCACCTATTGGAATTCTACATAATATAGAATTCGATGTATCTGTAATGGCCCCATAATATTATTATTTGGGGCATGGAGAGTTGTGATGTTGTACTTTAATACCTTTTCCGCTATATGCGAGGAATAAATTCACCCTTATTCCAAAAAAATAAAAAATAAAAATATATATAATATATATATATATATATATATATATATATATATATATTATATATATATTTGGAACCAGGTATATATATATATATAGCCACTCAAATTTCTGGTTATTTTAATATGTTATGTATTGGCTGGCTCTACTGATCTACATTTTACTGTCCTGCTGATGATATACAATGAAGTGGCCAGTCTATACTGAGCAACTGACAATTCTTACTATCCACATGAGAGTCGATCTTTGGTGCTTGTTAGCATTTATATTGTTCACATAGAATTGATTTTTCTTCACCGCCCACTTATATTTTAATTGTATTACAAAATCTCGTAATTAATGAAGCCATAACTGTGCTTGGAATTCAGTTGTGGTGGCATATTAACAAATAAACTGCAACAAGCCAAGCAGTTCTTAAACATGAAAGTATCTTGTATCTTATTTTGAGGACCATGTTTACATATCATTTTCCAAGCAGTCCAACTAAGAGTGATTTAGAATCATGGAAGTAATTGAACTTTTTATGAAGAGCTTTGTCATAAAATAACAAACTCAGATTGGTAGTTATTAAGTTATTCTATGTACATCCAATATCTTGTGAACCTTTGAACATATACACATTATTTTACTTGCAGACCCAGCTTACATAACTGGATAATTAGGATGCTCTTCTTAAAGAAACAAAGTTAAAAATTGATAATAACTTGTCTCAGCAGATTGCAAGTCTTTCACACTCTTACAGATAGCCATGATGAATGGAACAATCTTGTCAGTTTTATCTGGATGACTCCAATTCTAGTTCCTTTCCAACAGAAATTACCTAACGACAAATCCTTCATCCCAAACTTTTGGCGTTCGTTATTTGAATTCTTTTCTTTCATTCAGCTCCATTAAGGACCATGTCCTACATTACATTAGCAAAACAACATAATTTCCAAAAGTAAATTTTTTATATGAAATAATAAAATTAAAATCAATTTTACTTTCTTTGAGATAATAATAGGTAATATACATTCTTCTTCATCACATATTGATCTAGCATGTCCTTTGCAAGACATGAAAAGTACTTCAGAGTTTGAGAGCTAACTACCACCTACGTGCAATTGTTAAGCTGGCAAATATGACATATGAATCAATCCTTTTACTTCATTCTCCATCTTTTATGTTCAGTTCAGATGATCAAAACCAGTTAATATTTACAATTAAGTGCTCTAAAGAGCATTATATTTAATAGTTTAAGAGTGATAGAACTAGGGCTGTAAAACGATTCAAACAGTTTGTGTTCGGCTCGCGTTCGGCTCGGGCCAAGCTCGGTTCGAAGCTCGTTCGTGGGCAGGTCGATACCGAGCTCGGTCGATTTTTTTTTTCGAAGTGGTGTTCGAACCGAGTTCGACCATAGGTTGTTCGACTCAGTCTCATTCGCGAACTGGCTCGAACTCGGCTCGGTTTCTAATATTATGGCTTTTCTAATATATGCTATATATTTTTATGGATGTTGATAAATTGTCTTAGAAAATTTACTCTCTTTTTTGTTATTTATATGATGGTAAATTTGTGATGTAAAAAGCATAATTAATTCAACAAAAAAAAATCTTTAAGACTTGAGAGTAACCGTACAACAAGTTTAATGTGGCTTTTGTTCGGTCCTCTCGGCTCGGCTCGGCTCGTCCGCGCTCGAGAACTAAATCGAGTCGAGCTCGATCGTTTCAAGCCTATAATCAAACTGAGTTCAAACACCATTTTTGAGCTCGATCTTGAGCTCGGCTCGAATAAAGCTCGTTCGATACTTTAGTCAAACCGAGTTCGAACACAGTTTGTTCGAGCTCGTTCGTTCGATTTTCAGCCCTAGATAGAACTAACAAACCACTGTTATATCGGTAAGTATATTTATCTGAACTTTGCAACTTGAAACACATGTATTGGAATATAATATTGACCCTCAACCCTCACCAAAACTACCATGTTAAAGTCTCTGTCACTTGCACCAAAACTCTAGAGCGTTGGTGAGGGTTGAGGATTAATAATTATATTATTCTTGTACGCCCCCACAGGTCAAGGCCAACTTTATGGGCCAAGAGCTGGATTCACGTATCGGTGTACTTATTTGAAATCCGCTTAAAATGTTTGACAGAGGAGATTCGAACCTGGGTTGATCTGATACAATGTAAAAGTTCCTACACTTGCACCAAAACTCTAGAGCGTTGGTGATGGTTGAGGATTATATTTATTTTATCCTAATAACATGCTCCAAATTTGTGCCATATTGTAATGTATCCATGTCGTGTTTGTATTAGACACGACGCAGTCCCTCTAAAATATAGTAAAACATGCCAAAGTCAATGTTGAGTCAGTGTCGCCATGTCTGTATCTTGTAATGTTGTATTCATATCCATGCAACATGTTCAACATTTATTTACTGGATTTGGGTTATACATTGGTTATTTTGAATTTGTCCTGTGCCACTGTACTCAAAATGTATCAAACAAACAATCAATGATTGAAATTGTTAATATAACTAAATCAACTTCTACCTGGAATGTCCTTGCAACCACTTTTTCCTCATTATGAATGAAACACAGTGACGCTTACTTGAATCCAAAACTGAATTGTACTACAATGTTCCATAAACTACAAGTAAAACAACAAATATCTCAGTATCTCTATATGTTACTCATACTATTTACTCAATGGAGAGTGTATTCTGGCAAGTACCCCTACTCATTAATCTGTTCATGGTTTATAATTGAAAACTCTGGATGGTGCGTAGTAATTCGTAATGATACCATCAGTAATAATTCTTCCATTATATACTTTGTTGGATTGGTTTCATTGCAAGATGTTAATTACTCTGTTTGAACTGGAAAGACGAGTTTACATTACTGAAAGCATTATCAACTCTCAAATATTATCCAAATGCATGCATATGTTATGCTACATGAATGTGTTCAAGGAATTCATCCTCGTCATCATACTTTTGCTGAAACTGGGTCAGGCAGCCATAACTTGCACTACATTAAAATAAAGTTTGTATCTTTATTTTCTGTTTGTAGGTAAGCAGGATGATTATCAGATATGTCGGAGTGTAGCAAGGAAACATTGGGACACAATGAGAGCATTTTATCAGAAAGTAAGATGCTATTGTTTATTATATCTTCTATCAATCTATGCTGCTCCAAGATAAAATTTTAGTCTTGCATAAACGGTTGAATTGATATCAGAGAAGTATATATGACTCATTTCAGGCTGCTGTAGCATACTCAAGAGGAGAACGTGCTCATGCAGCTAGCCTTTCAGAGACGGTATGATTGTTATGATACAAATTATAGTTATTGAAATAATTGAAAGGAAAACCATAATTTGGTATCTTCTTGAAGATTATATATCCCCCTATTCTATCATGTTAAACAAATGGATAACAATAACAACAGCCACAATGTTTTTATCCCAAGTCTTCAGGGTTTGTGACGTCAATCCCTTTTCTCCATTCAGCTCTATTTATGTTAAAATATGTCCTTTGAATATGATGCTATTAACTATTAAGAAAATGTTTATGCAACATTCATATATTTCTGCAAATAACTTATGCAAAGTAAATTACTACGTCAATGAATATGAATGAGGAAGTATTCCTTATGTGTCACCCTACTGCTAATCTTTATCTTCCCATAGGCTATACTATCTACCAAGAACGTTAATGGTAGAACATTTCCAAATACATTAGAAAGCACCTGGAGTTTGTGGTCCTTGTATTGTGCCAGTTAACACAGCTGGTTCCATTTTGGCAGACATGTATATCATATTTCCTTCCAGTAGTTAGCATCTAAACTTGTGCAGAATTTACAGACTAAATTGCATCTTACTCTCAATCTCATTGTCATCTTTAGGCTGCAAAACTTCCAAATGAAGGTTTTTTTAGAGAGACATGAAAATAAATCCACTTGAAGGCTCTACTATACACTTGTATTCATAGTTATGGTCGTCCACTCATCTGTCTTCTAAAGCAGTTTTTCAGTTTCTATGATATTGCTGTACAAGCGACTATATTCTTCAGACTTACTTTGAACAGTCACACCCACGCTAGCTTACCACCTTGAGTTAATCTTGCTTTCACACTCCCAGGCCTGCTTCAGAGATAAGAGACCAAATATATATCCCTTCATTCTCCACTTGTCTGTATCAGGATGTGGCAACTGAATCTTTTGCATCTCATCATATTAATTCCCATGCAACAATCTAAAGTTGAACCTATTGATTATCTGCAATCATCCTGGACTCTTTTTTCTAGTTTGCTTCTCCATAAAAAATCAATATAGACTGTCCATCTCTGAATAAGTCCAACTCTCCAGTGATGGACCAATCCAGGTTTCAAAATCTCAATTTCGGTCTTATCTAGCGTTCTGGTCAGGGGCTCAGATGACATTTTTCTAGAACCTGGTTTTAGTGTTTCCCTAAAATGAGACATAAAAATTAGAAACCAAAGGTAACTTGAATGTGGTTTCGTGAATTGTTTTTTTATATTAGTTTCTGTGAAATAATGTCTTAAATAATATTTTGGTACTTATTGCTTCCATGTTTGTTTATTATCTAAATATTAGTGTTAGCCAAAATGAGAATGTAGCCAAAATTATAGTGTAGCAAAAATGAGAATGTAAGATGGATGGGTGACAATACATTAAAAGATAGGATGAAAGATGTGCGTGTTCATGAGAAGTTAGAGATGGCGTCAATGGGAACAAGATGAGTGAAAATCATATTAGGTGGTTTGAAGTTTTGAACATGTGCAATGCAGACCAATAGATACTCCGGTAATGAAGAACGATATGCTATTAGTTAAAGGAGTCTTACGACTAGAGGTAAGCCTAAACAAACATGGATTGAAATTTAAGAAGGATATGATTTTCTCTAGTGTTACAAGGGACATGACCTTAACAGAGCTGAATAGAAAAAAGATGACGTTACAAAGATGAATGGAAGAAAATGATTCAAACAACCGACAACAAAAATTGGGATAATGGCTTTGTTGTCATTTGCTGTTGTTGTCATCGTCTTCATTCACATAAGTACATGATTAATAACATATTTTAACTTAAATGCTATGATTGCATTGTCATCTAGGAGATATTAACACTCCAAAATCAATGTCATGTCACATGGATTGGTGTCTTCTGATGTATTTAAGTAGTGTTGTAATTGATTGATAATTTTATTGATAGTCTTCTTGGCTTTATATAGCCTTACAGTCAATATTACAATGATGGAATATCCTGAGGCATATTCTAACACTCTCCCTCAAGATAGGATATTCTAACACTCTCCCTCAAGATAGGCGGAAGATATTCACTAAACCCATCTTGTCACATCCTCTAATCATGCTCACAGAGGTAAGTCCCTTGGTTAGTCCGTCTGCTACCTGATCCCTGGTCGGAACGTGGCCAAGCTCCAGCAATCCGCTATCCAGCTTCTCTTTGATGAAGAACCTATCAATCTCGATGTATTTGGTCCTGTCATGCTGTACTGGATTGTTGACGATACTAATAGCTGATTGGTTGTCACATCACAACTTTATCTTGGCTCCTTGATCTAGCTTCAGTTCTACCAGCATGTTCTTCAACCATAGCAGTTCTGTAACTCCCAGGGCCATAGCTCTGTACTCTGCTTTCGCTGTCGATCTGGCCACCACAGACTGTTTTTTACTCCTCCAGGAGACTAGGTTGCCTCCTACGAATATGCAATATCCTGAGGTAGACCTTCTGTCATCAGCACAGCTAGTCCAGTCAGAATCACAGTAGCCTTCAATGCTCACGTGATTGTTCTTCTTGAATATCAGTCTCTTCCCGGGGACACCCTTCAAGTACCTCAGAATCTGGTACACTGCATCTATATGATCCTTCGTGCATGTAGCGGCTCATTACACTCACTGCAAAGCAGATATCAGGTCGTGTGTGGCTCAGATCAACTTGTCCACCAGTCTCTGGTATCTGTCTCGATCAACTGGGTCTCCAGCCTCGGCCTTCAACTTGAATCTCTGGTCTATTGGCGTTGCTGCAAGTTTGCACCCCAACATCCCTGTCTCTGTAAGAAGGTCCAGTGCATACTTTCTCTGAGAAAGAACAATACTCTCTGCGTCTCGAGCGATCTATATCCCAAGGAAATAGCGAAGAAGACCAAGGCCCTTCACCTCAAATTTCCTGCCAAATTTCCTCTTGAGTCGGACGATCTTCTGCTCATCATCTCCTGTGATAATCATGTCGTTCACATACACCGCAAGCATGGTGATGTGGCCTCCACTCCGTCTGAAAAATACAGTATGATCAACATTGATCTGCTGATATTCCATCCCTATCATCGGCTTCCTGAATCTGTCAAACCACGTCCGAGGAGACTGCTTTTGTCCATAGAGGGACTTCTTCAACCTGCAGACCTTGTCCACTCTCTGGTTGATGTCGAATCCTGGTGATATCTCCATGTACACCTCCTCTACCAGATCCCCATGAAGAAATGCATTCTTCACATCCAATTGGTGTAACTTCCATCCACCATTCATTGCCAAAGAAATCAGGGTCCTAACAATACTCATCTTTGCGTCTGGTACAAAGGTCTCGTTATAGTCAATGTCGTACGTCTGTCTGTATCCTTTTGCCACCAGTTAAGTTTTGTAGCACTCAACCTGTCCATCTGGGTTCTGCTTCACAGTAAAGACCCACTTGCATCCGACTGCATTTTTTTTCCTCTGGCAGTCTCACCAGCTCCCAAGTGTGGTTCTTTTCAAGAGCTCCTAACTCCTTAAGCATTGTCGCTTTTTACTTTGGATCGTTCTTGGCAACCTACCAATTGTTAGGTACAATAATACTATCCAAAGATGCAATAAATGCTCCATGAGAAGAGGAGATATGGTCATAAGAAACAAACTGAGTAAGGTCCCAACCATATCTGTCCGGAGGATTTTTCGCATTGCTGCGAGTGGTCCTCCGTACTGATAATTGTGTGGGAGGAGTAGGGTGAATGATATCACTTGAAGTGGATGGTGGTGGTAGTGTAGGTGTCTCAGGAGTCGAGACGGACGCAGACAAGGGACTTGGCACTGGTACTGTAGGTACTGGTCCTGCAGTTTGCTTCCCTCTTGCTGTAGGTAAGTAACTCCTCCTGAGCCGTAGGCTTAACACCTCTCATCTCCTCCCCCTTTTCCTCTTTACCTTCCTGCTCCTCCTCAACCGTGCCTCCATGCCAAACTCCTAAATCGGTCACCACCGAGCTCTCCTTCTCCCCCTCTCTCCTCATACTGGTAGTATTAGGCGTGTGGTTTGAAGTTTCCTCCTGACGGTAGTATGGCTCATGCTCCCGGAAGTGGACATCCATACTTCTTTTTTTCTACTGGACTCCAGCGCACGTACCTTTTCTGAGTCGTCCAGTAGCCCACGAAGATGCACTTAACTGCTCTAGGATCAAGCTTTCCAACTGACGGCCTGTTGTCCTGCAAAAAACATACGCACCCAAACACCTTCAGTGGGAGTATCCCACTATTATTGTCTTGCAATATTTCACATGGGGACTTCCATCCCAGGACCTTCGAAGGCATTCTGTTGATTAGTTGAGCTGCTGTCAACATTGCATGCCCCACAGACTCTGTGGGACATTTATGTCGATCATCATGCTTCTTGTGACCTCCATCATGTATGTTCTTCCTTTCTGCTATGCAATTTTGTGCAGGTGTGTATGCATAGGTGGTCTGATGCTGTATTCCGTGTGCTGACAAGTATTTTGCAAGTGTTCTGTTTGTATACTCCGTTCCATTGTCAGACCTCAGTACCTTCACAAAATTGTCCTATACTGAGTCTGGACATGTTTGTGAAAATTTTGAAAACAAGTAGGTGCATCACTCTTATTTTTCATCAAGTACAACCAGGTGACACGAGAAGCACAATCAATGAAGAAAACAAAGTACTTATAACCATTCATAGTATTAGTGACACATGGACCCCAAACATCAGAGTGTACTACCTCAAAGACAGAAGAGCTCGTATGATCCGTACCAATATATGAACTCCTAGTAAGTTTGTCTAACTCGCATGCATCACATACTAGTTTTTCTTTATTTGATTTTTCATAAATATCTAGATACAATTTATTTAAAGTGTCAAATGAGGAATGTCCCAACCTCCTATGATGGAGTATCAAAGTATCCTCGGCCTTCATCTGCAGTCCTCCCATACCAGTCTTCTCTGCCATAGACATTAGTGCTGAGTCCAGTTCTTCTCGATCCAGGTACCACAGCTCCTTATGCTAAGTGCCAGTCCCAAGTCTTCGTCCCGTCTCTTTCTCCTGGAAGATCATCTTAGGGATATCAAAAGAAACAATGCATTTAAGTTGAAGGATTATAGAACTAATGGACAAGAGACTGACTGGAAAGGATGGAGCATGTAAAACATTGAATAATTTTACTGAACCTGTAAAATTAACAGTACCCTTACCGACCACTGGCTAGAAAGTGCTATCAATTGTTTGAATGCTGTCTGCTGATGCTAGGTGAGTGTAGGAGGAGAACTCACTAGCACCCCCGAGTCGATAATCCAGTCTGACGATTTAAGGAAAGCAATGGATGCAAGAGCAAGTGAGTCGTCAGTACCTTCTGATGGATGTGCATACATGGTGGCGTTGCCTCTAGCAAAGAATGAGGTGGACGCCTCTGTTGTGCTCCTCCTGTCTCCATCATTTGACGTTCGCTGCTTCTTCCTGAGCATCTCCAACATGTCCACCAGTGCCTGATCCTCTTCGGTAAAGGTGTCGCCAGCTACTCCATCTCCTTCTGCTAGTAGCAGGTTCGCCCGATAACCTCCTCGACCGTCTCGTCGACCCCGACCACGGCCACGTCCTCCAAAATGTCCTCGTCCACCGAATTGTCTCCGTCCACCACCTGAATCTTCTCCTTAGGTGGTTTGGTGCAAGCATACCGATGGTGGTCCATCTCCCCGCAGTTGTAGCACTATCGGTTGTGCTGCCAGGCCTCTCCCTTAGGTCCCGTGTCGCCCGAGCTGGTGGCCGTCAGTGCTGACTTTGCTTCAGGAGGACCACCTGTCCCCGCCTGCAGTCTGATGCGTGTCACCTCCTGGATCATGGCTGAGATGGCCTCCTTAAGAGTCGGAATCTTCGATTGGGCGAGAAGTAGGGCCGTCCTCTGAGCGAATGCTGTAGTCAGCCCTTTGAGAAATTTTATTGTCCTCTCCTGTAGACATATATGTCTCTCTTTACACTTCGGGTCCCCGCAGCTTGTCCGATCTGACGTGTGATCATAATCCAGCCACAGACGCTCCAACTGCGTGGCATACTCCTGCACCGTCTTCTCTTCCTGTACGGTGTCGTCGATCTTCCCCTTGATCTGGAAGACCCGTAAGGCCGTAAGTTGTTCCCTACACCACCATTGGTCCGTCTCAACTCCTCCCACACATCCTTCACCATCGCAATGCCGTTTACTGGGGTGGCAATAGACTGGACTAAGGAGTTGAGAAGCCATATGTAGATCACCATTTGAGTGGACTTTCACTCGTCGTGTCATGCCGAGCCCTCGACCGTTCTGTCTTCTCGTCCGACAGGAACCCCTCCAGGTTCTTTCCTGCGAGGGTTCGCCTCACCCACGCCGTGACCAACTCTGATAGGTAGATGGTCCATCCAGCTTCAGATCGATGGACGAAACTCCAATCTCGTCGACGTTCGTGTCGTACTCTCACCAGTCAACATCTTCATCAGCTTCATCAACGTCGCAACCTTCGCAGGATCCAGCTTCTTGATGATCTCCTCCATCGATCCTCCTCTTCGATGATCACGTCATACCCGTCACACAACTTACGCTCGTCCATTCATTTAAAAGGCGCGCCTAGGCTCCAGGCGCAGGTGTTGCGCCTAGACACAAGCTAGGCGCACCATCGTAATTAGGCGCGCGCTTTAAGTGAATAGGTGCAGGCGCCAGGCGCACCTCATGGTTCGATCAAGCCAGCAGGCTAGCAGCAGCTGTTTGGTTTTTTTTTTTCCCTAAACTTACAACCAAGGACCAGAGGAGTCTCCTAATTATAGTATCTTTACACTTTCAGTAATTATATACAAATGAACAGCTTTCTTGCTTGATGCATCGGCTAGCAAATATTGTGCAGCATCACCAAATATTGAGGGAACATTTTTCTAGATTTCTTGCAAGATAGAAAAGTTCTTGTTATAATTTCCGTATAGCAAAGAGAAGATTATAACATGTTTGAATTTTTTTTTTTTGCCTTTACAATAAAATCGGGATAGAAAATGCTTAAAGATAGAAAGACATTGGTATAATATTTATTTATTTTTTTGAGAAAAAAGTGCGCCTAGCTTTCAAAAGGCGCGCCTTGAGCCTTGCGTCTAGCGCCTCAGGCTCCAGGAACCTTTGCGCCTTGGTGCGCCTTTCGCCTTTTAAAACTATGCGCTCGTCCTCGCCGTCCGCTTCTAGATCCAAATATATTTTTTATTAGATTTATGCCTTCGGTGTCAACTTTCGGAATGATCCGAATAGCAGTGACGCGAGTGCCGTCGCGTGCGTCAGTGTCGACAACAGCCGCAGGAGCCGTGCATGCCGTGGGGGAGGGGGGCGCCTGGCATACGTGCAACATCACCGCAGCCGCAGCAGCCGCGGGGCACGTGTGGGCCGCGGGGGCTCTGGCCGCGCGCGCGTTGGCTCTGGCCGAGTGTGGGAAAGGGGGGGGGGTAGCGGCTAGGGTTAGGATTTGGTAGGAATAGCGGATGGATGAGTCGGTTGGTGGCGGCTAGGGTTAGGGTTTGTGAAAACTTGACTCTGATACCATGTTGTAATTGATTGATAATTTTATTGATAGTTCTCTTGGCTTTATATAGCCTTACAGTCAATATTACAATGATGGAATATTCCGTGGCATATTCTGGCATGTCAAATATGTCCGCAGGATATTCCAATATCTTTTATGCTAATACAATCTACTAAATATGACATACTAATATTCCAACAAGTAATGTTCTAAATGACGGTCTAGGCGGTACCTAGGCGTGAGCAGTGTTTTAAATGACGGCCGCCTAGGCCGTCTATGCGGTAGGCGGTCTCTCTCCGAACCTTTTTCGGTAGGCGGTGGAGTAGGCGGCCAACGGATGTTGGTGGCATAGGCGGAGCAATATCTAACATGATATTTTAGCCAAAAAGGTTTTGTAAGCATTATGGGCCTATGGTTCACTTTTACAAAACTAAAACTTTATAAAACTTCGTTCTACAACTTAGTTATGCATGAAATATCCTTAAAATATGCATATTATGCAAAAATAGTGGTAAAATAGTAAAAAAATATTCAAAGTTTATCGATCGCCTAGGCGGAGGTGGACTCTCTCCTCCGCGCATTCGCCTACCACCGTTTAGAACCTTGGGCGTGAGGCGTCTGCTCTCTGCACCGCTTTTGTCGTATGTGGCTGACGGCGGTTTGGTGGCAAAGGCGTATATGAGCGCCTATCTAGAAAAAAGTTGTAGATTTTATGTAAAAAAATTGAAAGAAGAGGAAACTTTAGAGTTTCTGGCAGTATTCTAAATTTCGGTCTAGGCGGCCGCCGACCACACCGATTTTGGTCTAAGCGTCGGTCCTAGGCGTTGTCCGGCCCTAGGCGGGTCTAAAAAAGTTCAATTTTTTTTTTTGAATTTTACATGACCACCGCCTGCCGCCGTCTGCCGTGTCTGTTGCCGTCGCTGCCGGCGGCTGCTGCGCCTGCAATCGTCGCCGCGACGGCTGTTGCTGCGCCTGTCGCCGTCGCCACCGCCGACTACTGGTGGTGGTAGTGATGGTGACGACGAAAAGAGGAGAGGGAGGTGCAGTGAGTATGTGCCCTCTCTCTCCTCTCGTCCCCTTTTATAATAAAAAAAAGAAAAAAAGAAGAAAAAAATCCAAGGATCGAACCTTGGCTTTCTGAACAGCTGACTTACACCCTTGCCTACTAACCACAAGTGCATTTAGACATATGTGTAAATGTTTAACATACATAATACTTATCTCTATTACATTGCATCCATATGAGGAAAAAATTCAGTTCGTCCGCCTAGGCGCTAGGCGGCCTTTCGACGCACCGAACTCGCCTAGCGAAATTTATAACGTTGGTTTTTGGACTCTGGACGCTCTTTATCCTAAATTATAACTATGTCATTTGGGGAAATCCAACTTCATATTCTACACCAAACACTGAATAAATTTGAAATCCTTGAAATTACAAATAACTAACTTCATCTTTTTGATAATTTTATTTAGTGTTTACGTACATAGGTATGATGTCATACACACATAGACAAGATATATTGGATGCCTAGGCGATGGACGGACCCCCTTCGCCGCGCACCCGCCTATTGCTGTTTAGAACCTTGTGTTTAAGTGGTACTCTTTTCAGATATTTAATACACAATTTGAATAAAGAACTTAACTCACCCAAACTAGAGGACCCTTGACCCATCTTTCCGTTAGTTCTTTTAGAGTGCCATTTATCCAAAATCTGACTTATTTACTGTCATAATTAGGTCCATTCATATACAGATAATTATAATGGGGATGAAGCGAAGGATTCCACAACCCTAGATAAATTGGACCCAGCCCATACTCTACACTTACAGCTCTAAATTGGTCGACCCAATTTTGTCGTCTGGCTCATTCAGGAGTACTTAGCAGAGTGGCAGAGAAGTGCATAGAAGGGGAATGAGAACTGGCCATTTTGCTGATAGAAGCAGTCGGAATCTTCAAGGATTTTGGGTTACCTTAGGTGCTATTCCTTGCAAGTGAAATGCTCTCGCTCCTCTTCTCTCTTCCCATTTTTTTTCACGTTGCCGGAACTTGAATTGGAAATCAGATCTTATCTGAGTGTAAGATAAAGGGCAATTGTTTTTAGGGTATAACTCAAGAGTTCCGCCTCATGGATTTCTAAGACCACAAAATCACGATAAATTCTGTCCAAGTTTAAACAATAAATGATGTAACCTAATTCATGGGAGGTTTGGGAGTACGATCATGCTCATGTGATTTTTTAAACTTTATCCTGTATCCCACGATGCTATTCTCAACGATTTTGAAATTATGTTGGGTCAATAGTATAGTGATAAATGGCTAGGGAGTTATGTTTATCTCTGGGATGAGATTAGTCTGAGTTAAGTGGTTCATGTGCACAGACCTGCATGCGTATATTCCATGGACCTTTATAATATAATTACATGGTAACTGTTCCTACCTACCAAAGTGCACGAAGAATCATTTCAATGGAGTATCCAAATAGTTCACGTTTAAATGTGCCTTAATCTATGAATAGAACTTTTTGGTATTGTTATTTTTTATCCCTTAATAATTGTACCTCTTTAGCTATCTTATTGCAGAACTGTTTGTTCTACAATTATTTGATGCACATATCCGGGATCTTCAGAACATCATATTTTCCTTTTACATGATTAAATTCATATAATGATTTTGATTTGCGAGAATTATCCAGTGGGATCACCATCATAACACTCGGTAAGTGGGAAGAAAACTATTTTCTCTTCCTAGTAAACTATGAAGCCTATAGAGATATAGTAGATAGGAGTGCTGGGAGCCTAGGACCACATCTAGGAAGCACTCATATAGGGCATGGAATTTTTGTATAAATTAGAACAAAGATGCAAATGGATGTATTTTGCATAGAATGTTCATCTAACTACCATAATTTAAAATGTATATAAGAATCTTAAAACCATACTTTTATTGATTCCAGATTGCAAATCCTTAAAACCCCAAATCCTAATAAGCAAACCTTGAAAACTATGAAACCATATTGACCCACTCAGTAGGGGAGATCTGCTTTGGAATTAGTATAAAAATAAGAATAGAGGATTAAAAGGAAAATCTGATCATGTAGTCTTAGAGCAGCGATAATGAATTTGATTTTCCATCCTGTGAATTGCTATTTTTTTATGCAGCTTTTTTTAATGTATATCTGCGCATCATTAAGTAACCTGGAGCTTGTTAATTAACTCATGCAACTGTTTTGGTTTCCACAGCCTTTTAATCCATGGAATTTTGTCATTTGGTTTATTTATTAAAGCAGTAGACACCCTCAAGAGAGTCACTGAAAAGTGGAGGTCATTGCTTATGACTTTCTTAGGTCTTGTAGTTTTACTTAATTAATTTACATGGATAACTAATATTGCATTGATTTAGGGTAAATATTACAGTAAAATGGCCCGTGAGGCAGATGAGAAAGCAAGTCGCGAGATTTTTGAAGCCAGGTAATTACAAAATATACTTGCTGGTTCTCTTCTATTGATCAAATCATTTTTATGCAGAACAACAACAAAGAAAACAATTATCCCATTTTCGGGATTGGCTACATGAATCCTTTTCTTACATTTTCTCTATCAAAGGCCATCTCTCCAACAATAGCAAAGCCATATCCTTTATCACAACTCCAATCCACCTTTTAGGTCTCTCTCTAGTTCTGGCAGCTCCTATAAGTAGGATCCTTTTGCTCTAAATCAGTGCCTTATTGGCCTCCTTTGCACATGTGCAAGCCACCCGATACAATTTTCTCTCATCTTTTCCCTACTAACGTCACCTCCAATTTTCTATGACTGATCATTTCTTCTCTCTCTTTTAACGTATATCCACTCATCCTGGCTCTAATCTCTTTTTCTTGTTATGCAGAAATAAAGATATAAAAAATACTGTCACTATTGATCTGCACGGGCAACATGTCAAACAAGCAATTGGCCTTTTAAAGCTTCACCTCCTTTTGTTCACATATATCCCCTGTGAGCATCATACTATAGTACTTCAAATTCTCCTATCACTTTTTACTGATTTTTTTTTAAAAATCTTTTAGAAGCAAAACTGGTTTTTTTTTTCGTCATGGGAATAATGCACTTTTTGTTCCAGCTATTCAATTTCTCAAGGTTATCACTGGTTGTGGTGTGGATGGTCCTGGAAAGGGCAAATTGAAGACTTCGGTATGCCACTAACAAATATAAGTTCCATGTAATTTAGAAATTTAACTGCTGATACTTGACACTTTGCTCAGCATATTGAGGTTTTTGAATAGTATGAATATATAACCCTAATCCCTCACCAACACGCTAGAGTTTTGGTTAGTGGTTGGGACTTTAACATGGTATCATAGCATCCCAAGTTAAATCTCTCAGGCGGGCTTAAGCAGATTTTACCAAAAAAAAAGTACCGCAACATGAATCCAACTTCAACCCATGAAAAGAGTCCCACTTTGCTGGGGCGTGTTGAATAATATATAACCCTCATCCCTCGTCAACAATCTAGAGTTCTAGTGTAGTGGTAGGGACGGACAGTAACAGAGATATCACATCAAGAAATTAGGCTGTATATAGGTTTCGGTTTCTTTTTTATATTAAAACATATTGTTTCCTATAGGTCAAAAGCAAAAAAGTTGAAAAAAATATCAAAGCGGGTTTTTATGAGTAGGTATCGTTTTGTCAGATAATATGATGGGAACAGTGAAGGAAGTAAAAAAAAAAAAAAAAAAAAAAATATATATATATATATATATAATGCTTTAATGTTTGTTATCTTATTGCTGAATATAATTATTGTAATAAACTTTCAAGTCGTGGATAGATTCTGTGAGATGTGTTTTCTGCATGACATTCGTATCTTTAGGCGTATACTGGACAAGATTTTTATTTCTAGGCATATGCTGAACAAAGTTGTCAATGTGGATTAATTGATGCATCCTCACTTTTACATGGGGGTGTTTGGTAACCAGGAAATGGAGCTGGAAAGCGTGAAATCTATGGATTTGGATCACTTTCTTCCAAATTTTTTCTTTGGTTGGACTTGGATTTGAGATGGAAACTCTCAACAATCATTACTGCAAATCTTGTCACCCCTATGCCCCCCCCCTCCCTTTTCAAATTTCACATCCTCTCCAAAAACGATTGTCGGTTGGAAAGTGGAGTTTTGATTTTTTTGTTTTTGTTTTAAATAATTTATGTTACATAATTAAGTAGTGTTATTAACAATTTACTAATAAGATGCGTAACTGATAGTAGATAATCACTAATTCTTAATTAATATAATAGTCATTAGTTAGTATTAATTATTTAATATTAACCCTGATGCTAATTTATTAAATAAAGTAAGAGTAATTTTGGGTTGTCCTTACTTGTTTTACCATAATTCAAGGTGCACCCCACAGAATTACCATAATGCATGAAAATTTTCACTTCTAACAGAAACCGTCATGATTAACAATCAACTTCTTTGACCTACATAAGTAAAAATAGAAATTATGAGTTGTACCCCACATATTTTACCATAATTCAATGTGCACCCCACTTATTTGAGGGTATTTTGGTCATAAATGGGGGGGTCAAAAGAGTTGACTGTTAGTCATTGACGGTCTCCGATAAAATGGGAGGTTTCATGCATTATGATAATACGGTGTGGTGCACCTTGAATTATGGTTAAACAAGTAGGGCCCCCTACTGTAAGGGGCAACTCAAAATTTCTCATAAAATAATTTATATTTAATATTATATGTACTCCTATTTTTTCACTTTCTTAGCTAACGAAACAATTTTTAGGGTTTGTAGTTGACAAGAATGAAGAAAGTACATGGATTTCATGCATTTTCCACCTCTTGAAAGTGCAAATCCAAATTATTTCTCACCATTTACCACATAGGCCCCAAGAGGATTTGACTGTAGATTCTATCAGGTGTAGTCACATCAAAGATCATATCAGCGATCTTATCTGCTCCATGAAATGCTGATAATTGGACAAAACGATGAAAATGGAAACAGACATTGTAGTTGTTTGTTCTATATATAAATTAACTGATTAATGCTCTGCTGACAAATACTGGCCACAAACTTACTCTAAACCTAGTTGAATCGCAGTTGGAGAAGGGACAAAGAAAATCATAGCTTTTTGGAACTACATGTGTTGTAAAAACTTGCCTATTAGGCTTTGTAAGATGGGTTTTCGGTGGGAGTATGTTAGAATAGCATTTTGGGTACTGTAAGCTGTCTTTCTCTCTCTTGTCCCCCTTTCTTGTTTCTTTTATGGTTATTATGTTTAAGAAAATGATCTAGAGACGAAGCGAAACTACTTATATCGTATCTTTGAAGATATACAGAGATGCCTAGAAGCTTGTTTTGTCAGTTATCAAGCTTAGTTGATCTCTCTAATGTACATTGCTTCTCATTAATATTACAGGTACTTGGCTTGGTTGTAAAGGAGGGTATTGAATGGTGTGAGGAAAATGCAGGAACACTACTGCTCCGACTTGATGGACTGAAGGAGTACAGTTTTGTCGGTGGAGACGATGATCCCGAGTAAACTGTGCTTATCTAACATGTAAATTAGTTCATGTTTCTCTGATTGGAACTGATATTATGTCATTTACTAAGATTTGGGGTAGGCTTGCTGTATAGATGGGGGTAGCTTATCTGTTGTATTACTACTTGTAAGAGTGTTCAGAAAAGCTAGTAGTGGGCTTATGTTGAAGGGCAGTTGCATGACTAAACCTGTAAATTATTGTCAAAAGGTGATCAAGACACTTACCATTTTGGTAGTGCCAGACACTAGCATCTTTAGATCGAATCTGCAATAGAACTCCTTGTGCAGCAGTGTCAAACTTTTTTTTTGGGACTATTCTCAAGGATTAATTTTTGTGAGAAATAATTGCCAATGTAACTCTTATATATATATAAGGTTGTATCGAACTTCCGTCAGCTGCGTTTTGTTAATTGAAGAATGTTTTCTTAGCAAAAGCATCACTTGGTTTCCCCCAACTTGTTCTCGTCGCTTGTTCTGATGTAACCATTTTGAGTTCCGCTGCTTGCGTAAGTTGGATACATTTATGACGGAAATAATGGATTTGATCATCAACTAAGCTATATAAGTAGAGAGTCGAGACTTTGCACATGAATTTACATTCTTGGCGGCTTTTTGATTCACAGCTCAATTGGACTTGCATTCAACCTTTTGGGGTCCTGACATACAGACTTAGAAAGTACAAGACTCCAGTTGATGGGCTTCAATGCAGCTTTACATTGTGGATTCTACTGAAACTATTGGAGGAGAGACTGTATTTGAGTAAATTTAGACAATCATGAGCAAATGGAGAGGTTTAGTTATCAACTGAACTAAATGTAAAAATCTGCATATTCCTTGTTAAGTAGAATCAATGCATCTTCATCAAGTTACAAATATAGGTAGAAGTAGCCACTTTTTTTGGCGAAAAGAGTAACCAACTTTATTCTAGGGATCAGTATTGGGTCGGGCTGGACCCAGACCCAAAAATACGGGCATGGGCTGGTTTTTGGACCTATATATATATATATATATATATATATATATATATATATATATAAAGTGGTTCTTCCTACCAACCCAATAATGTGGCCTCACACTGTTTGGTTCGCGGAAAGGAAAGGAAATTGATTCTTTCATATTTCTAATATTGGGAGGAAAAGTGAATCCTTAGAGGAGAAAAATAATCCTTAAATTGGTGGGAGGAACCACTTTCTTTCATATTTTTTTTCTTCATTGGGAACTAAATTCCTTTCATTCTTATTTCCTTTGGCATCCAAATAAAAAAAATGAATCACTTTCATGACTCCAATTCTGCGAACCAAACGTAACCTAAATATGACTTATTTTTGTGGACGTCTCCTGTCGCTGTTGCAAAAATCCTCCAGCTGCACTCTGGGTTTTCTTGGGAACCACTTTGACTTTCTATTTGCTGTATCAATTATCATTTCACAATCACACCTTCAATCAAAATTGGACGGGGTAGAAGTTCCAACAAATATTGATCCATTGCTAGTTTGAAATCCATCACCTCCGTTGCAACGGGGAATCCATCCGTCTCCTTGGCCGCTGTAGCCCCACAGAAAAGTCCATCTTTGTTCTTGGCAACTACACACCGCCCCCGTACAATACAATAATCATCCACAAAAAAAATCCATCAAAATTATTATTTTTAATGATATAATCAAATTAAGGTGCTTGCCACGATGAGTGATCTTCCCTCCTCCTTCGGTTGAGCTCCATCCGGTACTATGCTCGGTCAAAGATATCAAGGCCGTGCAGAGATTAGTATCTGCACGACCGGCTTCTTCTTCTGCTTAAAGAGGATCAGCATATTTCGTAAGTTGATGTAACATACTAAGTTGGAGCAATCAATATTAATTTTCTTCATGAAGAAAAACTTTACGCAATCAACTAGCTATAGATGAAACGACCGAGTCAATTCCAAGGCCAAAGAAGGACGCAAAGAAGACCGTCTGGAAGAATGGACATCGGCGCAAGACGCGGTCTATTGTTTCATGTTCGTGAAGAAAAACTTTACACAATCAACTATCTTTTTTTTATATTTTTCTGGTGAGCAAACTATCCCAAAGAGCCTCCTCATTGTTGAGGAATCTCCGTATTGTTTTAGTAGTAGTTGGCTAGTTGCTTGCTGCGGTGGCAAGACTCGGTGCTTTTGTTCTGTAGGTTGCGTTTACCAGGTCACAAGAACCACCACCACGTTTTTTTTTCACTTCATGTGAGTGAATCATGTATCAAGACTAAATTTTATATAGACAAATCTCACAAGAACCACCACCACTTTTCCTTCCTTCCTATTTTTCTTCCATACCAAGAAGAGAGTGAATCTTTTTCTTCACTTTTTCCTTCTCTATTTTCCTTCCTCCCACTTTTTTCTCCTACCAACACACCCTAAATATTTTATATAGACAAATCTCACTGTGTTAGAAGAAACAATTTTCGAAGACAAGTTCTTTTGTCGTACAATGGCGTATGGAATTTCCTTAAATAATCTGGAGTGAAAGTTGACTCTGTGCTGAATATCTGAATTGAATGGGACTTTCAGAAAAAGAAAAAGAAAAGGAACAGATAGTGCACATATAACTATTGTCAGGGAATAAATAATTCCTTCAATTTATTTATTTATTTAGGTTATACAAAGATGTAAGTAACCACCATCCTCTTGTTTTTATTCCTATTTCATCACCTATTGTCACGTGTATATATATATATATTATATAATATATATATTATATATATATATATATATATATATATATATATATATATGGTGCATGTACATTTAATTAGCCAAAGGGAGCCTGGCTGTAGCAGTCCAAATTGTTCCCGTAGCCGACTTGCAGTATGTCGCAATATCTCTTTAGAACCCGATCCGGTCCGCGACCTTGGGATCGGACCCATGTCCGCACTCGACGCCTCCGTTGATGA
>JANAVB010042420.1:31138949-31220215 GCA_029216955.1 Iris pallida
AGGGGCACGTTAATCCGTACGTGCACGCAAACCGGGACGGCACGGGTCACGAGATAGGCACAAAGACCGAGGCACAGAAAATGAGGCAACGCGCAAACCGAGATAGCACGTTGCCCGAGGCAGCGGGGCTTGAGGCGTCCCGCTGCCCAAGGCAGCGCGTGAATCTAGGTGCACAAAATCGAGGCTGCACATACACCGAGGTGCACGCGTTCCGAGAAATACGAAGAACGAGAGTGCGCTGCTCAAGGCAGCACACTTCACGAGGCAGCATACTGATCAAGACAGCTCGCACACCGAGGACGGCACAGAACACGAGGACACACTGCACGAGAGTGTGCTGCTCGAGACGGCACGCTCGACGAGGCAACGCACAAAACGAAAAAGAGAGGGAGAGGGGAGCTCGGGAACCTCACCGGCGTGCGCGAGGCGGCTCGGCCAGGTCGGTCCGCCGGACCGGAGAAGGAAGTCCATGGAGGAAGGGAGAGGAAGCCGGAGGAGGCTCACCGGGGCTGGCCATGTCGCGGCGGCTCCGACGGAGGGAGGAGCAGCAGCAGGAGGAGCTCCGGCCTGCGGTGGAGGAGCTGGTCACGACGAAGCTGGCCGGGCGGAGGCCATAGGGCCCGGCCAGGCGGAGGGGGCTCGCGGCGGCGATCCGTACCACGACGAGAGTAGAAGGAGAAGGGGAGATGGAGACGATGTGGCGCTGGTGGCTGCAGATGACGGAACTGGGGAGGGGCTGGCCGCGACGGAGGCGGGCGCCGGGAACAGCAGGAGAGGGAGAGATGGAAGTGGTGATGGGAGCAGTAGTGGTGGCGGTGGCGGTGCTGGTGGGTGATGGTGGCTGCGGGAAGTGGTGGAGACGGTGGCGCGGTGCTGAGGGCGGTGTCGGAGGAGTTGAAGACGCCGACGATGATGAGGGTGGTGGCACCGACGGAGATGGGGCGGTCGCAGCTGGGAGTGGTGGTGGGAGGAGACCATGGCCGGGGGTGGTGGCCGCGGTGGGGCCAGGCCAGGGAAGAGCGGGAGAGAGGGGAAGTGAGGAAGAGAGAGAGAGAGAGAGTTGAGCGGAAGAGTTGCTGGTCCAGTGAGGGGAGGAGAGAGAGAGAGGGGTCGGGAGAGAGAAAGAGTGAAGAGAGAGGGTGGGGTTAGGTTTAGATATTTTGGGGAGGGGGGTAGCTAGGTAATTTAACAACAATAATAATAATAATAATAATGAGGATAAAATTACCTCCAAGAAAATAATAAAAATTTCAAGAATACCCAAAAATTAAAATCCTCCAAATACAATAATACTGTCAAAATGCAGTCATATACCTATTTCTAAAATAGGGATATGACATCCTACCCACCTTACAAAAATTTCGTCCTCGAAATTTCGAAATCATCAAAATAGGGTTTTCAAAACTAGTACATATATATCTGCCATGAAAACTCTACCCACCTTACAGAAATCAAGTAATACAATAAAAAACGAACAAAATCTCAATATGAAAACATCAAAGAGAACAAGGTCTAGATAAATCAACTCGCAAGGTAAATCGAAAACATCGAAAGAATCTCGAAATCAAAGTCTCGCATACACGAAATAACCCCATAAATCAAAACAAGCATAGAATGTCGAAAACAATGTCAGAAAACGTAAAATCCCAACTGCATAAAAATTCTCACAAATCATAAAATACAGGATATATGTCTCGAACCGATGACCGTAGTTACTAATATCCGAAAAATGTGTGTCATGATCATTCCTTGCCACGCCATCCGGAATGGCTGCAAAAGATACTTCAGGGCACTATAATCGAGCGGCTGCAACTTTCGTTACCACGCCGTCAAGGTATACTAGGGTCACCCGGTACTCTTGACAAATACCCAAAACGAATTAAATCCATAACCCAAATATCCGAATCACTAAAAATCACAAAATCTATAACGATATAACGAGTCATAGAAAACCATCAAAATCTATAATCCAAAATCCAGGTGAATCGTAACACACATCCAAAAATATCTTCAATAATAACCACAAGATAGCTTTTCTAGGAAAATACTCAATATCCGTAGGAAAATACTCCAAATCAAGAATCCATATCAAAATATAATGTATAGCAAGTATATCTATAAAATAATATCTGAAACAGATAATCATGAGTGCGGAACTGTCTGGAATCAAGAAAGCCGAATCGATACAAGAATATCCCTCGAATACTCAACAAATGTTAAAATATCCAATCTCAGAGTCCTGATGAAATCTTCATTCTGCAGCAATCTAGCCAACGCTCGAAGAGGGCGATAATGATACTAAGTCAATACGAGGTCAACGCACGAAATAGATAATAGGATAATCAACCAAGACGAATTACCGATAAAGAGTACAGAACCCAAGACAGATAATCAAGTAACCCAACGATGGAGTTAAGATGACATCTCATCGGATAAAACGATCGACATGACCAACGATAGGATCACATCTATCAAAAAGGATCAGAGGTAGATAACAACAAATGAGACAGGGCAAAGAAAAATAGGTCCAGGTAGAGATGAGGACCAATTCACAAGTTCAAGGGAGCGAAGGGCAAGTGTAGCAAGTTAGAATCCCAAGGAATAGTGGACTGAGATCAACAATCATGTGATACCCAACAATATCTCAAAACGAGACCTGCATGGGCCACCAATAAAACCTTGTCACGCCCCAGTACCGGAATACGGGGACGAACGTAGGCCAGCTACACCGTATAAGGTATAAAGACGTTATACGGCGATCGTGGCTGTCAATCTTGTTGGGTATCCTAGCATGCAAGCAGTCTATGGCCTAAATCTGATCTCATGTCCACAGGCAAATCACAATGAAACAACATCAAGAGAGATAATCATATGGAAAGCAGGAAATACTCATATAAAAATCCGAGAGTCTACATAAAAAAATATTGTAGACATAATACCTTTCCACACAGTTCCTTCAGGATCAGGAACTGAAGCGCGTCCTCCAAGTCAAGTCTGGAAGATCCACAGGGTCGGTTACTGGAAATCTGGGAACAATCCAGGGTTGGTCAGGCCAACCGTAGCAAGTACCAAAGGATGGCTCAAGGACGGGCGAAGAAAACCAGCATGATAAAATATGACAGGAATAGCATGTATAAACAGCGGTAATGAGGGTAAATGATCGTACGGTACCAACGCACGATTACAGAATATAAGACAGCAATTCAACTAATACGTAAGTAACCAACAATCACAATCATCCTAACATCCACTAATACTTGCATCGTCAACTGGAACTCGTAGTCTGACATCGAAACAGTAACTCATCCCTACATCAAACAAGAACAAGGGAATGAATTACCGCGCCGGAACAGCGTTACGTGCCAGCCAACTTAGCAAGCAACAAGCCATACAATTTAGGTGAATAAGCGGCCACTCAAATGTCTACGGCTATCTATATGGAGGTTGGGTTACCCCAACAATGCAATATAAGAATCCTCAGATCGTGCTATGTCCCGCAAGGGCTAACGAGGCCAAATAATGCATAGTAGGTAGGTATGCATCGGTCCCTCGGAAGGCCACCGTGCTAAGCAGGAGTACATATAGTAGTCGGATACTGCCATATCCGTGGCGGCCAACCCCGACGCGCCAGGACGAGCCTGTGGCGGCCGGTATTACACGATCTCGGGATTCCGTTCCCTTCCAATGCTTCTACCATTTAAGTTACCTAGATTAACCCTACAATTAACCAGAATCACATGCCGTGGTCACATGCTCATCCCCCTAGATGAGTACCTCAGTACGGGAACGCTAAGTAAGAATCAACCTCGGCACCTATAGTCCCAGTTGTGATCCATCCTTAGTGTTATGCAACAAGCAAGCAAGCAATCCTAACCACGCTAAGACTATAGGCCAACTACCAGATACCCGTGTAGGTAATCATATAATATAGCCAGAATATCAAGATGGCATCGCAATGCCATATAATCATGGAAGTAGCACCTCAAAGTGCCAATAGACAAAGGGCACCGCAGTGCAAGGTCAGGGCCAGTACCTCACAGGGTAAGCTGGACTTATAGCACGGATACAGGTAGTCAGGTCTGGGACAAGGACAACTCTGTCAGTCACAAGAGGTCATCTCCCCACATCGTGGCATGGATATCAGGTCAAGTACAAGATCAGAACCTCTACTATAATTAACATCTCAAGTATATATAGGAGCCTAGAGCTCCAATCATCCCGTCGGTCTATCCACCAGATCAATCTAGCAAGAGTCTCCCATCCATGATGGGGTGAATATCACGTCAATAAAGACAACCACCAAATACCAAGCTCATCCCCCTAACAATGCTAGGCCCTCAGACTCACAAGAATCTTCCTAGTCAATGATCACAAGCCACTAGAAAACAGCCCCTCAACTACCAAGACACAGCAATCAACCAGGTTCTCTAACTACCGGAATACACAAAGGCACCGGATTTGGGCATTTGGGAAGTCGAGTAAAAATCATAATAATACCCTCGATATTCTCCTCGTTCCGCGAGACACTCGTACCAGTATCAAAATCCAAAAGTTCTCAAAGACATATCTGATCAAATTAGACATCACCAAAGAACTAGCAACACTATCTAAGAATCCACTTAGTCTACCATAGTCACTATCTCAATATCCTATCTCCTCATAGTCAATCCTCGAATAAGATCATAATCCCAACACACGGGTCAACACTAATCAATGACGTCGGAAGATGGCAAGGAATGTGTGAACCACTCTGGATCAGATCCACAACCTTTAAACCAAACAAGGACCAGGATTGCAGACCCTCACCCGAGTAGAACCACTCTCCTTACACAATCCGGCGGGCAGGACAGACAATGGATAACAAACTAAACTAGAACACCATCTAAAAGAAAAGTCACGAGTTAAGAGTCCAATGGGTGATACCGTCGAAAAGGCAAGGATTGCGTGAACCACTCTGGATCAGATCCACAACTCTTAAACCAAACAAGGACCAGGGTTGCAGACCTTCACCCGAGTAGAACCGCTCTCCTTACACAATCCGACGGACGGGACAGATCAAGACGCTAGGCGACTAATCTAGTCGGGAGTCTACCTAGCAGGCAATGAGATCAGGGATACTATACCAAGAAGAACATGCATGAGTTCAGTCCCGCAAACCAAAGGAATGACACTGCCCAATCCTTCGAACCAAATTCCCAACCGGGAATTCTAGAAAAATTCGGCAGAGTCTCCTTTGTATTCTGGACGGGAGCACCCTACAAATTGGGGCTAAAATCCACTCGGCGCAACCCGCCGCAGAATCGCAATTCGAGAACACTAAGTCTCGACCTCCAGTAGCACTACGATGCGTACTGGGCACCAACCCTAGCCGAGAACACTAAGTCTCGGCCTCCAGCAGCACTACAATGCGTACTGGGTGCCAAACCAACACATACAGCAAGAATTGCCACGCAGGGCGCACCAAGACCCACAGTCATATCCAAGCCACAAACAAGGTCATAGAAACAGTTAGCCAAAGCCGTTACCCGACCGCGAGTCGGACACGGGGCATATGGGGACAATCCATACATGTGAGTCGTGCTCGTGTCCTCGGAGGTGTGGATGACCCATCCGAGTTGTCCGATATGGTCTACCCCGGTATCGGACCAAGCTAGTCTAGGTTTTCATAGCAGTTCTACTGCTAAGCTACACTACTCATGGTTATACATTTATAATAAATTAAATACAATAAAATCCAGGAGAGATGGTAAGAGCCGCCGATGAGCAAGGAATACTTGCCTAGAGGGCTCGGCTAGGTAAGCAAGTCTTCAGCGATCTGGATCCAAACTAGCACGTCCATCGAGGTCCTCAGAACACATAATAACAATCATTAGAATTAAATAATAAAATAATAACAGGAAGCACGGAGGATGGCGGGAGGCTATACCGTACGGGTCCCGCAAGCAGCGCAGGGATCTGGCACGAAAATCAAAGCATGCGGACCGACACGGACACGCAAACCGAGATGTGCACGTATATCGAGACGTGCACGAGAATCGAGATGAACAGGAGACAACGTGCACGTAAATCGAGACATGCACGTAGATTGAGGAAATCATGAATATCGGGATGGCGCACGAATCAATGCGACACGCAAATCGGGGCATGTACGCAAATCGAGACGGAACGATATTCAAGGAAGCACGCAAATCAATGCGACATACAAGTCAACGTATGCACGTAAATCGATGCGATGTAGAGTCCAAGGTGATACGCAAACCAAGGCGGCACGTTAATTCGTACGTGCACGCAAACCGGGACGGCACGGGTCACGAGATAGGCACAAAGACCGAGGCACGGAAAATGAGGCAACGCGCAAACCGAGATAGCACGTTGCCCGAGGCAGCGCGGGGCTTGAGGCGTCCCGCTGCCCAAGGCAGCGCGTGAATCTAGGTGCACAAAATCGAGGTTGCACATACACCGAGGCACACGCGTTCCGAGAAACACGAAGAACGAGAGTGCGCTGCTCGAGGCAGCACACTTCACGAGGCAGCGCACTGACCAAGTGTAACGCCCCAGTCCCAAAATATGTAGTAGACTAGAAACGTAGACATGCCAGCTGTATTCATACGAAGTATACTTCAATATATGGAAGCCTCGTATAAATACATAAGCTGTAAAATGCAGTAGAACCATAACTAATCTCATCCACAAGAATAAAAGAATAAAAGATCATATAATGAAAATAAATTTGTCTTGATACAATATTGGGCGGAGACAAATCCACTACCAACAAGTAAAGGAAAAATACATAAGAAAAGAAATGAATATGGCGAGCAAAGCGAAGACGATCCAAATACAATCATCCTCGAAGAAATAGCGAAGATCACAGCTAGAGCTAAAGCACCTGCGAAAGACAATAGCACATACCTGGAAAGACAACCAGGTCCTCAGAGGGACGTAACACGACACATAATAGCATGCCATATAAACTGAATAAATATTGCTCAATAAATAAGTCAATCGAATTTATAACATGGTCCAATACGCACCTACTGAACGAACGTACCATCCCCTCCAAACAAGGACAGGAGATAGTAAACTAATTTATGGCGACGTATCTTCCCATGCTATGAATCTAATATGGTATCCGGACCCCAACAAGGTTCAATACCTTCTCATCGAAGTAGTAAGTCACACCTACAACCAAACAAGGACAAGATGTGACGAACTAATCCGCGACAAGTTATTGTTCCAAGCCACGGTCAGATACAAGTACCCAAACTAAAAGTACTCGTACCTAACGGATAGGGTAGCCTATCATTCTAAGTGAAATGTAGTTAAGAACAATCCTTCCTGCGCATGAGCCCTGGCTGAATAGGATCGGCATAGTCCCCTCTTTAGGCACCAGAGGCCCCATCAGGAAGAGCATGACGTTCCGCAGAATCGTCAGTGGCCGTTAGTAATCTTGGGTCATCAACCCCGTATCTCCAGCGGAGAGTCCGGGTCACAAGGAAAAGTGTATCGAAGCCCATACGCTAAGGAATTGTCCTCCCTGCCCAATGCCTATTATGTTGTATCCACAACATTAACCTCTATAACCGCTAAGTCAAACTAGCATGCAACCTCTATTAGCGGTTATTCCTATCGCACGGCTTGTACATACTGGTGGCCAGCCAATCACGTACTTTCTTGTTCTACATGCGACACACAACCTCGTGTTACAACGTGTCAAGGCCAACGAATGCAATACACAAGGTGGTCCCTTAAATCTAGGTTTAATTTGTAAGAAAATAATACACAGCAGGAAATAATGAACAGTAAGTTCTAACAGTTATGCTATGTATCACTGTTTATTTTGCATAAAGAAAATAAATAATGCATGAAATATGAGCAAAATAATTAAACAGCGAATGAAGGTGTCTTGCCTGAGGTCCTTGCTGGTGAAACCGACAATCTCGTTGGGTACAGAATAGTCACAGGGCTACACAAGATAACTCAGACGATGTGACAAACTTCTAAAATAAAAACCAAAAATAAAATATTCTGGAAAATTTTGTAGGAAAAATATATGATGTATTTTTCTGTCAGTATTCCGAAACTTCAAACGGATCGTGATTCTGATTCCTGGTTCTCCCAGAATCTCAAAAACACTAAAACGTGTCAGATTTCGGACCACTGACACTCCACAAATTTTCCAGAAAATTATATTTCGAATTTATAAAATAAAATTTATATTCAGAAAATATACCTCAATACGATTCCAACAAAAAAATTGGAGGTCAAACGGAATCCGGAGTTGGGAGTTATGGTCATTCGAAGTTGCTACAACCTTTGAAAATTGTGGCTGAATTTATGACAAAAAAGAGAGAAATTTTGACAAGGATGGTTTGAAAGATGATTTGTGGTGAAAATAATATGGAGGAGTACCTACCTATTTATAGGATGTGGAAATTCTCAGTTAGATAAGAATTAGGATTCCTTTAAACCCGATTTAGATATTTCCTAATTTAATTTAAAAGCAATCAAATCCAAATCCAAATCCAAATCCAAATCCAAATCCAAATCCAAATCCAAATCTAATTTAAATCAAATCAAATCAAATTTTCTTAGTTTAAAATCAAATCATCATTTAAATCTATTTAAATTTTTAGCTCAAATCAAATGGGATAAATAAATTGAATATTTACACTAAAATAAATCCAAAAAATCAAATCAAGAAATGGCCACCATAACTTCCAATTATTTTTCAAAATACCAATAATAATAATTTCAAAAATAATAAATATTTTAAATAACTTTTTGCATAATAAATCTCGAAAATTATATTTTATTTAAATTAAACTAGCAAATATTTATGAAATATATGTATGCATGAATAATATATTTATTCCAAATAACAGGCCTTTCAAAATAAAATCATAAATTTAGGAAATTTTGATAGCTAAATTAAATATTACATATATTATTTGAAACTATAAAAATAAAAATATTTTTCTCAAAATATGTACGCTCGCACATATTCGCACTCGTCGAGCAAAAATAAGATTTCGTGCGCGACGTACAATACGACTATGCGACGTACAATACAAAAATTTTAAATCAGTACCAAATTTAATAAAAATAATTAGTAGAAATTTAGGGGTTTTACATCCTACCCAACTTAAAAGAATTTCGTCCTCGAAATTAAGAATTAGTAGGGGGTGAGAGGACACAAGGGGGTATCAATGGGGTACAATCAATAAAGCTCAACAAAATCATGTCGTAAGAAGTTGCGATCTAGATCGTTGAATGAGGGTCATAGTAGGGTCGAGATGAAGGACGAGGAGTTTAGGATGAAATATCGAGTGATAATAATCATGATATGAAAGCTAGGAAGGTCTTAGTACAACGCCTTCGTCCTTCTAAAATAGGTGGAGGCGAAAGCAATATAGAGTTCGAAGGAGGCGTTATCGAATACGAATACGTGATTCAAAGGCGATCGAAGAATTTCAAAAGAATTTTCAAGGCAGTCGTGGATGGGATTGTAAGGCAAAGTTTAATTATGTCCCCATCCACGTAGAGTAATAAACAAAAGCGAACCAAAATGTACTCGGTTGATCAGACCATCATGCACCGGTTCTGATTAGACCATATGTTAGTGGACATGCCCAATAACATATGTCTTGAAACAAGCCTGATAAAAGAATAAACTTGCAAAAAGCTAGGCTACATTAGCAGCATGGGATAGTCAAAATATGTGCAAGGGAGGTACTGATAAAGAAATTAAATAGCCCGGATCTTTTAAAATCAAGGCTCGCCCGAAATGTGGGCTATACAGTTGTCCTAGTGTTTCTTCATTTATGGCTTGGTAGACTAGATAAGGTAGGGTCCTATGAATTTAGAGACTAAGTGAACTTACCAATGTGGTTCACAAGAAAAATGGTTTGTTAGATGGTGAGATATTCTACCCAACTTACAAGAGTTAGACCAATAGTGTGATGGGATCATGGGTCAAGCAACCCAGATAAAGTACAACGCTAAGCATTAAGGAATTTAAGTAGAACAAAATCACATATTGGGTCGAAAGAATTGAGTCGAGGTTGAATCCCTATCCGTAGTCGAAAATATATCTAGTATCATGGTAAAGATTATAGTTTGGCCATTTTGACTATAAGGTCATATCAAGAAATAGAGTACAAGGAGATGGGTTTTGGTGGGACATGATATGTCTACAGGAAGGTGGGCTCGTCTAGGCCTTGCATATAAAATTTGTTGGAGGAAATAGTCTAGTGTTGTACTCCAAATATACAAGTCACGGTAGGGGACGCCAAAAGATCAAAAATAGAAAGTGGGAGCTCACGAGGTGATATTAATGCACAAAATAAAGAAGATCAAGTTAAAGCGTGAAATAAATTAATTAAAGAATCCAGTAAAAATAATTTAGGAACACAATTTTGGAGAGAAGATAGTCTCCTAGATGAATACAGTTAAGGAACCATTAACTCATTATTCAAATTGCAAATGGGTTAGAAGGTCGTAATTAAAAGATCTAGAATTGAAGGAAGGTCGAGTAAGTCGAGGTGGAAATATAGTCACATAGCTGGGTTGATGACTAACAACACTTGTGATATACTACTATCATGGTCATAAGTGACATGGCAATTAGTGTGGAATACTCAATAGGGTTATCTTGGGGCCTACCATTAAAATTTTAACTCGAGTTTCCTCCAAAAGTTCCAAAATTAAACTTTCAAAAATAAACCACCAAAATTTGTATTCACTCCAAGTCGTTCAAATTTATCATAAAATTTAAATCACTCTCATAAAATCTCAAAGCAAAATTTTATCACGTTACTACTAACCTTTTCCAAAATTAACATTTAAATTCAACTATTTAACTCAAGAGTTCATAATTTACGAATCCACAAAAATTTCACAATCCATCAAAATTTAACACTCTCAAGTTTTCAAATAACTCATAATAAAACTCTCAGCATATTAAAAGCAATCTCAAAAATTAAGCTCAATGCTCATAAATTTTAACTTCCATTCATGCTAAGTTATTCCAACAAAATCACAACTTTTAAATGGTAACTTCCTTTAACCAACCAAAATAACTTTCCATCACATCCTTCGAAATTCTTCCAAAATTTTAATATTAGCAATCCCGCATTAAACTAAATTTTCAAATATCTCATCAGTCAACATCTCTTCTTTTTTTTTACCAAAAATCTAAATAGATTTGTAAATCCTCAATCATAGGACACAATTTAAAATAAAGAAAAATTCCCAAAATCATTTTCAATTATTGTAACCAAAAATTACCATCATTACTTCCGCTTAAAATTCAAATTTACTAAACACGAAAATCGTAAGCTGTACAACTATAATTTAAATAATTCCTTTGGCCATTTTTAAAAGCTAAGATCATTTTCAAATCAAATTTATAACTGTTCAAGGTGTATAACCATAATCCAATAAATCATAAACATCAAAACTCGAAAATCAAATAAATTTTATATTTGTTCAAAGATGTATATCTATCACCCAAACTCATAAATATCACAACTCGAAAAGCAAATCAATTTTATACTTGTGCAAGGATGTATAACTAAATCTAATAAATCATAAATATCAAATCTTTGAAAATCAATCAATTTCTTAAACCAAGTATAAAATTCTATAAATCCTCTGGTGTTTACTATTTAGAAATCTCAAGGTTAAAACTTACCGTGGTAATATCCTACTTTACCAATTACTAATCATTAAATCACATAAAAAAAAACTTTTTTAACTCAATTAGAGTCTTGAATGTATTCCAATTGCCAATATAACCATTCTAGCCATGTGTTTGACCTATGAGCATATACTAGAGTAGTCGTCTTCCTAGTTGACACTAAGCACGAAAATAAGAATCAACGGTAGAAAGGAATCAAGCAAGATGCAATTCAAGGAAGTCGAACGAGAGTTCGAAATTTGAAGCCAAGGAAAGAGGTCAAGCTGTATGGATGAGATTCCTATAATTCTAATCCTATGTTGCAGGTTCACATCGGTACAGTAACGTAACCGAAGTGACAAACTCGACCTGCATGGGCCACCACAAAAACATGTAACGCCCCAGTCCCAAAATACGTAGGACTAGGAACGTAGACATGCCAGCTGTATTCATACGAAGTATACTCCAATATATGGAAGCCTCGTATAAATACATAAGCTGTAAAATGCAGTAGAACCATAACTAATCTCATCCACAAGAATAAAAGAATAAAAGATCATATAATGAGAATAAATTTGTCTTGATATAATATATTGGGCGGAGACAAATCCACTACCAACAAGTAAAGGAAAAATACATAAGAAAAGAAATGAATATGGCGAGCAAAGCGAAGACGATCCAAATACAATCATCCTCGAAGAAATAGTGAAGATCACAGCTAGAGCTAAAGCACCTGCGAAAGACAATAGCA
The DNA here is from genome assembly GCA_029216955.1 of Iris pallida. Classification (NCBI taxonomy): domain Eukaryota; kingdom Viridiplantae; phylum Streptophyta; class Magnoliopsida; order Asparagales; family Iridaceae; genus Iris; species Iris pallida. The sequence goes on from JANAVB010042420.1 coordinate 31,151,378, forward strand.
CATACCTGGAAAGACAACCAGGTCCTCAGAGGGACGTAACACGACACATAATAGCATGCCATAAACTGAATAAATATTGCTCAATAAATAAGTCAATCGAATTTATAACATGGTCCAATACGCACCTACTGAACGAGCGTACCATCCCCCCAACCAAACAAGGACAGGAGATGGTAAACTAATTCATGGCGACGTATCTTCCCATGCTATGAATCCAATATGGTATTCGGACCCCAACAAGGTTCAATACCTTCTCATCGAAGTAGTAAGTCACACCTACAACCAAACATGGACAAGATGTGACGAACTAATCCGCGCAAGTTATTGTTCCAAGCCACGGTCAGATACAAGTACCCAAACCAAAAGTACTCGTACCTAACGGATAGGGTAGCCTATCATTCTAAGTGAAATGTAGTTAAGAACAATCCTTCCTGCGCATGAGCCCTGGTTGAATAGGATCGGCGTAGTCCCCTCTTGGGCACCAGAGGCCCCATCAGGAAGAGCATGACGTTCCGCAGAATCGTCAGTGGCCGTCAGTAATCTTGGGTCATCAACCCCGTATCTCCAGCGGAGAGTCCGGGTCACAAGGGAAAGTGTATCGAAGCCCATACGCTAAAGAATTGTCCTCCCCGCCCAATGCCTATTATGTTGTATCCACAACATTAACCTCTATAAACCGCTAAGTCAAACTAGCATGCAACCTCTATTAGCGGTTATTCCTATCGCACGGCTTGTACATACTGGTGGCCAGCCAATCACGTACTTCCTTGTTCTACATGCGACACACAACCTCGTGTTACAACGTGTCAAGGCCAATGAATGCAACACACAGGTGGTCCCTTAAATCTAGGTTTAATTTGTAAGAAAATAATACACAGCAGGAAATAATGAACAGTAAGTTCTAACAGTTATGCTATGTATCACAATTTATTTTGCATAAAGAAAATAAATAATGCATGAAATATGAGCTAAAATAATTAAACAGCGAATGGCAAGGTGTCTTGCCTGAGGTCCTTGCTGGTGAAACCGACAATCTCGTTGGGTACAGAATAGTCACAGGGCTACACAAGATAACTCAGACGATGTGACAAACTTCTAAAATAAAAACCAAAAATAAAATATTCTGGAAAATTTATAGGAAAAATGTATGATGTGTATTTTTCTGTCAGTATTCCGAAACTTCAAACGGATCGTGATTCTGATTCCTGGTTCTCCCAGAATCTCAAAACACTAAAACGTGTCAGATTTCGGACCACTGACACTCCACAAATTTTCCAGAAAATTATATTTCGAATTTATAAAAATAAAATTTATATTCAGAAAATATACCTCAATACGATTCCAACAAAAAAATTGGAGGTCAAACGGAGTCCGGAGTTGGGAGTTATGGTCATTCGAAGTTGCTACAACCTTTGAAAATTGTGGCTGAATTTATGACGAAAAAAAGAGAGAATTTTGACAAGGATGGTTTGAAAGATGATTTGTGGTGAAAATAATATGGAGGAGTACCTACCTATTTATAGGATGTGGGAATTCCCAGTTAGATAAGAATTAGGATTCCTTTAAACCCGATTTAGATATTTCATAATTTAATTTAAAAGCAATCAAATCCAAATCCAAATCCAAATCCAAATCCAAATCCAAATCCAAATCCAAATCTAATTTAAATCAAATCAAATCAAATTCTCTTAGTTTAAAATCAAATCAATTAAATCTAATTTAAATCTATTTAAATTTTTAGCTCAAAATCAAATGGGATAAATAAATTTTGAATATTTAACTATTTAAAAATCCAAAAATCAAATCAAGATTTAAATGGCCACCATAACTTCCAAATATATTTTTCAAAATACCAAATAATAATTTCGAAAATAATAAATATTTTTAAATAACTTTTTGCATAATAAATCTCGAAAATTATATTTTTATTTAAATTAAACTAGCAAATATTTATGAAAATATATGCATGAATAATATTATTTATTCCAAATAAAAGGCCTTTCATAAATAAAATCATAAATTTAGGAAATTTTGATAGCTAAATTAAATATTACTATATTTTTTGAAACTATAAAATAAAAAATATTTTTCTCAAATATGTACGCTCGCACATATTCGCACTCGTCGAGCAAAAATAAGATTTCGTGCGCGACGTACAATACGACTATGCGACGTACAATACAAAAAATTTAAATCAGTACCAAATTTAATAAAAATAATTAGTAGAAATTTAGGGGTTTTACATCAAGACAGCGCGCACACCGAGGACGGCACAGAACACGAGGGCACACTACACGAGAGTGCGCTACTCGAGACGGCACGCTCGACGAGGCAGCGCACAAAACGAAAAAGAGAGGGAGAGGGGAGCTCGGGAACCTCACCGGCGTGTGCGAGGCGGCTCGGCCAAGTCGGGACCGGAGAAGGAAGTCCATGGGGGAAGGGAGGAAGCCGGAGGAGGCTCACCGGGGCTGGCCATGTCGCGGCGGCTCCGGCGGAGGGATGACAGCAGCAGCAGGAGGAGCTCCGGCCTGCGGTGGAGGAGCTGGTCACGACGAAGCTGGCCGGGCGGAGGCCATGGGGGCCCGGCCAGGTGGAGGGGGCTCGCGGCGGCGATCCGCACCACGACGAGAGCAGGAAGGAGAAGGGGAGATGGAGACGATGGTGGCGCTGGTGGCTGCAGATGATGGGAAGTGGCCGGAGGGGCTGGCCGCGACGGAGGGGCGGGCGCCGGGAACAGCAGGGAGGGGAGATGGAAGTGGTAATGGGAGCAGCAGTGGTGGCGGTGGCGGTGCTGGTGGGTGATGGTGGCTGCGGGAAGTGGTGGAGACGGCGGCGCGGTGCTGAGGGCGGTGGCGGAGGAGTTGAAGACACCGACGATGATGAGGGTGGTGGCGTCGACGAAGATGGGGGCGGTCGCAGCTGGGAGTGGTGGTGGGAGGAGACCATGGCCGGGGGTGGTGGCCGCGGTGGGGCCAGGCCAGGGAAGAGCGGGAGAGAGGGGAAGTGAGGAAGAGAGAGAGAGAGTTGAGCGGGAGAGGTGCTGGTCCAGTGAGGGGGAGGAGAGAGAGGGTCGGGAGAGAGAAAGAGTGAAGAGAGGGGGTGGGGTTAGGTTTAGATATTTTGGGGAGGAGGGGTAGCTAGGTAATTTAACAACAACAATAATAATAATAATAATAATATAATAATAATAATAATAATAATAATAATAATAATAATGAGGATAAAATTACCTCCAAGAAAATAATAAAAATTTCAAGAATACCCAAAAATTAAAATCCTCCAAATACAAATACTGTCAAAATGCAGTCATATACCTATTTCTAAAATAGGGATATGACAGTACCATTGAAACCCCCAACCAAGGACCGAAGCCAAAAATCACTGTCAACATACAGTTCAGTCCCATCAGAATGCAAAAACTTGAAACGAAAGGAAAGTGGATCCAAAGAAGTCCTTCGATCACACACTTGATGCTTTAAAAATTCTACGGTACTTTCATGTGTGACACGGCAGGAAACTATGTCTCTCTTGAAACAAAGATTAACTAAACAGCTTGAATCCATTACCCCCTGATAACATAAAAACAGAAGAGATCACAAAATAGGACAACACATATTTCTGACATTCTCCGTATAAAACAGACGGAGAATGATCATTCTCCATCTAAAACAGACGGAGAATGAGCATTCTCCATCTAAAACAGACGGAGAATGATCATTCTGAATGGAAAATGTTCATTCTCCGGTCAATTCTAACGGATAATGGTCATTCTCTATAATCGTTGCTTAGTTAATAATCTTCATAACAAATTCAAATTCAACAAAAAATTTGCGACTGGACGAAAATGATGTATGAATTTCTACATATCTAAACTCTCACCTTGTTTTAAGATCTATAAAAAAGAAAAGAAGATGATCTTCTCTCCACAATTGACCTAATCGCCGAAAAACTTCAAATCACTCCACGAAGAAGAAGAAGATGACGATGATGATGAGCGAAGTTCGACTGAAGAAAATCACAGTTAACAACGAACGATATTTGCGATCTCTGCTGAAGATGAGAACAATATAATTCAGATCTCTCGTGAAGAAGAAGAAGAATAAAATCGCAATCCAAATCTGAGTTTGAGAAATCAGAATCATAAATATATGACCAAATTTGCACGAAGGGGTATTTTTGGAACTATACAAATGACAATAGAGCATCTAAATGGAATCTTATAATATTTAACGTGGAAATATATAATTATGGGCATTTCATAAAACCCACCCTGCGGGTGGGTTTTTCATAAAGCCCAACCCCGAAATTGGGTTTCACAACAATTTCCAGTTTGTAAAAGTGTTTACCATCTAACTTATAATTTTGGTTTGGATCTTCTACTTTAAGTGAAATTTTTTAAGACTATTGGCATGGTCGGTTTAGAAGTTTTCGGGGCCAGTGCAAAATTTTAAATGGTGTCCTATTTAAAAACTGAAATCATGTAAAAAAAAAGAAAGAAAGAAACCAAATGCTTCAACTATGTCTTGAACCCATGAACTTTCACATAGGAGGTATAAATGAAAACCAACTACACTAGGTATCTTACTATCATATTTATCCATACTATTTAACATATTACAAAAGTTATATATTAAATTTTTTTTTTTGAGACCATCCTAGTTCGTTGATCCTGAACGGTCGTCCTGGGCCAGGACCGGCCCTGACTACCGGTCGTAGTTGTTCAATTTTTTTTTTTAAATGTCAATTTATGAGTATATTTGTTATAAATTTCAGATACATTTATATTACATGAACAAGAAGATTAGCATCTAAAAAAAATTTTGAGTTCGAAAATTGGAAGTCCTCTAATTCTATAGGATTTGAAAATTAAATCTCCCTTTTAATCCAAATAACCATTTCTTGAGAAAATCTAATCCCAATAAGAGTGTGGGATTAAGTGGTAAATCATTAACAGGCAATAAGTCCAGAAAAGGGAAGTAAAACTAAAACAGTGAATAGATAAAAGGATTACTATGTGGTCGGATCCGGTTTAGGAAAGTAAAACTAAGGAATACTATTTGGCCGGGTCCGGTTTATATACACCTACGCAAATATCGGAATCAGTAGATTTTCGTAAGGTTTTTTTGTAATCGTAGCATTGTCGTACACGGAAGAGCGACCCCGCTTGGACTCCTCGCCATCAAAACTTTGCAAGCGGTCAACGAATCAGAGGCCCCCTTCCTCCCCCAGAGAGAAAAAAGGATTCGCCTCCTCAAAAAAATGAAGCCAAAGAACGCGAGGAAGAAGAAGAGGCACCACAAGCCCTCCTCTTCTCCCTCTCCCCCTCAAATCCAAACCCTCCCCGAAGCCCCCACCGCCGCCAAACCCCAACCGGAAATGGAGGAGGAGGAGGAAACCCTAACCCTAGCTTGGCTGATGGATGCGTTCTCCCCCCTCTCCCTCGACCAGATCTCCTCCGCTTACGTTCAGTCCGGCTGCGACGCCTTCAAGGCGGCGGGGATCCTCGGCGCCGAGCTGGTCGACCCGGGGGAGGCCACGGAGAGCGCGGAGGTCGGGAGCGGAGAGAAGGATTGCGAGCAGAGCAGCCGGAAGCAGAAGAAGGTCGCTGCTGCCGCTGCCGTCGCCGCCACCGGGACGGTGTCGAGCGTCATCGGGAAGGGGTATGTTAGGAAATGGAACAGGAGCTGTGGTGCTGGGTTTGTGGAGAGGAAGGGGATGAAAGAGAGGAGGTACAGCATGGAGGAAGGCGAGGAGTTCTTGTGCTCGATGCTCGGTTACGACTCCGAGCTCGACATGGGCGTTGTCAAGGACGTGTTAGGTGAGGTCCTCGTTTGCGTTTTGTAGCAGCTTAAATTTGTGTAGTTTATGGCTATATATATCGACGAGTAGTTGGATTTTGCTTAACTAACCTGGAAATGCACATAGAAAATGCGGACACTCCAAGGCGGTGTGTCGCATTGCATAGGACATGTATTGCATATGACACTAGGACATGCCATAGTGTGTCCAGTCATACTGTCATGCGACATAGATTTGTACCTGTGCTAACATGACATGCAACAAAACTAGTTGACACCGTCGTATTGTAGCCACGGAGTTTCCGTAAGCTTTAGGGTGTTTTTCGGCCTTTCACATGTTGGACTAGCTATCGAGTAGCATATGTAAGTCCATTAGTGGCAGGTGACGTTGAGGCTGCTCTTGCCAAAATCTTTGAATATAAGACGAATTCGTTTTATGTGAACAATATGTTGACATGGAATATTATACAAGGTTTCCAACTTTCCATAGAACGATGATGATGCTCGTGATGAACTTTACTACTTGTTGTCTCATTGAATATTCATCTTCCAACATTACATGTTCCTCCCCCTTTTCAACTTGTAGAAGAATAGTTAGTTTATATTATATGGCTCTTTTATGTTTTGTTGCTTTTAGTCCCATATTGAAAAAGCACTATGAAGGATGAGTCGCACACACACACACATATATATATATATCAGAAATGCTCCAAAACTAGCCGGCTGATTTTGTATTATAGAACCACCCTATGTTTTATGGATTGGATTGAAATTTAGTGGTTGAGATTAAAATGTGTAGATCCCACCACCTTTTTAAGTTATTTAATCTCAACCATGCAATTCCAATCCAACATGTATAACATATGTTGGTTCCATAATACAAAATCAGCCGGTTGGTTCTAGAGCACTCATTATATATATATATATATATATAATATATATATATATATATATATTCTAGCTTAAAGGGGACTTTGAAATACTGCATCAGAAGAGTGATATGCGATGGGTGTACAACTAGCTTATGGTTTGATCCTTGGCTTAGCAATAATAGCTTCATTGACAAATTGGGATGCCGACATATGAGCTCATTGGCCGTAATGTTTCTCTGGAGACTCTTATCTCTAACGGTCAGTGGAATATCACGGATAGGCACATAGAGCAGTGGTTCGAAGAGGAAATTAGAAGGCTACCGATTATGGGAGGGGGGGCGCTGACTACTGGGCGTGGGACGGGGTGCAGACGGGCAGGTTCTCACAAAAGCATGCATATGAGATGGTGAGACAGGTGTTCCCGAAGGTGACATGGGCGGAAATGGTTTGGGTGAAGGGAGCAGCAGTTAAAATGAAATTGTGCCTATATAAGGCAGTTCGGGACAAACTTCTCACAAAGGAGAGACTGGGCCGATTTGGCGTACACACGTTGTGTGCAATGCGGAGGAGGAATTGACTTACGCGACCATCTGTTCTTCCAGTGCTACCTCTCAGATGGCGTGTGGCAGCATTATAGACGACAACTGGGATTAACTAATAGGAGGCACGAAACTCTATTGTCCGTAGTGGAAGAAATAAGAGGGATGGGGAGTCAAGATCAACAGATATACAAACATGTCAGACTCAGGTTACTGTCGGTGGTCTGGCACGTGTGGAGGGAGCGGAACTCCAGAATATTCCAAGGGAGGGCCATGTCCATCTCAGGATTTCTGAATAATATAACAAACGACCTCACCCTTATGGTGGCGGGATAGGAGGAAGGAAGCGACAGTGTTCTTGTATTGGCTGCATGAGGTGATCGATTGTATGGCATGACAGCTTGTATGATTTTTCTATTATCCAAATAAAGTACCTTTTCTCCATATATATATATATATATAATATATATATAATATATTAATCCCAAATAATGTAGTCATTCTTAGTGAGCTAACTTCAACATGGTATCAAAGCAAGATTTGGCTCTCATATTTTTTTCCGAAACCCCCTAACATCCATCGTTCCATAGCCTCCATCATCCCGTACCCTCCCTTCCCCAATCTCTCCAAATAATTTCAAAATTGCCATTATAAATCTCTCCTTCCCCTAACCCTAAACCTAGTCACCACCTGAGACTTGTCAGGTTCCTTCATCACCTCCCCCCTTCCATCTATTGTCTACACCCAAAACAACATTTGAGCCCATCTCTTTCGTCGGACCAGCTCAGTCTAGTCGTCCTCCAGTCAAGATCATCTCTCAATATGAGCCTTATCGGAGTCCGTCATTATTTCCCCCCATTTCGGTCATCGTCTACACCAACAACAAATCTAAGCCCATCTCCTTCCTCACGTGAGCTCCCTTCAATCGAGATCATTTTTGTGGCTATGTTGATATTAGATCTATACTTCGATTGGCTCTGGAGACTTCGTCTTCTCTAGCTCCTACGAGTCTCATCTTAAGACTCATCTTCGTGTTTGCTTGCTTTGACGTATTGTGTCTGTTGACTTCTCGATCTCGCCTACAATTCCTTTGTCAAGCTCTGGCCATCCGTACTTTGATCAATGACCAAACATATTTGTTCTCTGGCTATTCTCTGTTGTGATAATCAGACAATGATTACATTGCTGAAAATTCAATTTTCCATCAACGTACCAAACACATTGAGGTTGATTTCATTTCATTGGGAGAAGGTTAAACTTTGCGAGATTCAACTACAAATTTACATATTGTTGGTATCGTTACCAACGCCTTTCCTCGTCCGCTTTATCTTCATTTTCTTTCTATGCTCCAACTTGCGGGTTTTTTTTTTTTGTTGGGGGGGGGGGGGAGGGTGGTTGGTGTAGAAGGATAGCTAGTTTATACTATCTCTTTAGTATTATGTTGATTTTAATCCCATATTGGGAAAACACTAGAAAGGTGATTTGCCTATGTATATGTATCCGTCGTTCCAACATAATTAAGTCATTTTAAGTTGTGCCAACTTTTCAACACAACTATCGAGCATGAAGAAGTTGAATAGAAGGAAATGATGTTATGGACGGTCCAAAAGTATGTGCTAAATCATGGGACTAGAATACAAGAAAGATATTATTAACTGGCATCCTTACAGATAGAAGGAAAATAATGTTTTTAAGTGCTAGTGTGGAACTTGATACACCAATGGGTAGCATGTGCATTAGGATTGAGGGATCAAATGAGTTCATGGTGTATTGGTGGGTACTATTTCAGTGCAAATGGTGCTAAAATCTTCCAAAATCTTTTATAAACTTGTTTCAAAGTACTTAAATTGTGGAGATGATGACCTTTAAGACAAGTCTAATTGTATTACACTTTTTCTGATGGTTCATGAGTAAAGTAGAAGCTGAGATTGATGAACACGAACATGATACGCCTTTTGAGGAGTTTGTCAGAAGGAAAACTATCCATGCGGATGGTGATTGATCTGCATTGCGACCCAACTCAAGGAAGATAGGGAAATCTTATTAATTACAAGAAATAAATATAGCTTCTTCAAAACATGGGTGCTTGGATTTTCTGATTTTCATTGAACAACAGCTTCCCGAGTTCCCTGAATTATTAAATACGTATTCTGTGAAGATGGAAAGCTATAGTTGGTTGTAGTTTCTCAGTTTTAAATCACGTCTAGAACAATTTGAAATTTCTTGTTGGCTATAAGAGTGACATGTTTTACAATTTCAATATCCAGAGACGAAGATCAAGAATATGATTTTTGGGTCTATATTTAGTGTCACCGTCAACTTCTACAGTGTAAAGGATGACAGAACGAACTTCATCTGTATATTTTCAAATTTGATTGTGGACCTAGTTCAAGATATAGTTTCCGGACTTTGTCAAATTGGAAGCAAATGTTGGAAGACGGTGAACATGAGGCATGGTGTTTGACACATATTGTTGAATACTTCTTTGCTTAGCATTTATATTGATAGCAATATCTAGTGTCAGATGAAACCAATATCCCAACCATTTAGTATCTCTATCCTTGTTCTTGTGGCTTCATATCCTCTTCTTTACATCATGTTTAGTGAACCTACCTGTACAATTCAACTTAATCTGGTCTCCATCACTTTGTTCGTGATTGGCTCCTATGCTCCATTCATTCCTAACCTTATTCTCTGTAGCAAGATCATACATACATTGTAAAATTCAAATCTTTGTTTATCTTGTTTACTTGGTTTATAGTTATTGATTATCAGTTTTTACCAAATATCATTATGAGCCTTATTGTTATTTGACAAAACTGTGTCTTCTGTTACGGGTGTATGCTTTCAGAAGCACTTCTCTACTTAATCTGTCCTTTCTCTATGGTAATGTGTAACGGACAAGATAACGAGTCCACACAGTGGAAGGGTTTCAATGTTCATTTTTACTCATTTTTACTCAGATTTATTGTTGCTTCTTTTGACCGGGACTTTACTATTGTTTCTTTCACTAGTGACATCACATTCTGTGAACTGTTTGTTTTAGAATTTTTTTTTCATAAAGAGAAGGATTGCTATCCCTTTTTCCTTGGAATCTCAGAAAAGACTATATGTGCATGCTTAGAGTTAACTTGGTAGCCCATAATGCTTTTCTATGCTGATGCTTGCCAAGCCCTTGGAATACATTACACTCAAAGTACATATATTGCAACTCATAAAAGCTCCCACTTTGATACTATGCTTATGCTTAGGAAAAGTGTAGTGAACGAAGAAGAGGAAGAACATATGATGAAAGGAATACAAGAGAGTGACAAGAAGAGACTGATATGTACCGTAGTACTTACTAACGAAAAGTAACGGGTCACAATCTCAAGGAAAAATAAACTGTCATATTGATTAAGTTGTTACATTTACGTTATATATTTACTTTTAGTTTTTCTAGTTTCACTTTTCAACTGAGTTTCAAAACAATTGCATTTCTCTAGCAACATTTCAGCCCGTGACTCATGGAAATAGAGGATGTTAAAGAAAAAAAAATTTAGATTCCAATTTTTTTTTTCCTTGGTAGCGACTGTAGGGATGACTGTATTCCTCAGTTTCTTTGTATGATTATCATTTGGAAAGACTTCCGTTATGTCGAAAGTAAGAGGTCATTGCAATTTCCGAATAAATTGTGTTAACTAGTGCCACCTTTTTGAGAATTTACCTTTCTCCATTTTGCTTGTCTTTCCTCCCCTATACCAAACATAGTCAATCATCATTTGTCAGATAAAATTCAATACAATCTCATATCTGTTCTGTCATCAGCCGTTATGTGGTTTTCAAGTAATATTGCCTAAGATGCTCTTCTGCATTGCTCAGCTTAGTGTGCGACTCTGGCTTGTTTTTCTGCTCTACTTTTCTTAAATATGTTGCAATCTTCATAAATATTGGTCACATCCAATCTTCACCCTCTCCCTTGTCCTACTCCCAAATTTAGTAGTTCTTGTTCCATGGTTTAACCGAGTCAGGAAACCTATATGAAGCCTTTTTTCTCTTTTGGAGAGATTCACGTAGAATTTAGCTTCTTAGGGGTCATTAATCTTGCTGTTGTTCCTGTGAAGGGGGTTAGAGGTACTGATAGATGTTTGTCCAACATTCTCTAGGGCAATTATTGAATGTAGTATTGAATTGTTTTACTCCACCTTCTTTGTGCACGAATACATATGTTTTCCTGCAGTATTTCCCTTATGAATAACAAGTCTATTATATGTTTTGAAGCCAAATCCATATGGAGCACCTGAAAGTATGAGTTACAACTTCTAGAAGTTAGTTATGGAGAACAGTTTTCTTCTAGTTTCTTCATCAAGAAGTTGCGGTGTAGTCAAAGGCGCACCTCGTAGCAAAGACGCACCAGTTGCGCCTCGTACCTCACTAGGCGAGGATCCTTTCTCTAAGCGTGCGTCTCGCAGCAAGGCACCAACAACTAAAGGCGCGCCTTCTGTGTTTACTCTTTTTTGGCTCTATTGGTTCACCTGGCAGAAAAATGATAGTGATGGGAGTATTACTAGTGATGATGATTTGATGGAGTTTGATAAAGATGAATGGTGGTTTTGTTGGTTCTGCTTTTATTTTATTTGTATTTATTTAATTTTGTTACTTCTTGTTAGAGAACATAAATTATTGTTAGGTCTGTTGACTGTTACTCTGCTAGTTCACTTGATTATGTTTTACATATTTTTGTTGGTTTTAATTTTTTACAATACTAATTTATTTATTGATGTATATGTATATTTATTTATTTTTTATTTTTGTGTTTCGCTTCGCTCGGGCATGCGCCCCTTGCGCCTCGAGTGTACCTTGTGCCTTTGACTACCTTGCGAAGTTGTTACTTTTTTCCTTTCTTATGCTGACTTTACGATTGCCAATAGATGAGTCTTTAATCAATTATCAAACATTGTTGCTTGAATCCATTCTTATGCTGACTTCACAATCTCCAATAAATGAGTGATTTCTTTAATCAATTCTCAAAAGGCAAATTATCTGTTTCTTATATAATAAATAATGCTTTACCTAGCATCTTTTGGTGTCTTTCGTCACACATACACACATACATATGTATATGTATTGAGTAAGCTCTCTCTTCTAAAGAATATGTTGTGGTGTGGACAATTGTTTTGATGTTTTTTAGAAGGTGAACTCTTTGTTATACAATAAATGGTTAAAATTTTCTCCACGCAGGTCAATGTGGATACGATGTTGAAAAGGTATGTTGAGAGCCACGAGTAGTCTTATTTTCAACTTCTCAACTAGCTTGTTGTACAATCAAGCATATGACCAGATAAGTCTGATATGCTTTGAAATCATTTTTACATCTTTTGGGTTCACCAAATGATAGCTGGTGTAAAATAAAATATCTTCAATTTGGTAGGAGTCTTAAAACGCTGTGTTATCTCAGTTTCTTATGTATACCTTGGATGTTGCTTTGTCAAATTGTGCTGTATTTCATTTCTTTTGTACTTGTGACGAGGAATGATTATTCTTTCAGAATATTGGTACAATAGCTATTGTGCTTATTAGCACGACTATGTTGATCATGTGCAAACCTGTTATTGCTTATAAAAAAAACCTAGAGGTTAGGTCGACAACTGGTTGTAAAAGCTTAATCATTTCTTTTGTGCAGTTTTATTGTGGTCTATTACCGACTTCATTTGATAGAAAAATGTGGCTTGGATGATGATGATGATTGTTCAACATTACATTGTTTCCCAGTTTCCTCTTCACTTAGTAATCATCCTTCCCCTGATTACTTCCTTTTCCTATTAATATTAAGTTAGGTTATCTTAGATTCTATCTTAAGTGGAGTTGTTTGATATATGGAAGTAGGATTTAGGACCTTACTGCAATCGTGTTCTTTTTTGAAGTTTGCTTGATAAGTGACAGGTCAACTGAAAGGCCTATATATTTGTGATGGAAAACATGAGCAAGGCTAGTTGGCATATAGGTCGGATCTCTTTCAAAAGTTGTGTTGCATTTTCTGATTATGGCAGGGGAGGGTAGTACTGGTGGACATCAATGAAGGAATAATGTACTGGGAGTTATTTTCACTCCAGATAACTAATTTTGTATTTGGACCATTATGTGAAATATCAGGGAATGTGATTTCTTTTTATTTGCTCATGTTCTAGACATGAATACCATCCCCTCTAGCAAATTGTACTATCTTACCTCTTTATATAGATTGTTTTCTTGTCTAGGGGAACTTGGAGGGTACTTTATAGTTTTACATGAGCACCCTGAAGCAGAAATCTTGTAGCATTCGTACTTTGGAAACGGGGTAGGGCTATTTAGGGCAAGGTTCATAGTGTACTGGTATCTGTTTCCGAGCCTTCTTATCGGTACTAGTATCGGCCGTTAGGGATTGGTGTTCTGAATTTTTTGCAGTCTTTGTTGTTCTTCTAACACTTGAAATCGATTTTATACCCTTATATTAATAGTACATTTGAGTTTCACTTTATTCATTTCATGATGGGGTTTCCTCAAAGATCAGTATGCTGCTCTTATGCCAGTTTGATTGAACACCACTAGAAAGAGAAATCACTTATTGACATCTGCACAAAACAGATCTATAAATAGCTGAGAGGAAATAGTAGGCTTTCTTTTCTAGAGGGGGGATCCATCGCACCTTTCATTCGTTTATTATCAAATAATAGGCCAAATAAAGGCATTTTTCTTCAAGTAGTAACCCAAACCCACCCTCCCACTCTCTCCTGCTCTTGGTTTGATTATTTTTCCGTACTTTTAAATGGACACCATAACTGCAAAAAGGGTATATTAAGCTGTAGATCCTTCCCTTTTGTTGAAGCACACATCCTAGACTATACGATAATATAGGACTCCAATTTTTGGTCAAATAGATCCAGTTAAAATGTCAAAATTAATGAAATAGAAACAACAAAAACCTATACTTGAGGTAATAGGACTCCTATTATTCCAAGATATCATATAAAACCTTCTTATTGTACACAAAACCCAACATATTTTACATAGAAAATATGGGTGAATATATTGAGTTTTCCATAGCACTCTCTCAGTTTCTTCAACATGGAATGACTAGTTTTGGTTCTTTGTGTTGGCTTGAGCACTTCCTACTTTGGCTTGGACCATGAAACATGGCATGGCATGTTGCCCTTTGCGGTGCTTTGCTTGTGTCAGTTTGATGCAAGGTTCATAATATCGGTATTGGTTTTGGACCCTTCTTATAAGCATCTGGTTTTGGACACTTATAAGTATCAGTTTCAACGGTGTAGGATCGGAGTTTCCAAGTTCTTCATTTCAGACATCCAAATAATAATAATGTTCATTTAGGCAGAATTTATGTATTATTTTTGTTTCTCGTTAGTTTTCATGGAATATATTCAACATTGAATCCTTCATCCATAGTAGATAGTAGATAATTTTTTATGATGACTTGCTTTAGACAAAGTATACCCAAAATAGCTACTTTGGAATAATATTGTTAGATACATGAATGTTGTGAACTATGTTGTTAGAGGCGACGCCTAGGCCACCTAGGCATACTGGTAAAAATTTGGTCGAGGTCGACTCGCCTAGGGTTAATTTTTCCTGGTTGTGGTGATACCTAGGGTCGCCTAAAACTTTTGAAGTTGGAGAACTTTGCATGAGCATCAAGGAAGGACCCAAGATCCAGGGCGACGCCTAGGCGACTCGGGAGGCCTGTCGCTTCGCCTCTCCTAGCGCTCAGAACAACATAGGTTATGAATTTATAAATATACATTTTGACAAATGATACTGATTAAATGGGTCAATAGTCATTATCGACACAATATATCATGTAGATCTTGGACACAACGACCGAATCACTGTGGCGACAATGATTTTTTCGTACATCTCTTTTAAAAAAATTCTTTGTGGAATTGTAGAGAATAATTGTTGTATATTTTATTGATGGCTACTCCACTACTTATAGGGAGTCTAGCTCCTCTTCATACTACATTTTTCAATGTGGGACTAAATCCCTTATTAGTTCTCAACGCTCCCCCTCAAGATGGGCGATAGATATTAATCATTCCCATCTTGTTACATAGCTTCGACAGACTTAATGAACTAAGACCCTTAGTCAGACAGTCTGCTACTTGTTCTTCTGAGCGAACATGATCAATCTTCAGTATCCCTTGTTCAGCTTCTCTTTGATGAAGAATCGATCGATCTCGATGTGCTTCGTTCTGTCGTGCTGAACTGGATTGTTAGCTATACTTATTGCAGCTTGACTATCGCTTAGAAGACGTAACGGTGCTCCCTTGTCCAGCTTCAACTCTGTCAGCAACGCTTTCACCCACAGCAACTCCGACACTCCTAAAGCCATTGCTCTGTATTCTGCTTCAGCTGTAGACCATGCTACCACTGACTGTTTCTTGCTTCTCCATGAGACCAAGTTTCCTCCTACAAAGACACAATATCCCGTGGTAGACCTTCTATCGTCTATGCAGCTCGTCCAGTCTGCATCGCAATATCCCTCAACTTCTATACATCCATTCTTCTTGAACCATAGCCCTTTTCCCGGCGTCCCTTTCAGATATCTCAAGATCTGAAACACTGCATCCATATGACCGTTCTTGGATCATGCATGTAGCGACTTACTACACTCACCGCAAATGAGATATCAGGGCGAGTGTGCCCAGGCCTACAGTTGTTGATATCTTTCACGATCAACTGGTTCTCCTGTTTCTGCTCCCAACTTGCACTTCTGGTCAATTGGAGTGACTGCTGCTTTGCATCCCAGCATCCCTGTCCTTCAGCAGATCTAGTGCGTATTTTCTCTGTGAGAGAAAATTCCGTGTCGCCTTCACACCCTCGATACCTAGAAAGTACCTCATCGCTCCTAAATCCTTCACCTCAAACTCCTTCGCGAGTTTTGACTTCAGCTTAGCGATCTCGACTTCATCATTACCTGTGATTACTATATCATCCACGTATACAGCAAGTATAGTGATGTGACCTCTTGCAGCTGAAGAAAGACCGTATGATCTGCATTTGCTTGATGGTATCCATGCCTGTAACAGCCTTTCTGAATCTGTCAAACCAAGCTCGAGGAGATGATTGCTTGTGTCATATAGCGACTTCTTTAGTTTGCAAACTTTTTCATGCGATGTCCTCCGTCTGATTCTGTAGCGTAGCACCCTGGCGGAAGTTCCATGTACACTTCTT
This sequence comes from Iris pallida, assembly GCA_029216955.1. Lineage (NCBI taxonomy): Eukaryota > Viridiplantae > Streptophyta > Magnoliopsida > Asparagales > Iridaceae > Iris > Iris pallida. Next base: position 31,167,794 of record JANAVB010042420.1, read on the forward strand.
CTTGTAGGTCCCCATGGAGAAAGGCATTCTTCACATCTAACTGGTATAGTTTCCACCCATAGTTTGCGCAATGGAGACCAGAGTTCTTACGGTGCTCATTTTCGCAACTGGAGCAAACTTCATCATAGTCGATGCCATATGATTGTGTGTATCATTTTGCAACAAACCTTGCCTTGTATCATTCCACTTTTCCTTCTGACGTCTCCTTTACTGTGTACACCCATTTGCATCCCACAGTTTTTTCCCTTTGGTAATGGAACCAGCTCCCCACGTCTTATTTTTCTCCAGTGCTCCCAAGTTCTTCCATCATTGCAGCTTTCCACCTGGATCTTTCTTCGCTTTCTGCCAACTTTTGGGCAACGAAGTAGAGTCTAATGATGCAATGAAGGCTCGATAATTCGAAAAGAAATGTTAGAATAAGACATGTAGTTGGCAATATCATGTTCTAATCATCAAAACGACTAGGAGCCTTACCCGCATTGATGCGAGAAGATCTCCTTAAGGGAGCAATAGGTGGTGGAGAGATCATACCATCAGAGTCAGAGAGATCCGCATCAGAATCAGATTGATTCAGTGCGGGGCAAACATCTTCAAGAGTGGGGAGGAGTAGACGAGGGACTTGGTACAGTAGGCACAGGACACGGTACAGGCACAGTACTGGACTTCTGCTGTCTCCTTCTGTAGACTTGGAGCTCCTTTTCCATTGTCTGCTGTCCTCCTGTTTAACATATGTATCTTCTTCATCTTCTGTATCGGAGTCACTGTTCTTTCCCTTTCGTCCAGTTTTTACGACCGGGCATGAGACCGATCCGACCACCACAGATGGGCTTATTTTCTCCCCCTCACATCTAACACCCACTGTGTTAGGTGTGTCACCAAACGCTGAACCGTCATCCGAACCATAATAGGGTTCCAGTTCTCTGAATGTAACGTCCATGCTTACAAATATCTCCGCTCAACTGGGCTCCAACATGCGTATCCCTTCTGAGTTGCCGTGTACCCGACAAAGACACATTTAACCGCCCTAGGATCCAGTTTTGTCAACTCCTGGCCTATTATCTTGGACAAACATACACCCAAATACTTTCGGTGGAACAGTGTACGTGGTTGTACCAGAAGCATCTCTAACGGCGTCTTCAGTCCAATACCTGAGATGGCATTCTTGATGAGATAAGAGGCCGTTAACACCGCATGCCCCCATAAGTGTTTCGGGACATTCATAGCCAGCATCATCGTCTGTGCGACCTCCAGCAGGTGTCTGTTCTTCCGTTCGGCCACACATTTTGTGCCGGTGTATAGGCACATGAATTTTGGTGTAGTATTCCATGAGTGGATAAATACTCAGCAACCGTCTTATTTGTATATTTCGTCCCATTGTCAGACCGTAAGCACTTAATTTTAGTGCCATATTGTGTTTCTACCCGGCGATGAAAGTCTCAAAACGCCTCAAAGACATCACTTTTATGCTTCATAAGGTAGACCCATGTCACGCGAGTATAACAATCAATAAAAGTGACGAACCATCGAAAACCGTTAATACCGATTGTAGGACAAGGGTCCCATACGTCCGAATGTATCATATCAATGCAGCTGAACTTCTACTTCCTGAACTCACATACGTGCTTCTGGTATGTTTACCCAACTCACATGCATTACAAAATAACTTCTCTTTATTAGTCCTTTGGTATAAGGACAGATACATGCGACTAATAATTTTAAAAGAAGAATGACTGACACGCTGGTGGTGGAGTAGCAATTCATCTTCTACACTGCGCCGTGAATCTTCCGGTGGTGTATCTGCTACCAGAGATGCCAATGCTTTGTCCAGTCCAGTCCTGTCTAAGTACCACAGCCCCTTATGCCATGTGCCAGTTCCTAGTCGTCGTCCTGTCCCTTTCTCCTGAAAAGTCACCGTAGGAATGTCAAAGGAAACAGTACATTTAAGATAAAGAATAATGGCACTAATAGAAAGAAGATTGACAGGAAAAGACGGAACATGTAAGACATTGGTGAGAGTGAGAGAAGGGGTGCATGCGACAGTGCCTTTACCCATGACAGGGCTGGAGTTACCATCAGCAGTCTGAATGCTCTCCGGCGTCGGTAGGTGAGTATAGTCCTGGAACTGGACCCCGTGACATGGCGAGATGTCCCAGAGTCCATAATCCAACCTGGTTGGTGGACAGCTGCTGCAAGAGCACGTGCAGGAATACCTGTGCTGGTTTGGGCAAAGCAAGTGATGTGATCCCCCGAGGTAGCTGACGCCCCATGACTGCCGTCCGAACCCAGCTTCGTGCTGCGTAACTTCGCGAGGAATTCCTTCTCAAGAGGGGTTAACTCAGCCAGGTGATTTTCACCCCCTTCCTCCGCCAGATTAGCTTTGTGTCCTCCAGAATAATTTTCCCTTCTACCAGCATAACCGCCTCTACCAACTCGACGTCCACCGCGGCCCCGTCTACGATCACTCGACGGACTTTGCAGGAGTTTTGGACAAAATCTGATGTAATGCCCTGAGTCACCACAGTTATGGCAAACACCGGCCACAGAGGGAGGCTGATTGAAGGCGGCAAGGGCATATTTGTCAACAACGGCTTGCTCCCCCTGAAAATAGTCCTTGTTGGGCATCAACTTCAATCGAGCCTCTTCTTGTACCATGGCAGCTATGGCTTCTTCTAAGGTTGGAAGCATGGGCTGTGCTAGGAGTACATTCCTTCTATGCTCAAACACAGGGTTAAGATCCTTCAAGAACTTCATCATCCGTTGTCGCGAAATATAATCCAAGAACTTTTGGAAATGTTTCGCAAATGCTGGTTCGACTTGGGCATCTTCCATCTCAAGAGGATCATAGTGATCCAGATCAGACCAGTACTTCTTCAACAGTGCTGCATAATCAGAGATGGTACGGTCGTCCTGGGCCACCCTATCAAGTTCATCCTGCAGTTGGAAGACCCGCATAGGATTGCCTGAGCCGGAGTACATATCCTTCAAAGTCCGCCATATATCAGCAGCAGCCTCCATCGCCTCTACATTGTCCGACACCTGGTCGGTCAAGGAGGCTGTCAACCATCCAGCCACAACATTGTTGACAATTTCCCAAATAGCAAACTCCTTTGAGGAGGGATCATCTGGCGCCTTGGTTTGGCCATTGACGTAGCCAACCAAGCCTCGTCCCTTCAGCGTCCACATTGCCTGCCGTGACCATTTCAAGTAGTTGGACGTTCCTTTCAACTTCGTCTCCAGCTTGTCCAGCTTTTCCATTTTGTAGGGCGACGGATCCACATCAGTATGGATCACACGTGGGGTTGCCTCGGGTAATCTCTTTGATAAAATATCATCAATCAAGGCCTTCATCTCTTCTGCTGTCAGTTTACCACTGATCGAATCCATGGCGTCTTCAACTGTGATTCGTCGTCGTCGTCGTCTTCGTCGGCTTCGTCGTCGTCGTCTTTATGTAAAGTCCTCAACAGAGACCTTACGAATGCGCGGTTAACGTGACCAACACCGGCGCGCGCATGTAGGTCCTAATTTGCAGATCGAGAACGAAAAAACAAAAAAGTATTTTGTAATTCCGGAGGGCGTAATCTAGGAACAGATGGTGCAAATAAAGCATTTGACGTCCATCCGTCTTCGAATAACCGTCCACATAATCTCTTACGCAAATTAGGATTTTTTTTTTTTGTTTTGAAAAAAAAGGGGGGGGGGGGTCTGCAGCAGTTGGGTCAGAAGAAGGGGGGCGTGGGGGGGGGGGGGGGGGGCAGCAGGGGGGGGCAGGGAGGGGAGGTTGCGTCGGCGGCAGGGGGGGCATCGGGGCAGCAGGGGGGAGGGTCGGGGGGGGGGGGGGGGGGTGTATGGGAGGGGGGGGCGTCGGGGGGGGGGGGGGGTGGATTTGCCGGGTTGGGGAAGGGGTGGGAATTTTTTTTTTTGTGGTTATGGCTCTGATACTATGTAGAGAATAATTGTTGTATATTTTATTGATTGGCTACTCCACTACTTATAGGGAGTCTAGCTCCTCTTTATACTACATTTTTCAATGTGGGACTAAATTTCTTATTAGTTCTCAACAGGAATTAACCTGGAAAGAGAGCTTCAAATCAGTATCGGCCAACATCGGATATCAGCATCGGTGTAGGTTAGTATCAGATCAGGAAGACCAAAATGATAATATAGGGCCTATATGTATCGGTATTGACCGATACTGAGAACCATACATTCACATTGTGGGGATCAAAACTTTTTAACTTTTTAGATCCTTCCGGATTAGGAAAGGGTCTGAGCATGTTGAGGGTAGATATTTATTTAGCTCTATCTAGGGATTTACCATTAATCCTTGCTTGTTTTAACTGTAATTATGCAAATTTGCTTCATGGGAAGTGTTTTTTTTTTTTACAATTGAAGAAGTCATTTCTTAGCGACTTACGTGTAGTATTAAGTGTTGATCAACTAATATTATATACGAAGGAAAACAATTTTGAACATTTAATGTCAGTACTATTTTTGTTCAGATTGAACTTATTCCCGGTTTTCTCAAGAAATTTAGGTTTGGTTGACCAGGATCTTTGGTCTCCACCTTAATGAGAAATATGAGATTACTTACGAATTAGCAGATTATAATTGTGAGGTTGTTCATGTTCTATTAGAAGTAAAAGGTTATGTTCTATTAGAAGTAAAAGGTTATTCGGTGGCCTCCTCACAGACAAGAAATGGCAACCTTTTGAAATCCTTTTACACTTTGGATTTCTCATTACTCAATTGTGTTTCCTGAGCCTTTATTGAGTTACAAACATAGTAAAGATGAAAAAGTCTGATGATTCCATTTAAAGTTCTTAGATTATGATAACCTTCGAATATAAATCCTACATCTCAAAGATTAGGTGAATGTGTGGAGTTTTTTTGAACATGTACTCTTCTGCTTCTATGGTGGCATGCTATTGGGTGGTTGTTGGTATATTAGAATAAGTATATTGGAATGTCCTGTTGGTATATTTGGTATGTTAGAATATGCCAAATGATATTCCACAGAGGGTTTAATGTAATGAGGAGGATTGTAAGGCTATATATAGCCATGAGATTATCAATAAAATCAACATAATATTCGACATGGTATCAGAGCTACCAAAAATTCTAGCCGCCGCCACCTTTTCCAAACCCTAACCCTAGTCGTTACCGCCATCACCATCCGCACCACCACAGCCACCGCCGCCATCAGCCGCTGCACGCCGCCCCCGCCGCCACCGGCTGCTGCACGGCCGTACGCCGACCACCTCGCGCACGAGCCGGCCGCTGCTTCGCGTGCACCTCCGCCGCACGCGCACGGCTATTGTCGCTGCTTGCTGCTCGCGACGGCCGCTGCTCGGAGACACCCGTCCAACGGCGCCCACTCGCCTGTCAGTCGGCCTACCACCGCGAAACCGCGGTTTCCGTGGTCTCCCGCAGGGTCGTTCCGGACGTTGAAGGCCTAGATCCGATAGAAGAGAGACTTGATCGGATCTAGGAAAGGACGAAGAGGACGAGCGTGAATCGTGGGACCGGTGTGAGGTGATCGGAGAAGAGGAGGATCGATGGAGGAGATCATCAAGAAGCTGGACCCTACGGAGGTTGCAACGTTGATGAAGCTGATGAAGCTATCGGCTGGTGAGAGCGCGACACGAACATCGACGAAGTTGGAGCTTTTCTCCATCGATTTGAAGCTTGATGGACCAGTTACCTACCTGAGTTGGTTACGGCGGGTGAGGAGAACCATCACAGGAAAGAACCTGGAGGGTTTCCTGTCAGGAGAGAAGACAGAGCCGGACGAGGGCTCGGCATGACGCAACGAGTGGAAGTCCACTCATATGGTGATCTACATTTAGCTTCTCAATTCTTTAGTCCAGTCGATCTCCGCCACAGTGGATGGCATCGAGATGGTGAAGGACGTGTAGGAAAAATTGAGGAGGACCTACGATGGTGTAGGGAACAACTTGCAGGTTTTCTAGATCAAGGGGAGATCGACGACACCGTACAGGGAGAGAAGACGGTACAGGAGTATGCCACGGAGTTGGAACGTCTGTGGTTGGATTACGATCACTCCTTAGATCGGACGAGCTGCGGGGACCCGAAGTGTAAGAAGAGACATATATGTCTGCAGGAGAGGACGATGAAGTTCCTTAAAGGACTGGTTGCAATATTTGCTCAGTGGACAATACTATTTCTAGTTCAATCGAAGATCTCCACTCTTGAGGAGACTATCTCGGCCATGATTCGAGAGGAGACTCGCATCAAGCTGCAGGCAGGGACATGTGGTCCTCCTAAAGTAAAGTCAGCACTGATGGCTACCAGTTCGAGCGACACAGGGCCTAAGGGAGAGCCCTGACAGCACAACCGGCAGTGCTACAACTGCTGGAAGATGGGACATCATCGGTATGCTTGCACTACCACCTAAGGAGGGAGATCCAGGTAGTGGACGTGGACCGTTCGGTGGACGTAGACATTTTGGAGGACGTGGCCGTGGTCGTGGGGGTCGACGGGGTGGTCGAGGAGGTTATCGAGCGAACCTGCTGGTAGGAGAAGGGGATGAAGGAGCTGGTGGTACCTTTATTGAGGAGGATCAGGCACTGATGGACATGCTGGAGGCACTCAGGAGGAAGCAGAGAGCATCAAATGATGGAGACACGAGGAGTGGAACCGAGGAGGCGTCCACCCCATTCTTCGCTGGAGGCAACGTCGCCATGTATGCCCATTTATCAGATGGTATTGACGACTCGCGCTTGCATTTATGTCTTTCCTTAAATCGTTAGACTGGATTATCGACTTGGGGGCATCTCAACATGTGACGAAAAATGCTAGTGAGTTCTCCTCCTACACTCATCTAGCATCGGCAGACATCATTCAGACAACTGATGATACTTTCTAGCCAGTGGTCGATAAGGGTACTATAAATTGTACATGTTCAGTAAAATTATCCAATATTTTGCTTGTTCTATTTTTTTTTCAGTCAGTTTTTTGTCCATCAGTTCTATAATCCTCAACTAAAATGCATTGTCTCTTTTGATATTCCTAAGGTGATCTTCCAAAAAAAAAGACGGGAAGAAGACTTGGGACTGACACTTGGCATGAGGGACTCTGGTACCTGGATCGAGAAGGGATGGATTCAGCATTGATATCTATGGTAGAGAAGGCAGGTATGAGAGGACTGAAGATGAGTGCCGAGGATACATTAATACTCCATAATAAGAGGTTGGGACACTCCTCTTTTGCTACTTCAAGTAAATTGTATCCAACTATTTATGAAAAAACAAATAAGGAGAAACTAGTATGTGATGCTTGTGATTTAGGCAAGCTTACTAGGAGCTCATATGCTAGTACGGGTTATAGGAGCTCGTATGTTTCGATGTAATACATTCTAATGTTTGGGGGCCATGCGCCATTACTATTATGAATGGTTACAAATATTTTGTTTCCTTCATTGATTGTTCTTCTCGTGTCACTTGGCTGTATTTGATGAAGAATAAGAGTAATGTATCTATCTACCTGTTTTCGGGACTTTTATAAACATGTCCAGACTCAGTACAGGGCAGTAGTGAAGGTACTAAGGTCTGACAATGGGACAGAGTATACCAACAGAGCACTTGCGGAATACTTGTCAGTCCAAGGGATACAACATCAGACCACATGTACATACACACCAGCAAAAAATGACGTAGCAGAAACGAAGAATAAACCTTCTGGAGGTGGCAAGAAACATGATGATCGATATGAATGTTCCACAAAGTCTGTGGGGGCATGCAGTATTGACAACAACTCAACTAATCAATAGGATGCCGTCGAAGGTTCTGGGATGGAAGTCTCCATGTGAAATATTGCAATAAAATAATAGTGGGATACTCCCACTGAAGGTGTTTTGCTGCGTGTGTTTTGTGAAGGACAACAGACCGTCAGTTGGAAAATTGATCCCAGAGCAGTCAAGTGCATCTTCGTGGGCTACTCGGCGACTCAGAAGGGGTATGTATACTGGAGCCCAGTAGAGAAGAAGAAGTTTGTGAGCATGGATGTTCACTTCAGAAAGCATGAGCCATACTACCGTCAGGGGGGAACCTCAAACAACTTACCTGATACTGCGAGTATGAGACGAGAGGGGGGAGATTGGTGAAAGTCTGGTAACCGATTTAGGAGTATGGCATGGAGGCACGGTTCAGGAGGAGCAGGAAGGTGAAGAGGAAGGGGGAGGATGTCACCACCACTTTTCTGGAACATGGTATTTTTGACTTTTTCCTAATTACTGTTAATAGTGTGGTTTCATATTATATCTTGAGTGCTAATTTTTTTTTGAAAACTAAACTTTATATTTTGGTTAATTATTTAAATAGTTAATATGGTGCATGTGTTATATTTTGAATATGATTAATGGTTAGCCTTTAGATTAGAATAGTGATTAGTGATCCTAGAAGACCAAAATCCAAATCCACTTGTCATGACCACCCATCAAGATGATTAGGACTAGCCTAATTGAACTTTAGTTAGTCTCTAGCTAGATTAAAAGAATTAGTTAGAAGGCTTAACTAAACACCTCATTAGGAAGAGAGGTTTAATCTCTAACTTGTCATGACTAAAGAGAAGGGCTTAGTGGATATTTCCCATTGCCCAAAACCCTAACCCTAAACCCCTATGGCAGCCCACATTGTTTATAAAGCCCCACTTCATTTTCTTCATCTTTCCATTTTCATTTCAACCCCCAATTTAGGAGCTTTTCCCTAAAATTGTGCTCCTACACCCAAATTGAGCCAAATTCATTTCATTCTCTCCCTCTTGGAGAGGAGAAGCCTCTATTGGCTAGCTAAGAAGGGATTGGAAGGATTTGGAGCCTTGAAGCTTGGTGGAGATCTAGATCTAGGAATTTTACATTGGGAATCCATCTCCCTTTTGGTATGAGCTCTCTAAACCCATCCATTTCATTTCATTAGTGTAACTACATTCATTTAGGACCCCATTTGTATTAGGGTACCATTAGAGAGGAGTTGAGGCTCTCCTCTTTCTATTTGAAGGTTTTTTCCATTTCATTTTGATACAAATTTGGAGAAATCGAATTTGTGACCACCAAGTGTTCGATACGTGTCCCCAAAGAAACTTCGTATCTTTTTTGAGTCGAGATTGGGTGTATGTGTCCTAAATAGGATACGTGGTATTGTGTCATGGTATCTCATGATACACATGGTTAGATTTGGGTATATACATGTGTTTCTTTTGTCCAAACAACCCAAATTCGTCATAATATTCATCCACGTTTTTAGTATCCATAGCAACTTAGAAATGCCATAACTTTTAGCTCAGAACTCCGATTAATCTTCTGTTTTTTTAAAAGGACCGTATCAAATTTAGCTTTCCAAATATATATTAATAGGTCAAAATCGTTCTAGAACTTTCTGTAAAACTATTTGTGTGTCAGCTGTCCGAAAGACGAACGCGTTTCGGTGTTTTCGCGATTTCGGAAGCTTTCAGACACGACAATGCGATCTGTTTGAAGTTTCGGAAAGCTAATATGAAGGGTTACGATATAATTTAATCCTAGAATTTAGTGAAGGTCTAATTGGTACAATATTGATTTTAAGTAGAAAAGTGACTATACGACATACACATTTTTTGTAACCTATGAGCCTATGTAGTATGGATATTAAGTGAATATAGGTACCATAGGTTGTCGAGTATATATATATATATATATATATATATATATATATATTATTGTTAGGTAATATGTGTTAGTTAGTGTGTGTTAATGTTGATACAAATGGTTATCAAGTAAGTCAAATATAGATAAGTTATGTGTCGAGGTATTAAAGTTTTGGGCAAGGTACTAGTGTGATACTTGGGTACCATGAGGATATTGGTATCGTGACACTCAAGTATCATGAGTAAGGATAAGAGAGTATTGGAACTTGAGTAAGGTATCATATTTGGTATCAAGTATTAGTATTAGAGTTAGTTGGGATATGTTAGAGTTATCTTAGAAGTTAAGATGATTAGTGTATATAGATATCTTAGTATCTATGATATATTAGAGTTAGAAGATTAGATGGTTAGTTAGTTAGTGTCTAGTAGATGTTAGAGTTAAGATAGATGGTATCTTAGGATACTAGATGTTAGTATCTTAGGGGTAGATAGTGTATCTTAGATTTACCTTTTACCTTAAGGTAATGGTTTACCTACAAGTAAGGTATTGGGTTTACTTTCAAGGTAAAGGGGTTTACCTAGATACTAAGGTTAGATGTTAAGATATTGGTTAGCTAGTAGCTTAGGGTAGATACTAGATATCTAAGATTGATATTGATAGCTAAGGTATTTATACCTAGACTAAGGTATTGGACTTCCCACCAAGGTATTGGTATTGGAATACCAACATGACCAAGGTATATTGGTATATGTTATGGGTAGGTAAAGGTAATGGTATATGTAATAGGCATTGGGTACATCCATGTATATATAAAGGATAAATTGGCTAGAGTAATCCTAGATAGTAGGTAACTAGTAAAGATGTAAGATATATGTATTGATACTTGGTAATATTAGCTATTATGGCTAATACCTTCAAGGTATTGACCTTAGAACAAAGGTATTAACTAATAGTTAAGGTATTTGAGATATAGGCTAAGGGTAAGTGGATAGTATCTATAGATGATATATGTGATTTGGGATACCATAGTATATGTGGCTTGTTGAGAATTCATGAATGATATATATGTATATAATATAGTACTATAAGGTATCTTAGAGTATGTGGGTCTATGATTAGAATTATGACTAGCTTAGATAGAGTTGACCCCGTTGACTAGACAGTTGACCAAACCCTAGATGTTGACTTAGTTTGACTAAGAGTTGACTTTTGACCTAGAGAGGCATAGTATCATGTAGATTGCATTGTACATTTTAATTATTATACATTGAATATATTATAACTTGTATTGCTCTAAATAGGACCTTGTGACTCCGGTTTGGACATCTGTATACATCAGTCACTCAGGGTATCAGGCGAGTACATTCTCTGATAGTTCTTTCATTTACTTGGTGATTACTGTATTTCAGTTCTAGTTAGTTCTATTTGATGTCTACTATGAGTTTTGGCACGATTGTACATGGATTGGTATTGTTATTGGATTTTCAGTCATGAGATGTTACCTTAACTCATCGCGATGGTATCGAATTCTGTTCTTGTTGGTATTGGATAACATTGGATGTATTGGTATCGAATACTGTTCTTGTTGGTTATGGATAACATTGGGTAAATATTGGTTAACATTGGCTAGTAACGTGTCATGGTTGGATCCATCGTATCAGTCGGGACGGGGGTAATACTAGTTAGATATGTGATCAAGAACTATCGGCAAATAGTGTAATCATTGGCTACTATCTAAGCATACATTGCACGTATGGTTGAGCTAGCCTTAGTGTAAGCATTGAATATCCCAAGCCGATCACATATCCAACTATTCCAAAACACATTGTCTATTACAGTTGTATACATTCAGTTCACCATTACATTGTTCTATCTTGATATAGTAGTTCTTTTCCATTATCTGTTCTCACAGATTTCTGTCTATCTTACAATGTTCATCAATATAACTGTCTATAACTATTTTATAGTCCTTGTCATTTACTTGGGATTTCTAGATGAGATGTGCTCGTTCCATCCTGACTGGATATGTTGACAAAATATTACAGATGGCATAGATGATTGTCCTACCTTCTACGAGGCATACGAGGGTGGCACACATGAGCATGAGGAGGATCTAGCTCAGTAGATATTGCCCTAGTTATAGTTTAGAAGTATTAGTTTTCATGTTGTATCGGATTGTTCCGATTGTTAGATGAGACTTATTATATTCAGGATATGTACTTATTTGTGTTGGACATCTAGACTTGTGTGTTGTGGTAACTCTACTATTTATTCAGTTTATTCCTTTTATCTGATTGCGGAGATGACAGGTTATATGATTCATATTGTTAGTTAATAGATGTTATAGATGACCTATACAGCATTCTACTGCCAACACTGCGGCGTAGGCTGGACGTACCCACGTTCTCGTGCCCCTAAACAGGGTGCGGGTCGTGACAAAGGAGATAAGAGGTGTTAGGCCCACGGCTCAGGGAGAGATACTTACCTACAGCAGGAGAGGGAAGCAAACTGCAGGACTAGTACCTACAGTGCTAGTGCCAAATCCCTTGCCTGCGTCCGTCTCGACTCCTGAGACACCTATACCACCATCAGATTTTCCTTCAGGTGATATCATTCTTCCTACTCCTCCCACACCATTATCAGTACGGAAGACCACTCGCAGCAATGCGGAGAATCCTCCTGTTAAATATGGTTGGGTCCTTGCTCAGTTTGTTTCACATGATCATATCTTCTCTTCTTATGGAGCATTCATTGTGTCTTTGGATAGTATTACTGTACTTAACAATTGATAGGTTGTCAAGAATAATCCAAAGTGGAAAGCGGCGATGCACGAGGAGTTAGGGGCTCTTGAGAAGAACCACACTTGGGAGCTGGTAAAATTGCCATAAGGGACAGTCTGATGCAAGTGGGTCTTTACTGTGAAGCAGAACCCAGATGGACAGGTTGAGCGCTACAAAGCTCGATTGGTGGCAAAAAGTTACAGTCAGACATACGACATTGACTATGACGAGACCTTTGTACCAGTGGCGAAGATGAGCACTGTCAGGACCCTGGTTTCTCTGACAGCAAATGATGGATGGAAGCTACACCAACTGGATGTGAAGAATGTATTTCTTCATGGAGATCTAGTGGAGGAGATGTACATAAAGATACCATCAGGATTCGGTAACAATCAGACAGTGGACAAGGTCTGCAGGTTGAAGAGGTCCTTCTATGGACTGAAGCAGTCTCCTCGAGCGTGGTTTGACATATTCAGGAGGGCGATGATAGTTATGTGATATCGGCATATCAATGCTGATTATACTGTGTTCTTCCGTCGGAGTGGAGGCCATATTACCATGCTTGCGGTGTATGTGAACGATATGATTATCACATGAGATGATGAGCAGAAGATCGCCTGACTTAAGGAGAAGCTTGACAAGGAATTCGAGGTGAAGGACCTTGGCCTTCTTCGGTACTTCATTGGGATTGAGATTGCTCGAAAAGCAAAGAGGATTGTTCTTTCTTAGAGAAAGTATGCACTAGACCTTCTTACAGAGACATGGATGTTGGAATGCAAACCTGCAACGACGCCGATAGATCAGAGGTTCAAGCTGGCTGCTGAGGCTGAAAATCCAGTTGACCGGGATAGATATCAGAGACTGGTGGGTAAGTTGATCTATTTGAGCCACATCCGTCCTAATATTTGCTTTGCAGTAAGTATGGTGAGCCGCTACATGCATAACCCACGAAAGGGTCATATGGACGCAGTGTACTAGATTCTGAGATACTTGAAGGGTGCTCCCGGGAAGGGAATAATATTCAGGAAGAATAATCACGTGAGCATCGAGGGCTACTGTGATTCTGACTGGACTAGCTGTGCTGATGACATGAGATCTACCTCGGATACTGCATAGTTGTAGGAGGCAACTTGGTCTCTTGGAGGAGTAAGAAGCAGTCAGTGGTGGCCATATCGACAGCTGAAGCGGAGTACAGAACTATGGCCTTGAAAGTTGCAGAGCTGTTATGGTTGAAGAATATGCTGGTAGAGTTAAAGCTGGATCAAGGAGCCAAGATAAAGCTGTGGTGTGACAACCAGTCAGCTATTAGTATCGCCAACAATCCAGTACAACATGACATGACCAAACACATCGAGATCGATAGGTTCTTCATCAAGGAGAAGTTGGATAGTGGACTACTGGAGCTAGGTCACGTTCCAACCAAGGATCAGGTAGCAGATGGACTGGCCAAGGGACTTAGTTCTGTGAGCATGATTAGAGGATGTGACAAGATGGGTTAGTGAATATCTTTCGCACATCTTGAGGGAGAGTGTTGGTATATTAGAATAAGTATATTGAAATATCATGTTGGTATGTCAGAATATGCCACAAAATATTCCACAGAGGGTTTAATGTAATAAGGAGGATTGTAAGGCTATATATAGCCATGGGATTATCAATAAAATCAACACAAATATTAAACAGTGGTGCTCCCGGTTATGCAGTCAATTAATTACTTTCTATATAGGGACGAATACCACCTGTTTTCCCTAGACCTCTCATAGTACACTGCTATGCATACTCCATATTTAAGTGGCTCATTCTCTCTGTTTCTTTTCTGTCTGGGTTTATATTGTGCCCCTGTTGATACTTAAGTTTAGATCTGTGCATCTATCTTGTAAATAGGTGTTGTATTTATGTAGTAACTATGATTTCCGGGAAAGCTAAACTCTTAATCCTTTGACTTGTTACCTTTATCAAGATCTGCCACCTATTATGTTACTTGTTTGTTTTCTTTTCAGGCTTTGGATGCATTACTTGATATATCAGATTCATCGCACAAAAAGAATAAGGTAAGGGTTGGTGATAAAATTATAAAAACCAGAAGTGCATTTCAGGTTCATTTAGCTGATAATATCTAATTCTTAGTTCTTTTGGTTTGGCATAGATTTCCATTTGCTCTTCTAATTGTAAGATATGATTAGCTCAGCTCTTTGTGTTCTCATATCTATGTTGTTATACTTTCATCATTTTATTCAGTCACACACACATAGCATAAACTGTATTCCATCTTTTTTTAAGCAGATATGACAAGAAACCTAGTGGTCCAATCTTGACCACGCATAGCATACAGTGTATTACATATATTTTTTTTAGCATATTTGACAAGAAACCTAGTGGTCCAATCTTGACCACACATATCATACGCTGTATTTCATCTATTCTTATAGCAGATTTGGCAAGAAACCTAATGGTCCAGTGACTTATATCCGCTAATGAATTTTCATTTTTTCGACCACTGATTTTGTTCTTTTCTGGTTCAATATTGAGATTATAGTTCAAATATCCTCTTTAAGTTAGCTACATCATATTGGTGACATGAATAATAGAATATGTAACTTTGTTGTCATTACATTAGGTTTATGTTAATGTTGGTGCAAGCAGTTTTATTTGAAACAGATTATAATATGCTAATGATGACCAGTTGTTCTGTTGCTTGCATTGAAACTTTACCTTTACTACCATATAGTCTTCAATTTCTCACTTTTGTGATTATTTAAATTAATTGGGCTGAGAATATGTTTGGCTAATTTGCATATAAATAGTAAATTCCCTCAACTATCAGGATTTTGCAACTTAATATCCTAAAATACATTTTATTAGCAAGTTGCTACCCTCAACTATCACACTGTTTGCAAGTTAATACTTCCTGTTAAAATTAACATAAAACCCCTTAAATTTGTCCCTTTGGCACCATAATTAAGTAATATTACATAAAACCCTAAATAATTTTTCCTAATTAAAATCTGTCTTCTTCTTCTTCTTCCTTACTCCCTCCTTAACCATCTCAAACATTCTTCTCCACTACCTCCCTTCCCCCTCCACCAACCACTCCAGACTCAATCCGAACTCTCCTCCCTCCCCCTCTCAACCAATTATCTTCTGATCGATGGATTCCTAAGATGAACATCAACCTAATGAACTCCCACAAACTTTCAGAATTATGGGAATGAATAACTCAAACTCAATTTGAGTAATGAAGATGTCAAATTAAAGAAGAAGATGAACATTAGAAGATTAGAGAAGAAAATAAATTGATTTATAGATGGAATCTAAATCAAAACTGAAGTACAATTGATAAAAGCCCACTTTCTCACTCAATTTTGACATTCTCTCTCCCCCCCTCTACGAGATTTGAAAATAACAACATAAAAAATAAAAAGCCTTTACAAATTCATCAGTTCCTTCTGATCATTTGCAATCATTTCTACAATGCTAAGCTTGCTTATGATGTGTTTGTTGTGATGTCTTTGAAACATTTTTTTTATTGAATATCCATCCCCATCCTCCTCCCGTTGTCCCTTTCCTTGCGAATGATATTCTTGGGTTGGTTTGGGGAAGAGAGGATGGTTGAGAGAGCAAGAAAATGAGTGGAGAAAAATATGTTTTTATATTTTAATTATAAAAATAATATGGAGGGGCTTCTCTATAAAATGAAGGGTCAAAAATGTAATTAAGAAAACAATATAAGGTACTCTCTGCAAAAAATAGTCACATGACAATTAATTTTAATGGAAAATGTAACAGAAGGTATTAACTTGCAAAGAGTTTGATAGTTGAGGGTATCAAACTGCTAATAAAAATACTTTAGTGTAGCAAGTTACAAAAGTCTGATAGTTGAGGATGTTTCGAAGCAAATTAGCCAATATGTTACCTATCCTTTATTTTTTAAATTCGAAGCTGTTACAGATCTCTTCAAATTTGTTAATATACTTTCTCTTTCCACTGTAAATTTGTTATAGTTTACAGATATAGAAGCAGTTTCTGCATACCATCGATCTGAAAAGGAACATGAATTTCTCCGCCATGTTGGAAACAGTTGCGGGTGAGTTAACTGTATCCTATACTATGTTTCCTTTTGATTTGAGCATCAGCAAGCAATGCTTTTAAAGTGACAGCTATCTATTGTCAAGCCTATATGGCAAGCTTGATGCATATTCAACGATACTCCTAAATCATGTTTTCCTTTTACAAATGAAGCTTGCTTCTCTTTTCTGTGCTTTATTTATGGCCTAGACCATGAATGGTGAATCCTTCTATAGTCATAAACTTTGACAAAATATGCGCACTAAAAAGTTATACAAACTGAATCTTCTATCATGTATATATTTGTGTTTCCATGCATGTTGGTGTTGAGAATCAATAAGGGACTTTTAGTCCCACATCGGAATATGTTATATGTAGAGGAGCTAGACTCCCTATAAGTAGTGAAGTAGTCCATCAATAAAATCATCCAACCATTATTTTCTACATGGTATCAGAGCCATAATCCTCTCTCTCTCTCTCCACAAAAAAAAAAAATTCTTTTTTTCCCTTCCTAGCCGACCACCCCCCCCCCCCCCCCCCCCCCCCCCCGGACCAGAACACCCCCGACCCCCCCGACCAGAACCCGACCCCCCCCCCCCCCGACCAGCACCCCGCCCCCCTCCCCTCTCCAGCAGACGCCCCCCCCCCCCACACAGCCGCACATCAAACCTAACCCTAACCCTAGTTTTTTTTTGCCATGGAAACCCTAATCCTAGGCCTAGCAGCCTCATCAAACCCTAACCCTAGCTTTTAACAAAAAAAAAACAAAAAAAAAACGGCGTATTTCGAATAGAGACGGCTGTCAAATCTTTATTTGCACCAACTCTGTTCCGTGCTTACGCCGTTTGGAACTAACAAATGCTTTATTTGTTATTCCTTCTTCACATCGGGATCTATGCAGAGACTGATCATGTCTTCTCTGGTGTCCTGACGTGTTCACTTTACATGCGCGCGCCGGTGCTGGCCAAGTTAGTAGCGCATTAGTAAAGTCTCTGGCGTTGAAGAAGACGACGTCGACGACGACGACGACGAAGACGACGACGTTGGGTCAGTTGCAGACTCCGACGACGACGAAGAAGACGAATTGAGTTCACAGTTGAAGACGCCATGGATTCAATCAGTGGCAAACTGACGGCCGAAGAGTTGAAGGCCTTGGTTGATGATATCTTATCCAAGAGATTAACCGAGGTAACCCCACGTGTGATCCATACTGATGTGGATCCGTCACCTTACAAAATGGGGAAGCTGGAGACGAAGTTGGAAGGCACTTCCAACTACTTGAAGTGGTCGCGGCAGGCGATACGGATACTGAAGGGACATGGCTTGGTTGGCTATGTCACTGGCCAAGCCAAGGCGCCAGCCGATCACTCCACCAAGGAGTTTGCTGTGTGGGAGATTGTCAACAACGTCGTGGCTGGGTGGTTGACTGCCTCTTTAACCGACCAGGTATCGGGCAATGTCGAGGCTATAGAGGCTGCTGCTGATATATGGCAAACTCTCAAAGATATGTACTCCGGCTCCGGCAACCCTATGCGAGTATTTCAACTGCAGGATGAACTCGATAGGGTGGCCCAAGACGACCGTACCATCTCTGAGTACGCGGCCCTGTTGAAGAAGTATTGGTCTGATCTGGATCATTATGATCCTCTTGGGATGGACGATGCACAAGTCGATCCAGCCTTCGCAAAGTACTTTCAGACGTTCCTGGCTTATATTTTCCGGCAGCGTATGATGAAATTCCTGAAGGGACTACACCCTGTATTTGAGCAGCGACGGAATATCCTCCTATCCCAACCCACGCTTCCGACCTTGGAAGAAGCTATAGCTGTTATGACACAAGAAGAAGCTCGACTGAAGTTGATGCCCAACAAGGGCTCCTCCCAGGGGGAGCCAGCCGCGGTTGAAAAGTCTGCCCTTGCTGCCTTCAATCAACCTCCTTCTATGGGTGGTGTTTGTCACAATTGTGGTGACTCCGGACATTACATCCGATTTTGTCCAAAACCCTTGCGCAATCAGTCTACTGATCGAGGACGGGGTCGTGGAGGCCGGCGTGGTGGTAGAGGAGGATATGCCGGTAGAAGAGGCGGACACAAAGCAAATCTGGCGAAGAAAGGGGGAGAGAATCAACTGGCTGCAATAACCCCGCTTGAGCGGGAGTTCCTTGAGAAGTTGCGAGACACAAAGCTGGGTTCGGTCGACTGTCCTGGGGCGTCTTCATCTTCGGGAGATCACCTCATTTGCTTTGCCCAAACCAGCACCGATGATTCTGCACGTGCTCTTGCCTCTATCCATCAGTCAGGATGGATTATGGACTCTGGGGCATCTCGCCATGTCACGGGGTCCCGTGATGCGTTTCAGGGATATACTCACCTACCATTGCCGGAGAGTATTCAGACCGCTGATGGTACATCCAGACCTGTAGTGGGTACAGGCACTGTCGCATGCACCCCTTCCATCACTCTAACCAATGTCTTACATGCTCCATCTTTTCCTGCCAATCTTTTATCCATTAGTGCCATTATACTTGATCTTAACTGTATTGTTTCATTTGACATTCCTAAGGTGACTTTTCAGGAGAAGGGGACAGGACGACGACTTGGGACTGGCACATGGCATAAGGGGCTGTGGTATTTAGACAGGACTGGACTGGACAACGCATTGGCATCCTTGGTAGCAGCCGCACCACCAGAAGCTTCCTGTCGCAGTGTTGAAGCCGACTTGCTACTCCACCACCAGCGTGTCGGTCATTCCTCTTTTCAAGTTCTTAGTCGAATGTATCCGTCCTTATATCAAAGGGCTGATAAAGAGAAGTTATTTTGTGATGCTTGTGAGTTGGGAAAACATACCAGAAGCTCGTATGTAAGCTCGGGGAATAGGAGTTCAGCTGCTTTTGACATGATACATTCGGACGTATGGGGCCCTTGTCCTACAACCGGAATTAACGGTTTTCGATGGTTCGTCACCTTCATTGACTGTTATACCCGCGTGACATGGGTCTACCTTCTGAAGAATAAAAGTGACGTCCTTGAGGCTTTTCGGGACTTTCATCGCCGGGTGGAAACACAATATGGCGCTAAAATTAAGTGTTTCCGGTCTGACAATGGGACGGAGTATACTAATAAGCAGGTTGCTGAGTATTTTTCCACCCATGGAATACTACATCAAACTTCATGTGCTTATACTCCGGCACAAAATGGTGTGGCTGAACGAAAGAATAGACACCTGCTGGAAGTCGCACGGATGATGATGCTAGCTATGAATGTCCCGAAGCACTTATGGGGGCAGGCTATTTTGACGGCCTCGTATCTCATCAACAGAATGCCGTCTCAAGTATTGGACTGGAAGACACCATTGGAGATGCTTACTGGGACAACTACATACACTGTTCCACCAAAAGTTTTTGGATGTGTGTGCTTTGTCCAAGATAATAGGCCTGACGTTGGCAAACTGGATCCTAGAGCAGTTAAATGTGTCTTTGTCGGTTACACGACGACTCAGAAGGGATATGCCTGTTGGAGTCCAGTCGAGCGGAAGATGTTTGTCAGCATGGACGTTACATTCAGAGAACTCGAACCATACTATGGTTCAGATGAAGGTTCAGCATTTGGTGATACATCTAACACAGGTGGTGTTCGATGTGAGGGGGAGATAATAAGCCCAAATGTGGTCGTCGGATCGGTTCCGTGTTCGGTTGTAGAAAACTGGACGAAAGGGGGAGAGCACAGTGACTCAGATACAGATGAAGAAGAAGAAGATACATATGTTACGCAGGGGGAGCAACAGACAAGGGAAAAGGAGCTCCAAGTCTACAGAAGGAGACAACAGAAGTCCAGTACTGTGCCTATGCCGTGTCCTGTGCCTACTGTACCAAGTCCCTCGTCTACTCCTGCTCCAACTCCTGAAGATGTTGCCCCCGCACTGAATCACTCGGATTCTGATGCGGATCTCTCCGACTCGGATGGTATGATCTCTCCACCACCTATTGCTCCCTTAAGGAGATCTTCTCGCATCAATGCGGGTAAGGCTCCTGCTCGTTTTGATGATTACGAACATGACATTGCCAACTTTTTGTCTTATTCTAACATTTCTTCGAATTATCGAGCCTTCATTGCATCGTTAGACTCTACTTCGTTGCCCAAGTGTTGGCAGGAAGCAAAGAAAGATCCAAGGTGGAAAGCTGCAATGATAGAAGAACTTGGGGCACTGGAGAAAAATAAGACATGTGAGCTGGTTCCATTACCCAAAGGGAAGAAAGCTGTGGGATGTAAATGGGTGTACACGGTGAAAGAGACGCCAGAAGGAAAGGTCGAGCGATACAAGGCGAGGTTGGTTGCAAAAGGATTCACACAGTCATATGGCATAGACTATGATGAGACGTTTGTCCCAGTAGCAAAAATGAGCACCGTGAGAACTCTGGTCTCCATTGCAGCGAACTATGGATGGAAGCTGTACCAGCTGGATGTGAAGAATGCCTTTCTTCATGGGGACCTGCAAGAAGAAGTATACATGGAGCTCCCGTCAGGATGCTACGCGACGGAATCAAACGGAGGGACGTCGCAAGGAAAGGTGTGTAAACTGAAGAAGTCGCTATACGGGCTCAAGCAATCTCCTCGAGCCTGGTTTGACAGATTCAGAAAGGCTGTTACAGGCATGGGATACCGTCAAACAAATGCAGATCATACGGTCTTCCTCCAGCATGCAAGAGGCTACATCACTATACTTGCTGTATATGTGGATGATATAGTGATCACAAGTGATGATGAAGTCGAGATCACTAAGCTGAAGTCAAAACTCGCGAAGGAGTTTGAGGTGAAGGATTTAGGAGCGATGAGGTACTTTCTAGGTATCGAGGTGTGTGAAGGCGAACAAGGAATTGTTCTCTCACAGAGAAAATACGCACTAGATCTGCTGAAGGAGACATGGATGCTAGGATGCAAAGCAGCAGTCACTCCAATTGACCAGAAGTGCAAGTTGGGAGCAGAAGCAGGAGAGCCAGTTGATCGTGAAAGATATCAACGACTTGTAGGAAGATTGATTTATCTGGGGCACACTCGCCCTGATATCTCATTTGCGGTGAGTGTAGTGAGTCGCTACATGCATGATCCAAGAAAGGGTCATATGGAAGCAGTATTTCAGATCTTGAGATATCTGAAAGGAACGCCGGAAAAGGGGCTATGGTTCAAGAAGAATGGACGCATAGAAGTTGAGGGATACTGTGATGCAGACGGGCGAGCTGCATAGATGACAGAAAGTCTACCACGGGATACTGTGTTTTTGTAGGAGGAAATCTGGTCTCATGGAGAAGCAAGAAACAGTCAGTGGTAGCACGGTCGACAGCTGAAGCAGAATACAGAGCAATGGCTCTGGGAGTGTCAGAGTTGCTGTGGATGAAAGCATTGCTGACAGAGTTGCAGCTGGATAAGGGAGCACCATTGCGTCTTCTGAGCGATAGTCAAGCTGCAATAAGTATAGCTAACAATCCAGTTCAGCACGACAGAACGAAGCACATCGAGATTGATCGATTCTTCATCAAGGAGAAGCTGGAACAAGGGATACTGAAGATTGACCATGTCCGCTCAGAAGAACAAGTTGCAGACTGTCTGACTAAGGGTCTTAGTTCATTAAGTCTGTCAAAGCTATGTAACAAGATGGGGATGATCAATATCTATCGCCCATCTTGAGGGGGAGTGTTGAGAATCAATAAGGGACTTTTAGTCCCACATCGGAATATGTTATATGTAGAGGAGCTAGACTCCCTATAAGTAGTGAAGTAGTCCATCAATAAAATCATCCAACCATTATTTTCTACAGTTGGAAACAGTTCCGGGTGAGCTTACCTTATCTTTGTGCATCACCTAGCATATGTGAGCTAGTGTGCTCATATAGGTTTAAGCTTTTTAAATGACAGCTATCTATTGTCTAGCGTATATAGGAAGCCTGATGCATATTCCAGGACTCCTACATTGTGTTTTCCTTTTTATGTTATTGTATTTTTGCTTCGATTTTCTGTGCATTAGCGACAGCAGGCTATACCTTGAATCCTTGTATAATCATAAACTTTGATGACGTATTGATACAAAATGTTTGATAAACTACATCTTCTATCATGTGTGTATCTTCTCCATGCACACCTTTGTGTAGATCTATTATACAAAGATGTGTTAGAGACTGAAATACATGAAGTTACACATGATAGTGACTAGTGAATAAAACAATTTTTTGGTTGTCTATATTGGATACGATGTCAAGCTTTTGCAATCCATATAGGATTTGTTTTGAATTTTAGGTTAGGGCATGGACATGAGTTGACTAAAGTTTTATTGGTAGCTGTGATCTTCTCTCCAGATATAGGAAGCATGGGCACTCAAAAAATGTGGGCCATATCATTTCAGACACGTATTGGACACAACCCAAACACTTCAAAATACACTAGAGCACACCAAAACATGTGCCGTGTCCGTGTCTGCGTGTCCCTACCGATCTCGTGTCGTATCCTTGTCCGTGCAACATAGATCCAGACCGTTACATGATATGGACTGTTTTTTAAAGCCTCAAGTCCCTGAGTAACTTCGAGAACTTGTGATTGATTCGAACTTTTCCTAAAACCCACAAGAAATGCCAATCATTACTTCTTTTCTTCACTTCAAACCCCTTTGGAATCCTTCAGTTCAGATTTTTCTCCACGGCAGGGCTGTATGCATCGTGTCAGGGAGGTCCTCATGCCCTGGAAATTGATAAGACATAAATTTCATTACTATTTGAGAAATGAGCATATTATTAGAGGGAAAGTAGAGACGGCACCAATTGAAGACAAGATCAGAGAAAACCGTATTAGGTGGTTCGAACATGTGCAACATAGATGAATAGATGCTCCAGTAAGGAGAAGCGATAAGATAGTAGTTAATGAGCTGCTAGTACAAAAATATGCATCGAGGTTTTAAAGAAGGATGCCTTTTGTTAGCGTTGCAGAGGACATGGCCCTTAACGGAGCTGAATGGAAGAAAAATATGGGATAAATGCGTTGTTGTTGTATTTAGAACACCATGTCTCAATTGTTGATTTCCTTGAATTTGTCATTTTCAAAATTATGAATTAATGGTCAAATTTGTCTTCTTATACATGCTAATCCATTCTTTATTCTTGAATGGTTTGTATGTCTAAATTATTCTTTTTGGGCATGTAGTATACTGAATATGACACTTGTGCATTCAATTTACATGAGTTAACTTTGAATATATACATATTGTTCTTTTGCCCAGGAACTACTCAAATATTTACGGTAACTCGGGGGAACAACTGTCTGCGGGAAGAAGAGTGAATCCAGATCTCCAACACAAGGTGCTGGAGTCTTTATTTAATATCCCTGATTCTTCCAAACATGAACCAAGTTGTATGGACTGGAAGAAGATAGTAAAGAAAGTGGAGTCGTTCGGGCAGGGATTAGAGTTCACTTTTGCCAACACCGAAGAACCTCTTCTAAATGCTAGAAATGGTATTTTATTTAAATCTAGTTTAATTTGTTTTTAGTACTTTAAATATGTTGTATATTTACTTATAAGTTTCATGGGACGGGGTTTGACTTACTCATAGCATATTTGCCTGGAATGCAGAATGAGAATGGAAATGTGATAAGGGGCGGTTCTGGTACATGGCGCATTGGGGTTGGCTTCCTCGGAAAAACATTTATCCGAAACAAGGAACACTTTTAGGTTGTGTTTGGTTTGGTGGAAATTGAAGGAAGGAAAACAAATGAAATAAATGGAATCCATTTCTTTGCCTCACTTTTCACCAAACCAAAGACACCTTAAGAAACAAATATGTAATATAAATATGATGTATTTTAAGATCCAAAGTTAATCAAGTACAATAATATAGCATCATTAAAAAAAAAATCAAAACTAAAAAGATTCATAAGTTTCAAACTATCATACCGATACTATTTTTCAAAAGAAGTTGCAAGTCTTGGACTCTAAAACTTCTAACAGAAAATAACAGAAATCATATGTCATCCCTTTAGGCTTGGTTGGAAACCTAGATAAGTATAAGACGTGTTTGCTTGTTAGAACGTAGATTTCTACGTTCCAATTTCCCGACATTCCATATTCCGGAACACGCGTTCTCGACATTGTTCTAAAATTAGTTAAAAAGCGGCGTCTAGGCGGCATCTAAATGCTATTCTTCTACCCAAGGTAGTCAAAGGCGCAAAGGGTCCATATCCCCCAAGGCGCAAGGTGCACCTAAGGTGCGCACCCGAGCGAAGCGAGGTGCAAGAATAATAAAATATAAATAAATAAATAAATTAGTAATGTAAGAAATGAAACCAGGTAACATATTAAAACCAACAAAAATATGTCAAAACATAACCAAGTGAACTAGCAGAGCAACATTAGCTAGTTTTGTAATGCAATCATTGTTTTATATATCATAAAAATATATGGTTTCTTCAGAATATTAAGATTAGAGTCCAGGACTTTGTTATCCTTGGGATCTTCAGAATCATTAAATTGTACTCATTTCAATGGTCCATGGTCCAACTTGTTCTAGTTTCTTTTCTATTTTTTCTGCGGCTCTTGTATTTCCTTGTAGATTTTGTCCAACTTTGTGATAATCTAACAAAAATGGAGGAATTGATAATTCTATAATTTATTTGTTGTCCACATAAATCTTTGGTTAGTTTTTTTTTATCAAGAACTGAACTAAGTAACTAACTAACTAACTAACTATATATATATATATATATATATATATATATATATATAGCCAATCAAATATCTGGTAATTTTTAGTATTGTATTTTATGTATGGGCTGGCTCTGCTGGTTTACATTTTACTGTTCTGCTGATGATATCCAAGGATCTGGCCATCCTATACTGAGCAAATGACAATTCCTACTATCCTCATAAGAGTTGCTTCTATTATTATGTTCTCTATCTCTCTCTCTCTCTCTCTCTCTATATATATATATATATAGGGAGCGGATCAAAAGACCTGCTCCCGGAGCCCTGCCGGAGCCCCCGTCCCTCATGCACCGTTGGATCGAGCGGGCCGCGTGGGCCCCCCGCGCGCGTCCGCTCGATCCAACGGTCGAGCGGGACGGGGCTCCCGCTCCTTTTGGTGTGCTCTTTGAGAGGGTGCAGATCCATAAATCAGAACAATTCATCGGTGTTACTTTTGTGAACAAAGGTGGGTTCCGATTCATCCTGGGGGCTGTCTATGGGCACAATGACCGGAGACTCCGGGAGGCTTTGTGGGAGGACATTGTGCATCTGGGTCTCATGGCGGACAATCTGTCTCTCCCTCTGCTCATCATGGGGGACTTCAATGCTATGCTGCTTCGCCAAGAGAAGGTGGGAGGTCGTCCTGTTCCGGATTTGATCTTATATGACTTCCAGAGGTGTCTGCTTCTGTCAGGGATGCGGGGGCTGGAGCGAGCTGGACATATCTGGACCTGGCACAACAAGGCTACTCATAACCGGATTGCTTGCTAGTTGGATCGGGCCTTGGGCAATAGTGAGTGGTTCAGGTGCTTTCCGAACTCGGTGGCAGAAGGTCTGGCGGCGGGTACTAGCGACCATTCTCCTATCCGAGTTGGCTTCGGTGAGAGACCTACTCTGAGGGCGAGGCCATTTCGGTATAACAACAGATGGTATCTGTCGTCGGATATGAGGAGGTGGTTACGGGAGAGATGCAGCACTTCCGGGAGGGCACGGCTCAGTTCCGCATGGTTCACAAACTTAAGCAGCTCAAGCGGGCTATCATGGGGTGGGTATGATTCCAGTACTGACGAAAAGACATAGCCTAGCGGTTAGGCAGACGTTCGAGTGCGAAGCGATAGGTGTTACGGAGGCACCACTCGCGAGTCTTGGCTGACATGCACGTATATCAGGGACGCCCGAATATGTGCACGATCCGACTCGAGTAGTGATGGCGGATTCTCTATCACGAGGCTTGGCTGACATGCATGTATTTTGGGGACGCCTGGAATATGTGCACGATCCGACTAAGTGATACGTTGAATCAAGTGAGACTTGAGGAACGGAAAAGTGTCGAGGATTTTGAAATCGTAAGTTTTGATGAAATGTTGATGGTAATGCGATCATTGATTTGAAACGAGTTCAAATGTTGATTAATCGGTTGGTGTGCCTTATGACTAAGTTAGCGATAAGCACGAGCGTGGCTCGGAATCGAAAAAATGCGTAGGCGGAGTGCGTACGATTAAGTCTTGGCCATAGAAATGGTAGGATGGGTTGCCTTCAGGAAAGTCTCGAGGACGAGACTTGTTCTGAGTGGTGTATGTTGTAGTGCCCCGTCCCGCTCAGTCAATCGGAGGAATCGAAACGCCGACGGCGTTCGGACTTGGCCTTACAACGGCGACTCGAAGACATCGCTCAGGTGGGGTAGTTTCGGTGAACTTGCCTCATCTCAGCCTTCACTTAATAATTCGTTTGTTTTCAACTTGCACAAAGTAGGCTAATATAAAAGCTACGAACGCACATAGCTAAGGGAATAATCCCGACCCGTCGGAAAGTCTTAGAACATGGAAAATGGTCCCACGGTCTCAATAGAAGTCGGCTCAGCGTGCTTTTAAATGACACTCGATCCTTCGTCCCGCGGCTTGGGAGAAGAAAAAAGTTGGTATTCGACACAAACGATGAGTTAGCCTAAGTCATAGGCGTCGTCCGCGTAAATGCTCGATAAAGCATGTTCGTTTCCACTGCGCAAGGCTTGACATAGCCTTGGCTCGTCCCTCGGGTTAAGTTGTAGGCTTGAGTAAGTTAGGCAAAGTTATGCCGGTCGACCTAAGTCATTCCAAGTGCCGTCCCGCTCTTTCTGCGGTTGTCAAGTTAAATAGTCCCACGATCTCAAGTGCCGTCATATAACATATGATTTGGGTGATAGCGTCGCGTTGGACGTAAGTCAGCTAAAGGCACGAGCCACGGTTGGCACGATGTAAAGTTAGCCACGGTCCATGGCACGTAAGGAATACGTTTTGTTCAAGTTTAGTTGGAAGGCTACGTAGTAGTCGTTCCCTCGAGTTCAAAGAAGTTCGAGGCGGGTCCCTCGGTTGGGAGTCTCGTGTTCCTATCCACGTTGAGTATTCGAGGCGGTCCCTCAGTTGGGAGTCTCGCGTTCCTATCCACGTTAAGGTGTTTCGAGGCGATCCCTCGGTTGGGAGTCTCGCGTTCCTATCCACGTTGAGTATTCGAGGCGGTCCCTCAGTTGGGAGTCTCGCGTTCCTATCCACGTTAAGGTGTTTCGAGGCGATCCCTCGGTTGGGAGTCTCGCGTTCCTATCCACGTTGAGTATTCGAGGCGGTCCCTCGGTTGGGAGTCTCGCGTTCCTATCCACGTTAAGGTGTTTCGAGGCGATCCCTCGGTTGGGAGTCTCGCGTTCCTATCCACGTTAAGAAGTTCGAGGCGGTCCCTCGGTTGGGAGTCTCGCGGCCCCGATGCACGTAATGCAAAGGGTGGTTCAGAGCACGAGTTGCTAAGTATAGCTCCAGTCGTACCAACAAATTAGGCCATGCATTTACGTGAGTCTAGATGTCTCGTAGGTGCGTGGTCATTGGACACCTTGTCGACAAGGATTTCTGCCTAGACTGGTTATACGCCGGGGCACCGGGCCCAGTCATCCTAGGGGGTAGACGTTATAGCAACGCATGCTTTTATTGCGTGGGTAGTCGGGGGCTTTCCATGGGGCTAGCTACCTTGCATCGAAGGACCCGCCGCCTACCCGAGCTATGTCCGCGATGGCTTGTCATGCCAGTGGCCTTTCATATAGATAATTGGCGTGCTACGCGGCGAATCCGCATGCACGGTGTCGGTCGTAACAAAGAAAGTGTAAGCACGGTATGCGTTGAATGGTGAAATGTGTGCTCGGTTGCACCCAAAGTATTTTAAAGCCTACGATTCGGCTATACGTAAAGACACGTGCTTCGGCACGAGATATGGCGTCGTACTTGAGTTCTCAACACCGGTTCCACAAGTTTGGGTTAGTCGTTGCGCGTTAAGTCGAGAAGGGCCGTAAGGCGAGTTTGGATAAGTCAGGTTACGCTGCGAAGCACAGCCTCGATATTTGAGGCATGGGCAAGTATTTGACATGACCTATTCGTTACGTCCAAGAGTATGGTACCAAAGACAAGTATGAGTCGGTATGTTGACAATGCAAGCACGAGAAAGGTCTAGAGGCAAGTATGGGTACGTTATTAGTGCAAGGCACAGAGTTCGTTTAAAGACACTAAATAGGCCGAGCGTCGGTCCTAAAATCGATCCTAAGGCAAGACTAGAAAGACAATCGTAAAGGGGCTTGTATTGCACAAAGTAAAATAAACGTGTCGGTTTTGTATGGGTGGGCGAGGAGCTCACTCCACCAGTACAGTTGAGTACTGACACCCACACAGTGTTTATGTGCAGGCACAGGTAGAAGCTCGTGGCGCGGAGCTCGCTTGGATGCGTCGAGGCACGGAGTTCCTTGGCGATTCGAAGCGTGCGGCCGCATGGATTCGAAGACTTATACGGGACATAATGTATGGACATCGCCTTCCGAAGCTTCCGCTGGATTCCAAGTATTGTATCGAGAGATGAGAGAGAGCAGAGTGACTTGTAAAGTGAGAAGAGTGAGCTTGAGTGATTGTAAATCTTGGCCTTGCGCCCCCAATGTAACCGTTGTTTCGATATCAATAAAGAGCTTCTTTGAATAACTTGTGTTTGGTTCTAATTTCTGCTGCGTGTTCAATGTCTCTGCTTGGGACTTCTGTGCGACGACCCCGTCGCAGCCGCTGTAATCGGCCGTTATGGAACCCGTCTTGCACGAGCGCAATCTAGGCTCGTGCGGCATCACGCTTTAGCGTGGACGATCGCTCCTACGGGAGCGGGGCGTGACAGTGGGTGAAGACGATACCGCGGACTTCTTTGGCAGATAAGGAAGCCGAGCTTCTGGACACTCAGGTGGCCCTCCAAGCTGACATTCTGAACGGGGAGCTGGTGGCCAAGGAGAAGCTCCTGATTGAGGAGGTCAGCATCATGCGCCAGCAGGAGGAGATTAGTGCGGCACAGAGGGCTAAATGTACCTGGCTTAAAGATGGAGACCGCTGCACCAAATTCTTATACGATGTGATCCGCACCCGTCAGCACCGGAACAGCATTCCCAGACTTCTGAATGCTGAGGGACGTCTTGTAGGGGACCCGGCGGAGATTCAGGAGGAGGCTGTCAGATTCTACACGGCCCTTTATCAGCAGACAGACTACTCTAGCACGTTTCCTGCACTTGTTACGAAGAGACTGGTGTCCCGACATGGGAACAGTCTGCTTCTGGCACCTGTGAGGATGGAGGAGGTGGAGGATATTGTTATGAAGGCCAATCCCAACAAAGCTCCCGGACCTGATGGCTTCTCTTCAGGGTTCTTTAAGCGACACTGGGGTGTGCTTAAGACCCATGTCCTGGCGGCGGTTCAGGAGTTCTATGTGGAGGGCAGGCTTCTGAAGGAGATGAACCACACTTTCTTGACGCTGGTTCCTAAAAAGGAGGGAGCGACCTCACTTGCGGATTTCCGGCCCATTGCTTGTTGTAATTTTCTTTACAAGATTATCACTCATCTTATGTGCAGGCGTATGGAGGGGATTATGCAGGGATTGGTGTCCCAGAATCAAGCAGCGTTCATCAAGGGCCGGTCGATAGCGGAGCACAGCCTGCTAGCTCATGAGATGGTGAGGGAGTTCAGCAAACCTGGGGGGATGAAGGCTTGTGTGAAGCTTGATCTCCGGAAAGCTTATGATACGGTCAACAGGGACTTCCTGTGTCACTTGATGCTTGCCATGGGATTCGACGAGAGGTGGGTTGCGAGGGTGAGGGAGTGCATTTGCTCCCCTACTTTCTCAGTCCTCATCCAGGGCACGTCGCATGGCTACTTCAGTAGCAACAGGGGGTTGCGGCAGGGTGACCCCCTCTCCCCGTATCTATTTACCTTGGTGATGGAGTACTTTACCTGCATGATGGATACGGCAGTGCATAGCAAGAGGATCGTTCCCCTTTTCCGATTGGTGAGTTCGGTTGTATCCCACTTGATCTATGCTGACGACTTATTGGTGCTTCTCCAGCCTTCCATGCGGGGAATGAGAGCGCTCTCTGACATTATGGAGGAGTTCGGACGGCTATCTGGGCTCCAGTTAAATAGGGAGAAGAGCAGAGTCTACTTTAGCTCCCGGTGCGCACAGCAGGAGGAGAGAGCCTTCGCCTTAGGTGTGGACAGAGGCGAGCTCCCAGTGAAATACCTGGGGGTCCCGCTGACGGTCAACTATGCCAGAGAGCAGGATTGTCACAGCTTGGTGGACTTTGCTCAGAAGAGGGTGGAAGGCTGGCAAGCTGCGGGTCTATCTTTTGGCGGCCGGATAGAGTTGGTGCGTTCGGTTATTGCAGGCATCACGATGTTCTGGTTCCAGTCTATCCAGATCCCCACGGCTACTATTCGTAAAGTGGAGGCCATCTGTGCTGACTTCATCTGGAGGGGAGGGATGCATGCGATATCCTGGGACCAGTTATGTCGGCCACGGGAGGAAGGAGGAGTGGGGTTGAGGCCTCTCCATACGGTCAGGAAGGCAGCTTGTGTGAAGATGGCCTGGAGATTCATCAAGGGGGGGTCGCTCTGGGCAGAATGGATGGCGAACAGATACCTGAGGAGGACCAACTTCTGGGCTTGCAGGATAGACAACAATTTCTCGGTCACGTTCAAGGCCATCCTAAGGTGTAGACCGGTGCTTCAGACCGCTATCTGCAGGCACATGAAGGATGGAACGACTACCGACCTCTGGCTGGACCCTTGGGTTCCAGATCCTTGCTCGAGCTTCTGGGGGGGGGGGGGGGCAGCTGGACAGAGAAGCGGGCAGGGGGCTCACATGTAGTCGGATCATCAGAGATGGAGTTTGGAGGCCAGAGGGATATACTTATACTGCTCAGCTAGCCGAGGAGATTCGTCTTATCACTATCGACGCTAGCCAGGCGGAGGATACATGGAGCTGGGCCGGCCCAGGTACGGGGGACGGGTCAGGTCTATTCTGCTTTCGTAGTTGCTACGATTTGGTTCGGACCCACCACGACCAGGCTGAGGAGGTGGACTTCATTTGGGGCAAGGGCGTTGCATGAAAAATGCAACTATGTGCATATCGTCTTCTCCGGGGTAGACTGATGACGAGAGACAGACTCCTCCGGTTCGGGATGCAGCTCCCGGATGCCAAATGTGTGCTATGTAATGAGGAAGATGAATCTATGGGGCATCTCTTCTTTGTTTGCCCGGTGACCTGGCACATTTGGACTGAGCAGTGTGCACAGCTGAGAGGAGGAGTTGGGGTGGATCGAGACATCCGGAGCATTCTCAGTTGGATCCGAGATCACAGAGGCCGGGATCCGGGGTGGGCTAGAAGAGCCAGAGTTCGTCTTGCTGCGTCTGTTTGGCACATCTGGAAGGAGGGGAACAGACGTATCTTTGAGGGCTTGACTACCCCACCTATTGGAATTCTACATAATATAGAATTCGATGTATCTGTAATGGCCCCATAATATTATTATTTGGGGCATGGAGAGTTGTGATGTTGTACTTTAATACCTTTTCCGCTATATGCGAGGAATAAATTCACCCTTATTCCAAAAAAATAAAAAATAATAAATATATATATATATATATATATATATATATATATATATATATATATATATATATATATATATATTTGGAACCAGGTATATATATATATATATAGCCACTCAAATTTCTGGTTATTTTAATATGTTATGTATTGGCTGGCTCTACTGATCTACATTTTACTGTCCTGCTGATGATATACAATGAAGTGGCCAGTCTATACTGAGCAACTGACAATTCTTACTATCCACATGAGAGTCGATCTTTGGTGCTTGTTAGCATTTATATTGTTCACATAGAATTGATTTTTCTTCACCGCCCACTTATATTTTAATTGTATTACAAAATCTCGTAATTAATGAAGCCATAACTGTGCTTGGAATTCAGTTGTGGTGGCATATTAACAAATAAACTGCAACAAGCCAAGCAGTTCTTAAACATGAAAGTATCTTGTATCTTATTTTGAGGACCATGTTTACATATCATTTTCCAAGCAGTCCAACTAAGAGTGATTTAGAATCATGGAAGTAATTGAACTTTTTATGAAGAGCTTTGTCATAAAATAACAAACTCAGATTGGTAGTTATTAAGTTATTCTATGTACATCCAATATCTTGTGAACCTTTGAACATATACACATTATTTTACTTGCAGACCCAGCTTACATAACTGGATAATTAGGATGCTCTTCTTAAAGAAACAAAGTTAAAAATTGATAATAACTTGTCTCAGCAGATTGCAAGTCTTTCACACTCTTACAGATAGCCATGATGAATGGAACAATCTTGTCAGTTTTATCTGGATGACTCCAATTCTAGTTCCTTTCCAACAGAAATTACCTAACGACAAATCCTTCATCCCAAACTTTTGGCGTTCGTTATTTGAATTCTTTTCTTTCATTCAGCTCCATTAAGGACCATGTCCTACATTACATTAGCAAAACAACATAATTTCCAAAAGTAAATTTTTTATATGAAATAATAAAATTAAAATCAATTTTACTTTCTTTGAGATAATAATAGGTAAATATACATTCTTCTTCATCACATATTGATCTAGCATGTCCTTTGCAAGACATGAAAAGTACTTCAGAGTTTGAGAGCTAACTACCACCTACGTGCAATTGTTAAGCTGGCAAATATGACATATGAATCAATCCTTTTACTTCATTCTCCATCTTTTATGTTCAGTTCAGATGATCAAAACCAGTTAATATTTACAATTAAGTGCTCTAAAGAGCATTATATTTAATAGTTTAAGAGTGATAGAACTAGGGCTGTAAAACGATTCAAACAGTTTGTGTTCGGCTCGCGTTCGGCTCGGGCCAAGCTCGGTTCGAAGCTCGTTCGTGGGCAGGTCGATACCGAGCTCGGTCGATTTTTTTTTTCGAAGTGGTGTTCGAACCGAGTTCGACCATAGGTTGTTCGACTCAGTCTCATTCGCGAACTGGCTCGAACTCGGCTCGGTTTCTAATATTATGGCTTTTCTAATATATGCTATATATTTTTATGGATGTTGATAAATTGTCTTAGAAAATTTACTCTCTTTTTTGTTATTTATATGATGGTAAATTTGTGATGTAAAAAGCATAATTAATTCAACAAAAAAAAATCTTTAAGACTTGAGAGTAACCGTACAACAAGTTTAATGTGGCTTTTGTTCGGTCCTGGCTCGGGCTCGGCTCGGGCTCGTCCGAGCTCGAGAACTAAATCGAGTCGAGCTCGATCGTTTCAAGCCTATAATCAAACTGAGTTCAAACACCATTTTTGAGCTCGATCTTGAGCTCGGCTCGAATAAAGCTCGTTCGATACTTTAGTCAAACCGAGTTCGAACACAGTTTGTTCGAGCTCGTTCGTTCGATTTTCAGCCCTAGATAGAACTAACAAACCACTGTTATATCGGTAAGTATATTTATCTGAACTTTGCAACTTGAAACACATGTATTGGAATATAATATTGACCCTCAACCCTCACCAAAACTACCATGTTAAAGTCTCTGTCACTTGCACCAAAACTCTAGAGCGTTGGTGAGGGTTGAGGATTAATAATTATATTATTCTTGTACGCCCCCACAGGTCAAGGCCAACTTTATGGGCCAAGAGCTGGATTCACGTATCGGTGTACTTATTTGAAATCCGCTTAAAATGTTTGACAGAGGAGATTCGAACCTGGGTTGATCTGATACAATGTAAAAGTTCCTACACTTGCACCAAAACTCTAGAGCGTTGGTGATGGTTGAGGATTATATTTATTTTATCCTAATAACATGCTCCAAATTTGTGCCATATTGTAATGTATCCATGTCGTGTTTGTATTAGACACGACGCAGTCCCTCTAAAATATAGTAAAACATGCCAAAGTCAATGTTGAGTCAGTGTCGCCATGTCTGTATCTTGTAATGTTGTATTCATATCCATGCAACATGTTCAACATTTATTTACTGGATTTGGGTTATACATTGGTTATTTTGAATTTGTCCTGTGCCACTGTACTCAAAATGTATCAAACAAACAATCAATGATTGAAATTGTTAATATAAATCTAAATCAACTTCTACCTGGAATGTCCTTGCAACCACTTTTTCCTCATTATGAATGAAACACAGTGACGCTTACTTGAATCCAAAACTGAATTGTACTACAATGTTCCATAAACTACAAGTAAAACAACAAATATCTCAGTATCTCTATATGTTACTCATACTATTTACTCAATGGAGAGTGTATTCTGGCAAGTACCCCTACTCATTAATCTGTTCATGGTTTATAATTGAAAACTCTGGATGGTGCGTAGTAATTCGTAATGATACCATCAGTAATAATTCTTCCATTATATACTTTGTTGGATTGGTTTCATTGCAAGATGTTAATTACTCTGTTTGAACTGGAAAGACGAGTTTACATTACTGAAAGCATTATCAACTCTCAAATATTATCCAAATGCATGCATATGTTATGCTACATGAATGTGTTCAAGGAATTCATCCTCGTCATCATACTTTTGCTGAAACTGGGTCAGGCAGCCATAACTTGCACTACATTAAAATAAAGTTTGTATCTTTATTTTCTGTTTGTAGGTAAGCAGGATGATTATCAGATATGTCGGAGTGTAGCAAGGAAACATTGGGACACAATGAGAGCATTTTATCAGAAAGTAAGATGCTATTGTTTATTATATCTTCTATCAATCTATGCTGCTCCAAGATAAAATTTTAGTCTTGCATAAACGGTTGAATTGATATCAGAGAAGTATATATGACTCATTTCAGGCTGCTGTAGCATACTCAAGAGGAGAACGTGCTCATGCAGCTAGCCTTTCAGAGACGGTATGATTGTTATGATACAAATTATAGTTATTGAAATAATTGAAAGGAAAACCATAATTTGGTATCTTCTTGAAGATTATATATCCCCCTATTCTATCATGTTAAACAAATGGATAACAATAACAACAGCCACAATGTTTTTATCCCAAGTCTTCAGGGTTTGTGACGTCAATCCCTTTTCTCCATTCAGCTCTATTTATGTTAAAATATGTCCTTTGAATATGATGCTATTAACTATTAAGAAAATGTTTATGCAACATTCATATATTTCTGCAAATAACTTATGCAAAGTAAATTACTACGTCAATGAATATGAATGAGGAAGTATTCCTTATGTGTCACCCTACTGCTAATCTTTATCTTCCCATAGGCTATACTATCTACCAAGAACGTTAATGGTAGAACATTTCCAAATACATTAGAAAGCACCTGGAGTTTGTGGTCCTTGTATTGTGCCAGTTAACACAGCTGGTTCCATTTTGGCAGACATGTATATCATATTTCCTTCCAGTAGTTAGCATCTAAACTTGTGCAGAATTTACAGACTAAATTGCATCTTACTCTCAATCTCATTGTCATCTTTAGGCTGCAAAACTTCCAAATGAAGGTTTTTTTAGAGAGACATGAAAATAAATCCACTTGAAGGCTCTACTATACACTTGTATTCATAGTTATGGTCGTCCACTCATCTGTCTTCTAAAGCAGTTTTTCAGTTTCTATGATATTGCTGTACAAGCGACTATATTCTTCAGACTTACTTTGAACAGTCACACCCACGCTAGCTTACCACCTTGAGTTAATCTTGCTTTCACACTCCCAGGCCTGCTTCAGAGATAAGAGACCAAATATATATCCCTTCATTCTCCACTTGTCTGTATCAGGATGTGGCAACTGAATCTTTTGCATCTCATCATATTAATTCCCATGCAACAATCTAAAGTTGAACCTATTGATTATCTGCAATCATCCTGGACTCTTTTTTCTAGTTTGCTTCTCCATAAAAAATCAATATAGACTGTCCATCTCTGAATAAGTCCAACTCTCCAGTGATGGACCAATCCAGGTTTCAAAATCTCAATTTCGGTCTTATCTAGCGTTCTGGTCAGGGGCTCAGATGACATTTTTCTAGAACCTGGTTTTAGTGTTTCCCTAAAATGAGACATAAAAATTAGAAACCAAAGGTAAAGCTTGAATGTGGTTTCGTGAATTGTTTTTTTATATTAGTTTCTGTGAAATAATGTCTTAAATAATATTTTGGTACTTATTGCTTCCATGTTTGTTTATTATCTAAATATTAGTGTTAGCCAAAATGAGAATGTAGCCAAAATTATAGTGTAGCAAAAATGAGAATGTAAGATGGATGGGTGACAATACATTAAAAGATAGGATGAAAGATGTGCGTGTTCATGAGAAGTTAGAGATGGCGTCAATGGGGAACAAGATGAGTGAAAATCATATTAGGTGGTTTGAAGTTTTGAACATGTGCAATGCAGACCAATAGATACTCCGGTAATGAAGAACGATATGCTATTAGTTAAAGGAGTCTTACGACTAGAGGTAAGCCTAAACAAACATGGATTGAAATTTAAGAAGGATATGATTTTCTCTAGTGTTACAAGGGACATGACCTTAACAGAGCTGAATAGAAGAAAAGATGACGTTACAAAGATGAATGGAAGAAAATGATTCAAACAACCGACAACAAAAAATTGGGATAATGGCTTTGTTGTCATTTGCTGTTGTTGTCATCGTCTTCATTCACATAAGTACATGATTAATAACATATTTTAACTTAAATGCTATGATTGCATTGTCATCTAGGAGATATTAACACTCCAAAATCAATGTCATGTCACATGGATTGGTGTCTTCTGATGTATTTAAGTAGTGTTGTAATTGATTGATAATTTTATTGATAGTCTTCTTGGCTTTATATAGCCTTACAGTCAATATTACAATGATGGAATATCCTGAGGCATATTCTAACACTCTCCCTCAAGATAGGATATTCTAACACTCTCCCTCAAGATAGGCGGAAGATATTCACTAAACCCATCTTGTCACATCCTCTAATCATGCTCACAGAGGTAAGTCCCTTGGTTAGTCCGTCTGCTACCTGATCCCTGGTCGGAACGTGGCCAAGCTCCAGCAATCCGCTATCCAGCTTCTCTTTGATGAAGAACCTATCAATCTCGATGTATTTGGTCCTGTCATGCTGTACTGGATTGTTGACGATACTAATAGCTGATTGGTTGTCACATCACAACTTTATCTTGGCTCCTTGATCTAGCTTCAGTTCTACCAGCATGTTCTTCAACCATAGCAGTTCTGTAACTCCCAGGGCCATAGCTCTGTACTCTGCTTTCGCTGTCGATCTGGCCACCACAGACTGTTTTTTACTCCTCCAGGAGACTAGGTTGCCTCCTACGAATATGCAATATCCTGAGGTAGACCTTCTGTCATCAGCACAGCTAGTCCAGTCAGAATCACAGTAGCCTTCAATGCTCACGTGATTGTTCTTCTTGAATATCAGTCTCTTCCCGGGGACACCCTTCAAGTACCTCAGAATCTGGTACACTGCATCTATATGATCCTTCGTGCATGTAGCGGCTCATTACACTCACTGCAAAGCAGATATCAGGTCGTGTGTGGCTCAGATCAACTTGTCCACCAGTCTCTGGTATCTGTCTCGATCAACTGGGTCTCCAGCCTCGGCCTTCAACTTGAATCTCTGGTCTATTGGCGTTGCTGCAAGTTTGCACCCCAACATCCCTGTCTCTGTAAGAAGGTCCAGTGCATACTTTCTCTGAGAAAGAACAATACTCTCTGCGTCTCGAGCGATCTATATCCCAAGGAAATAGCGAAGAAGACCAAGGCCCTTCACCTCAAATTTCCTGCCAAATTTCCTCTTGAGTCGGACGATCTTCTGCTCATCATCTCCTGTGAT
The DNA here is from genome assembly GCA_029216955.1 of Iris pallida. Taxonomy (NCBI): domain Eukaryota; kingdom Viridiplantae; phylum Streptophyta; class Magnoliopsida; order Asparagales; family Iridaceae; genus Iris; species Iris pallida. The sequence goes on from JANAVB010042420.1 coordinate 31,206,185, forward strand.
AATCATGTCGTTCACATACACCGCAAGCATGGTGATGTGGCCTCCACTCCGTCTGAAAAATACAGTATGATCAACATTGATCTGCTGATATTCCATCCCTATCATCGGCTTCCTGAATCTGTCAAACCACGTCCGAGGAGACTGCTTTTGTCCATAGAGGGACTTCTTCAACCTGCAGACCTTGTCCACTCTCTGGTTGATGTCGAATCCTGGTGATATCTCCATGTACACCTCCTCTACCAGATCCCCATGAAGAAATGCATTCTTCACATCCAATTGGTGTAACTTCCATCCACCATTCATTGCCAAAGAAATCAGGGTCCTAACAATACTCATCTTTGCGTCTGGTACAAAGGTCTCGTTATAGTCAATGTCGTACGTCTGTCTGTATCCTTTTGCCACCAGTTAAGTTTTGTAGCACTCAACCTGTCCATCTGGGTTCTGCTTCACAGTAAAGACCCACTTGCATCCGACTGCATTTTTTTTTCCTCTGGCAGTCTCACCAGCTCCCAAGTGTGGTTCTTTTCAAGAGCTCCTAACTCCTTAAGCATTGTCGCTTTTTACTTTGGATCGTTCTTGGCAACCTACCAATTGTTAGGTACAATAATACTATCCAAAGATGCAATAAATGCTCCATGAGAAGAGGAGATATGGTCATAAGAAACAAACTGAGTAAGGTCCCAACCATATCTGTCCGGAGGATTTTTCGCATTGCTGCGAGTGGTCCTCCGTACTGATAATTGTGTGGGAGGAGTAGGGTGAATGATATCACTTGAAGTGGATGGTGGTGGTAGTGTAGGTGTCTCAGGAGTCGAGACGGACGCAGACAAGGGACTTGGCACTGGTACTGTAGGTACTGGTCCTGCAGTTTGCTTCCCTCTTGCTGTAGGTAAGTAACTCCTCCTGAGCCGTAGGCTTAACACCTCTCATCTCCTCCCCCTTTTCCTCTTTACCTTCCTGCTCCTCCTCAACCGTGCCTCCATGCCAAACTCCTAAATCGGTCACCACCGAGCTCTCCTTCTCCCCCTCTCTCCTCATACTGGTAGTATTAGGCGTGTGGTTTGAAGTTTCCTCCTGACGGTAGTATGGCTCATGCTCCCGGAAGTGGACATCCATACTTCTTTTTTTCTACTGGACTCCAGCGCACGTACCTTTTCTGAGTCGTCCAGTAGCCCACGAAGATGCACTTAACTGCTCTAGGATCAAGCTTTCCAACTGACGGCCTGTTGTCCTGCAAAAAACATACGCACCCAAACACCTTCAGTGGGAGTATCCCACTATTATTGTCTTGCAATATTTCACATGGGGACTTCCATCCCAGGACCTTCGAAGGCATTCTGTTGATTAGTTGAGCTGCTGTCAACATTGCATGCCCCCACAGACTCTGTGGGACATTTATGTCGATCATCATGCTTCTTGTGACCTCCATCAGATGTATGTTCTTCCTTTCTGCTATGCAATTTTGTGCAGGTGTGTATGCATAGGTGGTCTGATGCTGTATTCCGTGTGCTGACAAGTATTTTGCAAGTGTTCTGTTTGTATACTCCGTTCCATTGTCAGACCTCAGTACCTTCACAAAATTGTCCTATACTGAGTCTGGACATGTTTGTGAAAATTTTGAAAACAAGTAGGTGCATCACTCTTATTTTTCATCAAGTACAACCAGGTGACACGAGAAGCACAATCAATGAAGAAAACAAAGTACTTATAACCATTCATAGTATTAGTGACACATGGACCCCAAACATCAGAGTGTACTACCTCAAAGACAGAAGAGCTCGTATGATCCGTACCAATATATGAACTCCTAGTAAGTTTGTCTAACTCGCATGCATCACATACTAGTTTTTCTTTATTTGATTTTTCATAAATATCTAGATACAATTTATTTAAAGTGTCAAATGAGGAATGTCCCAACCTCCTATGATGGAGTATCAAAGTATCCTCGGCCTTCATCTGCAGTCCTCCCATACCAGTCTTCTCTGCCATAGACATTAGTGCTGAGTCCAGTTCTTCTCGATCCAGGTACCACAGCTCCTTATGCTAAGTGCCAGTCCCAAGTCTTCGTCCCGTCTCTTTCTCCTGGAAGATCATCTTAGGGATATCAAAAGAAACAATGCATTTAAGTTGAAGGATTATAGAACTAATGGACAAGAGACTGACTGGAAAGGATGGAGCATGTAAAACATTGAATAATTTTACTGAACCTGTAAAATTAACAGTACCCTTACCGACCACTGGCTAGAAGTGCTATCAATTGTTTGAATGCTGTCTGCTGATGCTAGGTGAGTGTAGGAGGAGAACTCACTAGCACCCCCGAGTCGATAATCCAGTCTGACGATTTAAGGAAAGCAATGGATGCAAGAGCAAGTGAGTCGTCAGTACCTTCTGATGGATGTGCATACATGGTGGCGTTGCCTCTAGCAAAGAATGAGGTGGACGCCTCTGTTGTGCTCCTCCTGTCTCCATCATTGACGTTCGCTGCTTCTTCCTGAGCATCTCCAACATGTCCACCAGTGCCTGATCCTCTTCGGTAAAGGTGTCGCCAGCTACTCCATCTCCTTCTGCTAGTAGCAGGTTCGCCCGATAACCTCCTCGACCGTCTCGTCGACCCCGACCACGGCCACGTCCTCCAAAATGTCCTCGTCCACCGAATTGTCTCCGTCCACCACCTGAATCTTCTCCTTAGGTGGTTTGGTGCAAGCATACCGATGGTGGTCCATCTCCCCGCAGTTGTAGCACTATCGGTTGTGCTGCCAGGCCTCTCCCTTAGGTCCCGTGTCGCCCGAGCTGGTGGCCGTCAGTGCTGACTTTGCTTCAGGAGGACCACCTGTCCCCGCCTGCAGTCTGATGCGTGTCACCTCCTGGATCATGGCTGAGATGGCCTCCTTAAGAGTCGGAATCTTCGATTGGGCGAGAAGTAGGGCCGTCCTCTGAGCGAATGCTGTAGTCAGCCCTTTGAGAAATTTTATTGTCCTCTCCTGTAGACATATATGTCTCTCTTTACACTTCGGGTCCCCGCAGCTTGTCCGATCTGACGTGTGATCATAATCCAGCCACAGACGCTCCAACTGCGTGGCATACTCCTGCACCGTCTTCTCTTCCTGTACGGTGTCGTCGATCTTCCCCTTGATCTGGAAGACCCGTAAGGCCGTAAGTTGTTCCCTACACCACCATTGGTCCGTCTCAACTCCTCCCACACATCCTTCACCATCGCAATGCCGTTTACTGGGGTGGCAATAGACTGGACTAAGGAGTTGAGAAGCCATATGTAGATCACCATTTGAGTGGACTTTCACTCGTCGTGTCATGCCGAGCCCTCGACCGTTCTGTCTTCTCGTCCGACAGGAACCCCTCCAGGTTCTTTCCTGCGAGGGTTCGCCTCACCCACGCCGTGACCAACTCTGATAGGTAGATGGTCCATCCAGCTTCAGATCGATGGACGAAACTCCAATCTCGTCGACGTTCGTGTCGTACTCTCACCAGTCAACATCTTCATCAGCTTCATCAACGTCGCAACCTTCGCAGGATCCAGCTTCTTGATGATCTCCTCCATCGATCCTCCTCTTCGATGATCACGTCATACCCGTCACACAACTTACGCTCGTCCATTCATTTAAAAGGCGCGCCTAGGCTCCAGGCGCAGGTGTTGCGCCTAGACACAAGCTAGGCGCACCATCGTAATTAGGCGCGCGCTTTAAGTGAATAGGTGCAGGCGCCAGGCGCACCTCATGGTTCGATCAAGCCAGCAGGCTAGCAGCAGCTGTTTGGTTTTTTTTTTTCCCTAAACTTACAACCAAGGACCAGAGGAGTCTCCTAATTATAGTATCTTTACACTTTCAGTAATTATATACAAATGAACAGCTTTCTTGCTTGATGCATCGGCTAGCAAATATTGTGCAGCATCACCAAATATTGAGGGAACATTTTTCTAGATTTCTTGCAAGATAGAAAAGTTCTTGTTATAATTTCCGTATAGCAAAGAGAAGATTATAACATGTTTGAATTTTTTTTTTTTGCCTTTACAATAAAATCGGGATAGAAAATGCTTAAAGATAGAAAGACATTGGTATAATATTTATTTATTTTTTTGAGAAAAAAGTGCGCCTAGCTTTCAAAAGGCGCGCCTTGAGCCTTGCGTCTAGCGCCTCAGGCTCCAGGAACCTTTGCGCCTTGGTGCGCCTTTCGCCTTTTAAAACTATGCGCTCGTCCTCGCCGTCCGCTTCTAGATCCAAATATATTTTTTATTAGATTTATGCCTTCGGTGTCAACTTTCGGAATGATCCGAATAGCAGTGACGCGAGTGCCGTCGCGTGCGTCAGTGTCGACAACAGCCGCAGGAGCCGTGCATGCCGTGGGGGAGGGGGGCGCCTGGCATACGTGCAACATCACCGCAGCCGCAGCAGCCGCGGGGCACGTGTGGGCCGCGGGGGCTCTGGCCGCGCGCGCGTTGGCTCTGGCCGAGTGTGGGAAAGGGGGGGGGGTAGCGGCTAGGGTTAGGATTTGGTAGGAATAGCGGATGGATGAGTCGGTTGGTGGCGGCTAGGGTTAGGGTTTGTGAAAACTTGACTCTGATACCATGTTGTAATTGATTGATAATTTTATTGATAGTTCTCTTGGCTTTATATAGCCTTACAGTCAATATTACAATGATGGAATATTCCGTGGCATATTCTGGCATGTCAAATATGTCCGCAGGATATTCCAATATCTTTTATGCTAATACAATCTACTAAATATGACATACTAATATTCCAACAAGTAATGTTCTAAATGACGGTCTAGGCGGTACCTAGGCGTGAGCAGTGTTTTAAATGACGGCCGCCTAGGCCGTCTATGCGGTAGGCGGTCTCTCTCCGAACCTTTTTCGGTAGGCGGTGGAGTAGGCGGCCAACGGATGTTGGTGGCATAGGCGGAGCAATATCTAACATGATATTTTAGCCAAAAAGGTTTTGTAAGCATTATGGGCCTATGGTTCACTTTTACAAAACTAAAACTTTATAAAACTTCGTTCTACAACTTAGTTATGCATGAAATATCCTTAAAATATGCATATTATGCAAAAATAGTGGTAAAATAGTAAAAAAATATTCAAAGTTTATCGATCGCCTAGGCGGAGGTGGACTCTCTCCTCCGCGCATTCGCCTACCACCGTTTAGAACCTTGGGCGTGAGGCGTCTGCTCTCTGCACCGCTTTTGTCGTATGTGGCTGACGGCGGTTTGGTGGCAAAGGCGTATATGAGCGCCTATCTAGAAAAAAGTTGTAGATTTTATGTAAAAAAATTGAAAGAAGAGGAAACTTTAGAGTTTCTGGCAGTATTCTAAATTTCGGTCTAGGCGGCCGCCGACCACACCGATTTTGGTCTAAGCGTCGGTCCTAGGCGTTGTCCGGCCCTAGGCGGGTCTAAAAAAGTTCAATTTTTTTTTTTGAATTTTACATGACCACCGCCTGCCGCCGTCTGCCGTGTCTGTTGCCGTCGCTGCCGGCGGCTGCTGCGCCTGCAATCGTCGCCGCGACGGCTGTTGCTGCGCCTGTCGCCGTCGCCACCGCCGACTACTGGTGGTGGTAGTGATGGTGACGACGAAAAGAGGAGAGGGAGGTGCAGTGAGTATGTGCCCTCTCTCTCCTCTCGTCCCCTTTTATAATAAAAAAAAGAAAAAAAGAAGAAAAAAATCCAAGGATCGAACCTTGGCTTTCTGAACAGCTGACTTACACCCTTGCCTACTAACCACAAGTGCATTTAGACATATGTGTAAATGTTTAACATACATAATACTTATCTCTATTACATTGCATCCATATGAGGAAAAAATTCAGTTCGTCCGCCTAGGCGCTAGGCGGCCTTTCGACGCACCGAACTCGCCTAGCGAAATTTATAACGTTGGTTTTTGGACTCTGGACGCTCTTTATCCTAAATTATAACTATGTCATTTGGGGAAATCCAACTTCATATTCTACACCAAACACTGAATAAATTTGAAATCCTTGAAATTACAAATAACTAACTTCATCTTTTTGATAATTTTATTTAGTGTTTACGTACATAGGTATGATGTCATACACACATAGACAAGATATATTGGATGCCTAGGCGATGGACGGACCCCCTTCGCCGCGCACCCGCCTATTGCTGTTTAGAACCTTGTGTTTAAGTGGTACTCTTTTCAGATATTTAATACACAATTTGAATAAAGAACTTAACTCACCCAAACTAGAGGACCCTTGACCCATCTTTCCGTTAGTTCTTTTAGAGTGCCATTTATCCAAAATCTGACTTATTTACTGTCATAATTAGGTCCATTCATATACAGATAATTATAATGGGGATGAAGCGAAGGATTCCACAACCCTAGATAAATTGGACCCAGCCCATACTCTACACTTACAGCTCTAAATTGGTCGACCCAATTTTGTCGTCTGGCTCATTCAGGAGTACTTAGCAGAGTGGCAGAGAAGTGCATAGAAGGGGAATGAGAACTGGCCATTTTGCTGATAGAAGCAGTCGGAATCTTCAAGGATTTTGGGTTACCTTAGGTGCTATTCCTTGCAAGTGAAATGCTCTCGCTCCTCTTCTCTCTTCCCATTTTTTTTCACGTTGCCGGAACTTGAATTGGAAATCAGATCTTATCTGAGTGTAAGATAAAGGGCAATTGTTTTTAGGGTATAACTCAAGAGTTCCGCCTCATGGATTTCTAAGACCACAAAATCACGATAAATTCTGTCCAAGTTTAAACAATAAATGATGTAACCTAATTCATGGGAGGTTTGGGAGTACGATCATGCTCATGTGATTTTTTAAACTTTATCCTGTATCCCACGATGCTATTCTCAACGATTTTGAAATTATGTTGGGTCAATAGTATAGTGATAAATGGCTAGGGAGTTATGTTTATCTCTGGGATGAGATTAGTCTGAGTTAAGTGGTTCATGTGCACAGACCTGCATGCGTATATTCCATGGACCTTTATAATATAATTACATGGTAACTGTTCCTACCTACCAAAGTGCACGAAGAATCATTTCAATGGAGTATCCAAATAGTTCACGTTTAAATGTGCCTTAATCTATGAATAGAACTTTTTGGTATTGTTATTTTTTATCCCTTAATAATTGTACCTCTTTAGCTATCTTATTGCAGAACTGTTTGTTCTACAATTATTTGATGCACATATCCGGGATCTTCAGAACATCATATTTTCCTTTTACATGATTAAATTCATATAATGATTTTGATTTGCGAGAATTATCCAGTGGGATCACCATCATAACACTCGGTAAGTGGGAAGAAAACTATTTTCTCTTCCTAGTAAACTATGAAGCCTATAGAGATATAGTAGATAGGAGTGCTGGGAGCCTAGGACCACATCTAGGAAGCACTCATATAGGGCATGGAATTTTTGTATAAATTAGAACAAAGATGCAAATGGATGTATTTTGCATAGAATGTTCATCTAACTACCATAATTTAAAATGTATATAAGAATCTTAAAACCATACTTTTATTGATTCCAGATTGCAAATCCTTAAAACCCCAAATCCTAATAAGCAAACCTTGAAAACTATGAAACCATATTGACCCACTCAGTAGGGGAGATCTGCTTTGGAATTAGTATAAAAATAAGAATAGAGGATTAAAAGGAAAATCTGATCATGTAGTCTTAGAGCAGCGATAATGAATTTGATTTTCCATCCTGTGAATTGCTATTTTTTTATGCAGCTTTTTTTAATGTATATCTGCGCATCATTAAGTAACCTGGAGCTTGTTAATTAACTCATGCAACTGTTTTGGTTTCCACAGCCTTTTAATCCATGGAATTTTGTCATTTGGTTTATTTATTAAAGCAGTAGACACCCTCAAGAGAGTCACTGAAAAGTGGAGGTCATTGCTTATGACTTTCTTAGGTCTTGTAGTTTTACTTAATTAATTTACATGGATAACTAATATTGCATTGATTTAGGGTAAATATTACAGTAAAATGGCCCGTGAGGCAGATGAGAAAGCAAGTCGCGAGATTTTTGAAGCCAGGTAATTACAAAATATACTTGCTGGTTCTCTTCTATTGATCAAATCATTTTTATGCAGAACAACAACAAAGAAAACAATTATCCCATTTTCGGGATTGGCTACATGAATCCTTTTCTTACATTTTCTCTATCAAAGGCCATCTCTCCAACAATAGCAAAGCCATATCCTTTATCACAACTCCAATCCACCTTTTAGGTCTCTCTCTAGTTCTGGCAGCTCCTATAAGTAGGATCCTTTTGCTCTAAATCAGTGCCTTATTGGCCTCCTTTGCACATGTGCAAGCCACCCGATACAATTTTCTCTCATCTTTTCCCTACTAACGTCACCTCCAATTTTCTATGACTGATCATTTCTTCTCTCTCTTTTAACGTATATCCACTCATCCTGGCTCTAATCTCTTTTTCTTGTTATGCAGAAATAAAGATATAAAAAATACTGTCACTATTGATCTGCACGGGCAACATGTCAAACAAGCAATTGGCCTTTTAAAGCTTCACCTCCTTTTGTTCACATATATCCCCTGTGAGCATCATACTATAGTACTTCAAATTCTCCTATCACTTTTTACTGATTTTTTTTTAAAAATCTTTTAGAAGCAAAACTGGTTTTTTTTTTCGTCATGGGAATAATGCACTTTTTGTTCCAGCTATTCAATTTCTCAAGGTTATCACTGGTTGTGGTGTGGATGGTCCTGGAAAGGGCAAATTGAAGACTTCGGTATGCCACTAACAAATATAAGTTCCATGTAATTTAGAAATTTAACTGCTGATACTTGACACTTTGCTCAGCATATTGAGGTTTTTGAATAGTATGAATATATAACCCTAATCCCTCACCAACACGCTAGAGTTTTGGTTAGTGGTTGGGACTTTAACATGGTATCATAGCATCCCAAGTTAAATCTCTCAGGCGGGCTTAAGCAGATTTTACCAAAAAAAAAGTACCGCAACATGAATCCAACTTCAACCCATGAAAAGAGTCCCACTTTGCTGGGGCGTGTTGAATAATATATAACCCTCATCCCTCGTCAACAATCTAGAGTTCTAGTGTAGTGGTAGGGACGGACAGTAACAGAGATATCACATCAAGAAATTAGGCTGTATATAGGTTTCGGTTTCTTTTTTATATTAAAACATATTGTTTCCTATAGGTCAAAAGCAAAAAAGTTGAAAAAAATATCAAAGCGGGTTTTTATGAGTAGGTATCGTTTTGTCAGATAATATGATGGGAACAGTGAAGGAAGTAAAAAAAAAAAAAAAAAAAAAAATATATATATATATATATATAATGCTTTAATGTTTGTTATCTTATTGCTGAATATAATTATTGTAATAAACTTTCAAGTCGTGGATAGATTCTGTGAGATGTGTTTTCTGCATGACATTCGTATCTTTAGGCGTATACTGGACAAGATTTTTATTTCTAGGCATATGCTGAACAAAGTTGTCAATGTGGATTAATTGATGCATCCTCACTTTTACATGGGGGTGTTTGGTAACCAGGAAATGGAGCTGGAAAGCGTGAAATCTATGGATTTGGATCACTTTCTTCCAAATTTTTTCTTTGGTTGGACTTGGATTTGAGATGGAAACTCTCAACAATCATTACTGCAAATCTTGTCACCCCTATGCCCCCCCCCTCCCTTTTCAAATTTCACATCCTCTCCAAAAACGATTGTCGGTTGGAAAGTGGAGTTTTGATTTTTTTGTTTTTGTTTTAAATAATTTATGTTACATAATTAAGTAGTGTTATTAACAATTTACTAATAAGATGCGTAACTGATAGTAGATAATCACTAATTCTTAATTAATATAATAGTCATTAGTTAGTATTAATTATTTAATATTAACCCTGATGCTAATTTATTAAATAAAGTAAGAGTAATTTTGGGTTGTCCTTACTTGTTTTACCATAATTCAAGGTGCACCCCACAGAATTACCATAATGCATGAAAATTTTCACTTCTAACAGAAACCGTCATGATTAACAATCAACTTCTTTGACCTACATAAGTAAAAATAGAAATTATGAGTTGTACCCCACATATTTTACCATAATTCAATGTGCACCCCACTTATTTGAGGGTATTTTGGTCATAAATGGGGGGGTCAAAAGAGTTGACTGTTAGTCATTGACGGTCTCCGATAAAATGGGAGGTTTCATGCATTATGATAATACGGTGTGGTGCACCTTGAATTATGGTTAAACAAGTAGGGCCCCCTACTGTAAGGGGCAACTCAAAATTTCTCATAAAATAATTTATATTTAATATTATATGTACTCCTATTTTTTCACTTTCTTAGCTAACGAAACAATTTTTAGGGTTTGTAGTTGACAAGAATGAAGAAAGTACATGGATTTCATGCATTTTCCACCTCTTGAAAGTGCAAATCCAAATTATTTCTCACCATTTACCACATAGGCCCCAAGAGGATTTGACTGTAGATTCTATCAGGTGTAGTCACATCAAAGATCATATCAGCGATCTTATCTGCTCCATGAAATGCTGATAATTGGACAAAACGATGAAAATGGAAACAGACATTGTAGTTGTTTGTTCTATATATAAATTAACTGATTAATGCTCTGCTGACAAATACTGGCCACAAACTTACTCTAAACCTAGTTGAATCGCAGTTGGAGAAGGGACAAAGAAAATCATAGCTTTTTGGAACTACATGTGTTGTAAAAACTTGCCTATTAGGCTTTGTAAGATGGGTTTTCGGTGGGAGTATGTTAGAATAGCATTTTGGGTACTGTAAGCTGTCTTTCTCTCTCTTGTCCCCCTTTCTTGTTTCTTTTATGGTTATTATGTTTAAGAAAATGATCTAGAGACGAAGCGAAACTACTTATATCGTATCTTTGAAGATATACAGAGATGCCTAGAAGCTTGTTTTGTCAGTTATCAAGCTTAGTTGATCTCTCTAATGTACATTGCTTCTCATTAATATTACAGGTACTTGGCTTGGTTGTAAAGGAGGGTATTGAATGGTGTGAGGAAAATGCAGGAACACTACTGCTCCGACTTGATGGACTGAAGGAGTACAGTTTTGTCGGTGGAGACGATGATCCCGAGTAAACTGTGCTTATCTAACATGTAAATTAGTTCATGTTTCTCTGATTGGAACTGATATTATGTCATTTACTAAGATTTGGGGTAGGCTTGCTGTATAGATGGGGGTAGCTTATCTGTTGTATTACTACTTGTAAGAGTGTTCAGAAAAGCTAGTAGTGGGCTTATGTTGAAGGGCAGTTGCATGACTAAACCTGTAAATTATTGTCAAAAGGTGATCAAGACACTTACCATTTTGGTAGTGCCAGACACTAGCATCTTTAGATCGAATCTGCAATAGAACTCCTTGTGCAGCAGTGTCAAACTTTTTTTTTGGGACTATTCTCAAGGATTAATTTTTGTGAGAAATAATTGCCAATGTAACTCTTATATATATATAAGGTTGTATCGAACTTCCGTCAGCTGCGTTTTGTTAATTGAAGAATGTTTTCTTAGCAAAAGCATCACTTGGTTTCCCCCAACTTGTTCTCGTCGCTTGTTCTGATGTAACCATTTTGAGTTCCGCTGCTTGCGTAAGTTGGATACATTTATGACGGAAATAATGGATTTGATCATCAACTAAGCTATATAAGTAGAGAGTCGAGACTTTGCACATGAATTTACATTCTTGGCGGCTTTTTGATTCACAGCTCAATTGGACTTGCATTCAACCTTTTGGGGTCCTGACATACAGACTTAGAAAGTACAAGACTCCAGTTGATGGGCTTCAATGCAGCTTTACATTGTGGATTCTACTGAAACTATTGGAGGAGAGACTGTATTTGAGTAAATTTAGACAATCATGAGCAAATGGAGAGGTTTAGTTATCAACTGAACTAAATGTAAAAATCTGCATATTCCTTGTTAAGTAGAATCAATGCATCTTCATCAAGTTACAAATATAGGTAGAAGTAGCCACTTTTTTTGGCGAAAAGAGTAACCAACTTTATTCTAGGGATCAGTATTGGGTCGGGCTGGACCCAGACCCAAAAATACGGGCATGGGCTGGTTTTTGGACCTATATATATATATATATATATATATATATATATATATATATATAAAGTGGTTCTTCCTACCAACCCAATAATGTGGCCTCACACTGTTTGGTTCGCGGAAAGGAAAGGAAATTGATTCTTTCATATTTCTAATATTGGGAGGAAAAGTGAATCCTTAGAGGAGAAAAATAATCCTTAAATTGGTGGGAGGAACCACTTTCTTTCATATTTTTTTTCTTCATTGGGAACTAAATTCCTTTCATTCTTATTTCCTTTGGCATCCAAATAAAAAAAATGAATCACTTTCATGACTCCAATTCTGCGAACCAAACGTAACCTAAATATGACTTATTTTTGTGGACGTCTCCTGTCGCTGTTGCAAAAATCCTCCAGCTGCACTCTGGGTTTTCTTGGGAACCACTTTGACTTTCTATTTGCTGTATCAATTATCATTTCACAATCACACCTTCAATCAAAATTGGACGGGGTAGAAGTTCCAACAAATATTGATCCATTGCTAGTTTGAAATCCATCACCTCCGTTGCAACGGGGAATCCATCCGTCTCCTTGGCCGCTGTAGCCCCACAGAAAAGTCCATCTTTGTTCTTGGCAACTACACACCGCCCCCGTACAATACAATAATCATCCACAAAAAAAATCCATCAAAATTATTATTTTTAATGATATAATCAAATTAAGGTGCTTGCCACGATGAGTGATCTTCCCTCCTCCTTCGGTTGAGCTCCATCCGGTACTATGCTCGGTCAAAGATATCAAGGCCGTGCAGAGATTAGTATCTGCACGACCGGCTTCTTCTTCTGCTTAAAGAGGATCAGCATATTTCGTAAGTTGATGTAACATACTAAGTTGGAGCAATCAATATTAATTTTCTTCATGAAGAAAAACTTTACGCAATCAACTAGCTATAGATGAAACGACCGAGTCAATTCCAAGGCCAAAGAAGGACGCAAAGAAGACCGTCTGGAAGAATGGACATCGGCGCAAGACGCGGTCTATTGTTTCATGTTCGTGAAGAAAAACTTTACACAATCAACTATCTTTTTTTTATATTTTTCTGGTGAGCAAACTATCCCAAAGAGCCTCCTCATTGTTGAGGAATCTCCGTATTGTTTTAGTAGTAGTTGGCTAGTTGCTTGCTGCGGTGGCAAGACTCGGTGCTTTTGTTCTGTAGGTTGCGTTTACCAGGTCACAAGAACCACCACCACGTTTTTTTTTCACTTCATGTGAGTGAATCATGTATCAAGACTAAATTTTATATAGACAAATCTCACAAGAACCACCACCACTTTTCCTTCCTTCCTATTTTTCTTCCATACCAAGAAGAGAGTGAATCTTTTTCTTCACTTTTTCCTTCTCTATTTTCCTTCCTCCCACTTTTTTCTCCTACCAACACACCCTAAATATTTTATATAGACAAATCTCACTGTGTTAGAAGAAACAATTTTCGAAGACAAGTTCTTTTGTCGTACAATGGCGTATGGAATTTCCTTAAATAATCTGGAGTGAAAGTTGACTCTGTGCTGAATATCTGAATTGAATGGGACTTTCAGAAAAAGAAAAAGAAAAGGAACAGATAGTGCACATATAACTATTGTCAGGGAATAAATAATTCCTTCAATTTATTTATTTATTTAGGTTATACAAAGATGTAAGTAACCACCATCCTCTTGTTTTTATTCCTATTTCATCACCTATTGTCACGTGTATATATATATATATTATATAATATATATATTATATATATATATATATATATATATATATATATATATATGGTGCATGTACATTTAATTAGCCAAAGGGAGCCTGGCTGTAGCAGTCCAAATTGTTCCCGTAGCCGACTTGCAGTATGTCGCAATATCTCTTTAGAACCCGATCCGGTCCGCGACCTTGGGATCGGACCCATGTCCGCACTCGACGCCTCCGTTGATGA